>CM038214.1:226500899-226946699 GCA_021442155.1 Cymbidium sinense | reverse complement strand
TAAAACTTTAAAAATTTAAAAATTGAAAATAAACTAAAGTAACTTAAACCTACTAGTTTACTTAATTTAAAAAAAAAACATTATACCCTAAATCCTAAGCATTAAATCCTAAACCCTAAACCATAAACCCTAAATCATAAACCCTAAACCCAAAAACCTAAACACTAAACCCTAAACCTTAAACCCTAAACCCTAAACCCGAACCCTAAACTCTAATCCCTAAAACCCAAAACCCTAAAATCCAAAGCACAAAACCTTAAAAATGTAAAAACCAAAACATAAACTAAATAAATTCTAAAAATAAAATAAAAAAACCTAAACCTAACTAAAATAAAATAAAAACTTGAAATGATATAAAATAAACTAACAAAAATAAACTAAAACAAAATAAATAAAACCCAAACTAAATTAAAAAAATAATCCTAAGAATAGAAAACCTAAATAAAATAAAAACTAAATGTAAAATTAAAATAAAATAAAATAAAACCTAAATAAAAACCCTAAACCTTAAACCCTAAACCCTAAACCTTAAACCCTAAACCTTAAATCCTAAACCTTAAAGCCTAAACTCTAAGCCCTAAACCCTAAACCTACAACCTTAAACCCTTAACCCAAACTAATTTAGTTTTATTTTCTTATTGCTTTTTATTTCTTTTGTTATCTCTTTTCCTTTCCTTCTTATTTTATTATGATCAATTACTAATTTGGAATGTTCGGGGTATTGGGACTCTCATTATCTGCAACTATATTATAAGTCTTTGTTGTACTCATAACATAGCCTTACTTATTGTTATTGAACCATTCATTCACTCTTCTAAGATCAACCATGTTGCTAGAATGCTTGGCTTTCAAAATCTCTTTTATAATATTAGCAATAAAATTTGGTGTTTTTGGAAAAATTTAGTCAACATCTCTATCCTTGATGATCTTCAACAATTGGTTAATGTCCACATCTCATTGGGTGATTTTCTTTCTCTTGGTTCCTTTATTTATGCTTCTTGTAATAGAGCTGGTAGGAACATCCTTTGGGATAACTTAAGAACCTCCCTCCCAACAAACCCTGGTTGGTTGGGGGTGACTTCAACACTATTCTCTCTTCCTCGGAAAGAAAGGGGGGTTGCTCTCCTAATATTCATTCCATGGAAGATTTGTCTAATATGATTCTTGATTGCAATCTGGTTGATATTGGCTTTTCGTGCTGACTATAATGCGGAATAACTCTAAACTCAGCTTGATAGACTCTTTTAATTCTCTTTGGATCAATCAATGGCCTCTTACTTCGCTGAACATTTGAGCAAAACTTTTTCCGATCATGCTCGCTTTTGATTTGCCCAAAATCCCTCCAACATTATCCTCCCCAACTTCTTTTAGATTCCAAAATATGTGGATCCAACACATTGATTTCATCAATGTTGTATCCATTAACCGATGGTTCCTCTTCATCCGATAATTCCGTTAAAGGCATGATTCACCTCTAGCTTAAGCTTAAAAGGCTTAAACAAAACCTAAATTTGTGGAACAAGCATCATTTTAAAAATCTCTTTGCCAATCTAAAAAATATGGAACAATTAGTTTATTCTCTTGAAGATGCTTTTTTTACTGATTCAACTAAACATGAGGAGTTGAATGAAGCTAAAGATAACTTGGTTAATTATCAGAATATGAAGGAAACCTACTGGCGATAAAAGGCTGCTAGCAAACATATTGCTAATGGTGACAGAAATACCAAGTACTTCCATGCTCTTTTCAAAAAAAAGAAAGCCTTAAACTCTATTAAAAAATTAAAAATAATAACGGTAGCTAGATCACTAATAATAATGATATTAAAGATTCTACCATACATCATTTTAGAAACTTATTAAACAACTACTCTTCCTTAGAAGCTCTCTCCAACTCACACCTGATTCCCTCATCGATTACTAATGTGACAACCACTTACTTAGTTTGCGTCCTACGAAAGCTGAGATTGGTAGTACTCTCAATAGCATGAATACTGATTCTACGGCTCAAGGCTACATGACTCAATTTTTCAGCATTGTTGGCCTATTATTAAGTCGACGTTGATGTTGTCGATTTTTCGATGGAAATCCATTACCTGGATATTTTTCTAGCACCTTCATTGTTCTCATTCCCAAAATTAATAATCCTGAATCTTGGGGCAATTTCAGACCTATCAGCCTTTGTCCCTTCTTTCATAAACTCAATCCTAAATTAATTGCCAATAGAATTAGTCTGTTGCTGCCTAAAATTAGTTCCCCCAACCAAACTGGCTTTGCTAAAGGTAGAGCTATATCTAACAACATTCTTCTAGCCCAAGAGTTGATTCATGACATTGATGCTTCTACCAAAGGTGGTAACATTCTTTTCAAACTGGACATCTCTAAAGCTTTTGACAACCTCTCTTAGAATTTCCTCTTCCAAATTCTTCATTTATTTGGTTTTTCTGACTATTTTATCTACCTCATTAAAAATTGTATTACCAATGTTTGGTTCTCCATTATCATGAATGGTGAGTCCATAGGTTTTTTCCCTTTGATGCATGGTTTTAGACAAGGATATCCCTTATCTCTGTCTCTTTTTATTATTGTTGTTGAATATCTTTTGAGGAGCCTTAGTGATCTTTTCAACAATAATCCTAGTATATTTTTTAGAACTCAAGGTGGTCTTCCTCTCTCTCAGCTTAGTTTTGTTGATGACTTCATAATCTTTTGCAATGCCTCTATTCATCACATTAAAACTATTAAGAATCTTTTAAATTAATTTTGTAATGAAAGTGGTGTCTTTCTTAATGAAGGTAAAAGGTTTTTCATTCCTTCCTCTAAAATCCCTAGTAATTGGATCAACCAAATCTTGAGAATTATTAATTTTCAGCAACAATAACTTCCTATTAAATATCTTGGTGCTCTGCTTTTTAAAGATCAAAAAAGATCACATCTCTTTGATGAGCTAATTTAAAAAATCTTTAAAAAAATTTCTATTTGGGAATTCCATTTACTCTCATTTGGTGGTAGGCTCACTTTGATTTAGAGCACCCTTAACTCCATGCCTTTATATCTTATTCAAACCATTATGCTGACCAATTCTACCATTAACAGAATTGAGCACCTCCTTAACAAATTCTTCTGGGGTTCTAACAATTCTTCTAATATAATGCATTGGATCTCTTGGTATAAAAGCTGTGGCACTCTTGCTAAAGGTGGCCTTGGATGTAAGCCAATCAAGGAAGCTATCACTCCTTTTTCCTATAAACTTTGGTGGAATTTTAGGAGCAACAATAATCTTTGGGCTAATTTCATGATCCAAATACTGTAAACACCCTCTTGCCCCTATAAAGCGAAACTCTCCGTCTGAAAAGACTTTGTTCCATCAAATGGGAAGTCAATCATTAATATTTTGGGGATTAACTCGGAACCTCTTTCTTTTGGCAAGATAACTGACTGAGGTGGGTCCATTGATGATTTACTTTCTACCCACCCATCGCTATTAAAGTGAATTCTTTCTGGTAGTATAATATGTGGAACAATAGTAAGCTTACTGATTATATTCCTTTCTCTATTTTAAATAAGCTTACTACTATTCCTATCATTCCTAGCAATCATGATCAGATCCTTTTTAAGCTTTCTCAAAATGGTGATTTCAACCATAAAAATGTTTGGATTCATATTAGAGAAGCTCATGATTTCTCCAATGTGTTTTTCCAAACTTTAGAGTAGCTCAAGAAGCTCATAAATTATGTTTTTGTTAATGGAGCCATTGCCTCCAAACTTTGGATTTGGCATGATGATCTCTTTAACATTTTTAAATTCAATGGCTCCTTAACTTTTTACCAACTTCTTGAAGTTTATTTTGAAGACATAAATGATGCAAAACATCGAGGCATTCCTATGAACCACATGAGGATAATTACTAGAATTAAAAATAAAATCTGTGACTTGTTTAATGCCAATTTAATTAACTACAATCAATTCAAAGGCTATAAATTTGTGGCCAATAAGCTGGGTTTTAACTTGCCGAATCCACCCAACTGTAAAGATGACAAGATTGTTTATTGGGTAAAACCTCATGGTAAAACTATTAAATTTAACATTGATGGCTCTATTTCTCAAAATGCTTCTAGTTGTGGTGGCATTTTCAGAAACCTTAATGGTAAAGTCTTATGTGCTTTTTCTTACCCCTTTAATACTTGCTATGTTCCTTTTGCAGAGCTAATGGCAGTTTACAAAGCTATTGAGATTTTCCTTCAAAAAGGTTGGCTCAATATTTGGATTGAGGTGGATGCCCTGCTGCTAATTGACCTTTTGACTTCCACCAAAATGGGAAATACAGAATTGTACTATCTTCTTAAGCAGACTAGAGCTCTCCTTTCTCAACTCTATTTTAAAATCACTCATGTATGGCGTGAGGGTAATGCATGTGCTGATTACCTTGCCAATCTGGGTGCTAGATTAGATGGCATAAAATTCTTTGATCATATTACACTTTTTAAACATTTGCGTGGTTTGGTTAATTTTGAAAATACTAGACTCCCTTACCTCAAAAATTAATCCATCCTATTGGATTGGCCTGTTACATGATCAACTTCTATTTTGTGATGTTGTTTCTCTGAATTTGCTGATGCATCTTCCTGATACCCCTTTCTGGTTATTTGTTGATCTCTGTGGCATCTGCTGTTGGTTTAATTACCCTAACCTTATTTGTGGTCTTACTGCTTATGCTGTTTCCACTATTAATGGTCAAGATTGGAATTATTTCTTGATTTCCATCCAGCCTATTTTTACTGATGATGTGGGATTAGCTATTGGTCTGCTTTTATGTGTCTTGATGGAATTCAAAGATGGCTTTCGTTTGAACCATTCTTGACTCTATGTTGTTCCACTACTTTTTACTAGATTTTCCTATGGTGGGTGCAATATATGTTTTGTTGTTTTAATTGTTGGTTGCTGGCTTTTTGGGTCTTATCTCTTACAGGCTACTTTTGGGGTTGGTTTTTTGATTGCTTTTGCTAACCTCACCTTCCCAACCTAGACAAAAGCTAATACCGTTATATTATTGTCTCTTTATAGATTGGACTTACTTAATGATTTCCTTCCAAGATGCTTTTACCGAGGTCGTTAGTTTACCGCAATCCGCTTCTCCTTTGTCTTGAAAGATTTCAATGATGGCTTCCTTTTGAACCCCTTTTATGGTGGGTGCAATAATTGTATTGCTATTTTATTTGTTGGTGAATTTTGGATCTTATGTCCAAAGTGCTTCCTCGAGGTTGTTTTGCATCTTCATAACCCTTTCGGTTAATTGTCGATCTATGTGGCATCTCATTGTTGGATTAATTACCCTAACCTTTTGGGGTCTTACTATCTTTCCACTATTAATGCTAAGTTTCGCCCTGTTGAGGGATATGTATTACCTTATGCTTTACTTTCTGCTTTACTTTCTCATCAATAGGGACAGACTTCTTGCCATCAATATTTTGTTAAGGGGCCTAATGTATCTATTTTCCATTATATGGTTATTGCTGTGTTCTATCTCTTCTACATTTTTTGGAAATCTCTCATGACTTTGTCAGTATGGTTTAATTTCTATATTTTTGTATAGCTTCATGACAGCCCTAATTTATCTATTTTTCTCCCTTTATTATGGATGTGGCCCTTCTTATGCCCTAACCTCACCTCGACAACTAAAGGAGAGAAACTACGCACTTTGCTACTATAACTTCTTCTTTGTAGGATTGGAATTACTTCTTGATTTCCTTCCAACCTATTTTTACTGATGTTGTGGGCTTAGCTGCTGGTCTGCTTTTGTGTGTCTTGAAGGATTTCAAAGATGGCTTTCCTTTAAACCACTTTCTAATTCTATGTTGTTCCAATTATTTTTACCGGTTTATCTTATGCAATAAATTTTGATGTCTTAATTGTTGGCTATTGATTTTCGGGTCTTATGTCTAGTAGGCTGCTTTTGGGGCTATTTTTCTGATTTCTTTTGCTAACCTCACCTTACCAACCTGTAAGGAGAGAAACTGCCATACCTTTGTTATTATTATTGTCTCTTTGCAGGATTGGACTTACTTAATGATTTCCTTCCAGTCTACTTATATGAAGTTTCGCAAGTTCTCCTTTGTCTTGAAGGATTTCAATGATGGCTCCCTTTTGAACCCCTTTTATGTATATGTTGTACCACTATTTTTTATTGTCTTATCTTATGGGTGAAATATTTGTATTGCTGTTTTAATTGTTGGATGTTGGAATTTTGGATCTTATGTCCAGCAGGCTTCCCCTGAGGTTGTTGGTTGTTTGTTAGCTTTTGTTTTTCTGTTTGATTTTATTGTTTGCATCTGGGCTGCAGCTGATCACGACATGTTTATGGTCTATCTAAACTGTTGCTGTTTTTTCCATTTTGGTTTAGTTAGACTTGTCTAGATCACTGTGACTATGTTATTATCTACCTGGAAATTAACTTATGCACTGTCTATTCTGAATGGACGGTTTTATGGCTACATTGATTCTATCTTGGTTGTTGTCAACTGATTATTTATGCCCGCCAGTTACCATGGGTTGTCTATCATATCCAGCAGGTTGATTTTGGGGTTGTTTTTCTGATTGCTTTTACTATCCTCACCTTCCCATCCTGTAAGGAGAGAAACTGCAATACCCTGTTATTATTTTTATCTCATCATTTTCTTTATTTTGAAGGATTTCAATGATGGCTCTCTTTGAACCCCTTTGTATCTATTTTGTATCTCTATTTTCAGCTTATCTTATGGTGGGTGCAATCATTATGTTGTTGTTTTAATTGTTGGAATTTTTGGGTCCTTTGTCCACCTCGCTTTGTGGTTTTATCTGCTTTGTTGATGCTTTTTATGATTATTTTTATGTTTGCAACTCTGCAAATGATCACTTGATGTTTGAGGTCTATTTAATCCGCTATTTTTCCATCTTCGCTCGCTTAAAATTGCTGATCATCATTTAATGTTATTGCCTTGATGTTACCTTATGCTCAATTCGAATGGGTGGTTTTATGGCCAGATTGCTATTTTTTGTTGTCTTGGTTGTTGGATGAACTAGATTATCGGGTTTTATGCCCAGCAAGCTACCTCTGGGGTTATCTCTCTAATTGTCTTAATTTGGAGCAATTTGTGGTGGGGAGCAGCTTATTATCTGTGCCTTCTAGTTATATTAGCTAATGGATGAAAAAACCCTCTTTTCTATTAAAAGGCATGCATTCATAATTCAATCAAATAAAATATTTAAATTCTAAATACACTTCCTTGAAAAGGTAGTTCCATATAGGAACCCCCTACAAAGAATGGATTTCACTATATCATGAGCTTTTTTAGTGCCAACTAGATGATCAACATAGAAAAGGTAGTTCCATATATTCTTCTAAGTTAAGTAATAAATAACTAATGACTAACTAATATAACTAATAACTAATAATAATAAATAAAAAACAAATAAAATAATAATTAATTACTAATAATAATAAACTAAAACTAATAAATAAATAAAAACTAAATATTAATTAATAATAATTGTACCGTTGTTTAGCTTATAAGCAACGTTTCTCTTTTGTTTAATTATTGTACCTTTGCTTAGCTTCTAAGCAAAGTCTCTCCTTTGCCTCTATATAAGGAGGCTCTGTCCTTGTATTAGGTGTGCTCAATTTTCACTTCTCTTCTTCTCTTCTATTCGCCTCTGGTACTCTCCTTAGTTCTTCCTGCCTCTTGCCTACTATCATCGTGTAAGTTCATTTTAAGCTTTAATAAATAAGTGTTTTATATAATTTGATTTTTGGCTCTGAAATAACTAACCCATTTTTTAAAATTAACCATTTAAATATTTTTAGATGGTTAAAGTATCCGTCAATAGTGTTTGAGAACACAAGAACATCATCGATATAGACTAAAATATATTTAAAGTAATCTTTAAATACATTATTCATGATATCAAATTCTAAGGTGCATTTTAAACCAAAGGGCATGCCCATTCTGTAATGTCCAAAGTCTTAATCTTTGCTTTATAGTGATCCGATTCTTTTATCTGGATTTGCCAATATCCTAATTTTAAATCAAATTTAAAAAATATTTTTTGCATTATGCAATCTATTTAATAAATCTCTTTTATTAGGAATTGGATATCTGATCTTACACGATGATAATAGGAGAGAACCTATTTCAAAACCTATGGGAAGATAGCAACAATTTGTTGAAAGTCTTTTGAGCCTTAGTACTTGCAAACCTTTCTCATGCCATATACAAGATAGAAAAGGATACAACAAAGAACAGAATGGGTAAGGGGATCCCATGCAAAATAAATATCATCAATATAGTCACCATGGGAGAAACCCTACTATGAAAATGAACTTGATCCACCTAATATTCCCATCTTATCTCTGTTAAACTGCATTTCGTTGTAATTTGAGTTTGGGTTATGCTATTTCCATACACTTGTCTTATTAACTTCATATATGTCCTATATGTTTGGGTTGGAGTTACTTACATGCTTGTTTATTTACCTTGCTGGATTTATGGCTTTTCAACTAGTTGTGTATTGCTTTTTTTGCTATTTTTTCATTTCCTGGGTTTTCATGCTAGTCTAATATTAAACCCTCTCGCTAAAAAATAAGGTGGATCCGAAGTTCATTTTCATATGTGTGGTTTCTCATATGGTGACTATATTGATGATATTTATTTTGCATGGGATCCTTACCCATTCTGTTTATGTATCCTTTTCTATCTTGTATATGGTTTTTGCTTAGTTTGCAAGTACTAAGGCTCAAAAGACTTTCAACAAATTGTTATCCCATTTTTTGGCTATGATGGCTATGATGATTTCACTTTTAGGTTTGGTAGTAGCTCTTGTGTTGTAACCCTTCCTAAGTTTGATGCTCATATTTGCCGCCTCTAATTTGATGTGACTGAGCTTGAGCCTTTCTATCACACTTTTTATAATCTTTCTCAATTTATCGCTTCCAATTTTTTATTTTGTTTATATTACTTTAATTGCTCTAATTTCTATCTTTTACAATTTTGGTGCACTCTTTGTTCTAGGTTTGCTCTAGTGTCATGCATTTCTCATCTTGAAGAGTTTTAGCCCATCTTATTGGCTTATCTATGTTAATCAATTTGTATATTTTTCTTTTTTATTTTTCATTTTGCTTTTGGTTGTACTTTAGATAGGATTTACTCTAGTGATTGGATTTTTGAGCATAGTTGGAGTTTATCCCTAAGGATCTTGTAACCTCTTTGTGTATCATTTCCTATATGCGGTTTTCATTAACCCAAAGCCTAAACCCTAAACTATTTAAAACCCAATAAACTTAATTGTGATAACTAAACCTAAACTCAAACCTAAACTTAAATCTTAAACCCTAAAATCTAAACCCTAAACCATAAATAACCCTAAACCCTCAAACCCTAAACACTAAACCCTAAACCCAAACCTTAAACCATAAACTATCTAATCCTAAAACCCTAAACTAAAGTTAAACACTAAATTAAACCTAAACACTAAACTAACTAAACCTAAACTGTATTAACCTAAACCTTACTTTAACTTTAAACTTAAATTTTAAACTTAAACTTAAACTTAAATTAACCTTTAAACCACTGTCTGATTGTGGATCTGAGGTCTAAAACTTAACCCCTAACTTAATTAAATAAATAATTAAACTAAATAATTAAAAAATAAACTTGTAATTAAACACTATTAAACCTGATAAACTTTAAAGATCCTAAACCTAAACCTAAACCCTTAAACCTAAAACCTAAACTATCTAAACCCTAAACCTAATTTTCCTAAATGCTAAAACTAACCCTAAACTAAACCCTAAACTTATAAACCTAAATACCCAAATTATAAACCTACAACTCAACTAATGAACCTAAACTATCAAACCTAAATTATAAACCCTAAATAACCCTAAACCTAAAATAAACCTTAAACTCAAACCCAAACTATTGGTCTATTAAATCCTAAACCCTAACCCTAAACCCTAAAACCCTAAACCCTAAAGCTAAACACTAAACACTAAACCTAAATCCAACCCTAAACCCTAAACCCTTCATAAACACTACCCCATCAAAACACTTAAATCTAAATATAAAATAAAATAAACTTAAATATAATAATTTGTATAAACCTTGCTTATTAAACTTATTTAAAATACTAAATTAAATAAAATAAAATAAAACCTAAACTAAACTTAAAACTAAATAAAATTAAAACTAAAACCCCTAAAGCAAAACTAAATATAAACCCACGCCTAAAAATAAAATTAAAAATGTAAACTAAACCTAAACTTAAACTTAAATAAAATAAAATAAACTAATATAAAATCTAAAATAAATATAAACCTAAACAAAACTAATTAAATTAATCAAGAATTAAAACCACTAAAATAAAACTAAACATAAAATAAAAATAAAATAAACCTAAAATAAAATAAAATAAAAAATCTAAACCTTAAACTAAACTAAACCTTTAAACCTAAATCATAAACCTAAGCTAAACCTAAACCAAAATTAAACCTAAACTTAAACCCTAAACCAAAATAATAAACTAAACCTAAACCTAACTAATAAACTTCTAAATTCCTAAACCCTAAAACCTAAACCTATAACCCTAAACCTAAACCCTAAACCTACTATTAAACCCTAAACCCTAAACCCTAACCCTAAATCCTAAAACCTTAAGCATAAACCATAAACCCTAAACCCTAAACACTAAACCCCAAACCCTTACCCAAAACCCTAAACCCCAAACCCTAAACCTAAACCTAAAGTAACTAAATAAATTAAAAATAAATAAACCTTAAACCTAAAAAATATAAACCTAAACCTAAGAATAAACCTTGATAAACATCATAATCAACCGTGCTAAGACCTGGTGGAGGCTAACCTGAGAGGTGAAAGTTATCTAAATGGTACTCCTAAGGTGATGGTAGCAATGGTGGTTATGGAAGTAAAACCTAGGTTGCAACAATGGTAAATCTTATGATGGTGGATCCTACTAAATGGGGTTGTTTTGATAATAAGAAACAGAATAATAAACCCATAAACTTATGGAACTAAATATAGAGATGATTATAATTATCTACTAACATGCTCTTATTTTATCACCTTGTGTCTAAAACTTGTGTTACTTGGTTGATGAAACCAAAAAAAATATTGAATCTAAATTTGTTCTCCTAAAAATAAAACCTTAAACCCTAAATAAAAGCATGAACCCTAAACCTAAAACCTAAACCCTAAACCATAATCCTAATCCTAAACCATAAAAAATCCTAAACCCTAAACCCTAAACCCTAAACCCTAAAACACTAAACCATAAACCTTGCTAAAGCCTAAACCTAAACCCTAAACCTAAACCCCAAACCTTAAACCCCAAACCCTAAACCCAAAACTTGAAACCCTAAACTAACTCTAAACCTTAAACTCAAAGCCCAAAAATGCTAAAAACTAAACTTAAACTAAATAAAACCTAAAAATAAATAAATAAAAAAACCTAAATAGAAAAATAATGAGAAAATTAAATAAAGTTAAAACTTAAACTTAAACCTAAACCTAAAAAGAAAATAAATAAAATAAAATAAAAACTAAACTAAAAAATAAAATAAAAAACCTAAATTAAATTAAAAAATTAAAAACTTAAATAAAATAAAACTAAACCAAAAAATAAAATAAAATAAACCTAAAATAAAGCTAAATAAAACTTAAACCTAAAAAAATAAAACTAAAAAATAAATAAAAATAAAACACTAAACCCTAAACTAAAAAAACTAAATATAAAATAAATAAAACCTAAATTAAAACATAAAATAAACTAAACTAAACTATAAAAAAATAAACTAAAATATAAAACCTAAAAATAAACCTAAATTAAAACATAAACCTAAACCTAAAAAAAAAATAAAATAAAACCTAAACCTAAACCTAAATATAGAAAACAAAACATAAACCTATAAAATAAAATAAAATAAACCTAGACCTAAAAAAAATAAACTAAAATAAAAACCTAAACTAAAATAAATAAACCTAAAATCAATAAACAAAATTAATAAAAAATAAAAACTTAAATATATATAAATAAAATAAACTAAATAAACCTAAACCTACTAGTTTACTTAATTTAAAAAAATTAAAAAATTAAAAAAAAACTCTAACTCTAAACTAAATCCTAAAACTAACCCTAAACACCAAACTCAAACCCTAATCCCTAAACCATAAACCTTAATCCCTAAACCCTAACATAAACCTCAACTATAAACCCTAAACCTAAACCCTAAACCCCAATCTTTAAACCATAAAAACCTAAAAACTTAAACCTAAATTAAATAAAACATTGAAATTAAATAAAATAAAAATTCTAAACTTAAATAAATGAAAAAATAAAATAAAACAAAATCCTAAACCTAAACTTAAAAATAAAATAAAATAAAAAATAAATACTAAACCAAAATAAAATAAATAAAAACCTAAACTAACCTAAAAAATTAAACCTAATAATAAAATGCAAAATAAATATAAACTAAATGTAAAATAAACATAAATAAACCTAAAATAAAATAAAATAAAACTAAATAAAACCTCTAAAAAATAAACTTAATAAATAAACCTAAAATATATAAAAAAAAAGAAAACCTAAACCCTAAACTAAAAAAAAACTAAACCTAAATTAAATATAAAATAAGCCTAAACCTAAACTAAAATAAATAAACTAAAACTTAAACCTAAAATAAACTCTAAACCGATACCTAAATTAATAAAATAAAATAAACTAAAATAAACCTAAGAAGCTAAAAATTAAAACCTAAACCCTAAACCTAAAATAAAAAAACCTAAAACCTAAACCTAAAAAAAAATTAAATAAAACCTAAACCTATCAAAAAAATAAAAAAAATAAAATAATAAAAATAAAATTAAAAAAAAAAAACTAAACTAAAAAATTAACCTAAACCTAAACCTAAACCTAAAAAATAAACTAAAATAAAAAAACATAAACAAAAATGAATAAACCTAAAATAAATAAACTAAACTAATTAAAAAATAAAAAATAAACAAAAAAAAAAAAAAAATAAATAAAAAAATAAATAAACTAAATAAAAACTAAGTTTACTAATTTTAAATAAAAATAAAATAAATAAAAAAAATCTCAAACCTAAACTAAACTAAAACTTTCTAAACCTAAACCCTAAACGATAAACCCTAATCCTAAACCCTAAACCCTAAACTTAAACCTAAAACCCTAAAAAATCATAAACTAAACCCTAAGCCCTAAACCTAAACCTAACCCTAAACCATAAACCTAAGCCTAAACACTAAACAAAAACCTAAAACCTAAACTAAATAAAACCTAAAATAAAATAAATAAAATACTTAAACCTAAAAAATAAAATAAAATTAAAACCTAAACTAAAACTAAATAAAACTAACCTAAAATAAAAAAAATAAAACTAAAAAAATAAAATAAAATAAATAAAACATAAACTAAACTAATAATTAAAATAAACCTAAAAAAACCAAAATAAAATAAACACTAAACGTGAAAGAAAAATATAAAAAACTTAAAATAAAAACCTAAACCTAAACCTAAAAAATTAAATAAAAACCTAAATCAAGACCTAAAAATAAAAAGTAAAACCTAAACCAAAAAATAAAATAAAAATAAATCTAAACTAAAAGTAAACATAAATAAAACCAAACCTAAAAAAATAAACTAAAATAAAACCACTATAAATCATAACTCCTAAACCTAATCCTAAACCCTAGACCCCAAAAACCTACAACCCTAAACCTTGATGGAACATCACTATCAACCAAAGTCCTGGCCACAAATCTGTGGTGGAGGCTGAAGGCGTAAATTATCAGAATGCCGTGGGGATATGTGGGGAGGATGAAGAACGTTACTGTGGTGGCAAAGGAGACTGGGATATAATGGTGAATCCCACTACTCAAGAGGCCAGGGTGGTTCTTATAGGAACTAGAGAAATTGATGAATGAGCAACTTGATTTGCTTCTTATGGAACTATGTCTTATAATAGAGACGACTCTAATAATCTAGGATTTTTGATTTGCTCTGTGCGTGCTCATTTTTGATCTATCTCATCGCTTGTGTCTTAGAAAACTTGGTGTGTTACTTGGTTGATGAAATTAAAAAGAAGAAATGCTAAATCTAAATTTGTCTCAAAAAAAGAAAACCAAAACCTCAACCCTAAACCCTAAATCCTAAACCCTAAAACCTAAAACCTAAAACCAAACCCTAAAACCTAAACCCTAGACCTTAAACCCTAAAACCCTAAACCATAAATGTTAAATAAACCCTAAACTAACCCTAAACCTAAACCCTAAAAACTTAAACATAAACTAAATAAAACCAAAAAAATAAAATAAAGAAAATACATAAAGTAAAATAAAATAATAAAATAAAAAAATAAAAATCTAAACCTAAACCTAAACCTAAACCTAAACCTTAACCTAAATAAAATAAAATAAAAAATAAAAACTAAACTAAAATAAAATGAATAAAAACCAAAACTAAACTAAAAAATAAATAAAACTAAAAATAAAAATTTAAATAAAATATAAACTAAATGTATATTAAAAATATAATAACATAAAATAAAATAAAAACTAAATATAAACCTAAACATAAAAAGTAAACCTAAAAATAAAACATAAAAATAAATAAAAAAAGAAAACCTAAGCCATAAACATAAAAATTATAAACCTAAGATAAACAAAGTAAAATAAACCTAAACCTAAGCTAAAATAAACTAAACTAAAAGAAATAAAATGTAAACCTGAACTTAAAATAAACTAAATGTAAACCCTAAACTAAATAAAATAAACTAAAAATAAACCTAAACCTAAACTAAAAATAAAACTTAAAAATAAACCTAAAATAAAAACCTAAAGCCTAAACCTAAAAAAATAAAATAAAACTTAATCCTAAACCTAAAAATTAAAAATAAAACCTAACAAATAAAATAAAAATAAAACAAAACTAAAAAATAAACCTAAACCTAAACCTAAAAAATAAACTAAAATAAGTAACCTAAACTAAAATAAATAAACATAAAATTAATAAACTAAACTAATTTAAAATAAAAAATAAACCGAAATAAAATTAAAAAATATAATAAACTAAAATAAAAAACTCTAAACCCTAAAACTAATCAGGTTTACTTAATTAAAAAAACCCTAAACCCTAAATTCTAAACCCTAAGCCTACAACCCTAAATCCTAAACCCTAAACCCTAAAAATCCCCCTAAACTTAAACCCTAATTTAATTCTAAACCCTAACTAATCAAACCCTAAACCAAAACCCTAAACCTAAACCCTAAACTTTAAAATCAAACCCCTAAAGTTTATACCTAACTAAAAAACCCTAAACCTCTAATAACCTTAAACTAAATCCTAAAATTAAACCTAAAGCTCAAGACTAAACTCTAAAACCTAAACCTTGACTAACCCTAAACTCTAAACCCTAAACCCTAAACCCTAAACCTTAAACCCTAAACCCTAAAACCCTACACCCTAAACCCAAAACCCAAAACCCTAAAACCTAAATACCTAAAGCTAAACTAAATAAAATTTAAAATAATAAATAAATAAACAAAACCTAAATAAAATAAAATAATAAAATCAAATCAAAACTTAAACTTAAACCTAAAAATTAACTAAAATAATAAATAAATAATAAATAAAATAAAATAAAAAAATCATAAACTAACTAAAAAAATAAAATAAACCTTTGAATAAAAAAATTAAATATAATAAAATCTAAACATAAAATAAAAATAAAATAACCTAAAATAAAATAAAATAAAAACTAAATGAAAACTTAAACCTAAAAAATAAACCAAAAAATAAAACCTAAAAAATAAAAAATAAACCTAAACCCTAAACTTAAAAAATGTAAAGGAAAAATAAATAAAATAAAATAAAATAAAACTAAACCTGAACTAAAATAAATAAAACTTAAACATAAAACTAAAACTAAACCTAAAAATAAAAAAAATATACTTAAACCTAAAATGTAAAATAAAAATAAAATTAAACTAAAAAATAAACATAAACTTAAATCTAAAAAATAAACTAAAATGAAAAACCTAACCTAAAATAAATAAACTAAAATAAATAACAATAAAAAAATAAACTCAAATAAAAAAAATAAACTAAATAAAATAAATTAACTTAAACCTACCAGTTTACTTAATTTTAAAAAAAAACTTTAAACCTTAATTCCTAAACCCTAAACCCTAAACCTACAACCCTAAACCTACAACCCTAATCCTACAACCCTAAACCCTAGACCCTAAAACCCTAAACCCTTGACCCTAAACCTTAAACCCTAAACCCTAAACCTTAAACCCTAAACTCTAAACCCTAAAACCCTAAACCCTAAACCCTAAAACCTACTACCCTAAATCCTAAACCCTAAACCTTAAACCCTAAACCCTAAACTAACCTTAAACCTTAAACCTTAAAGTAACCCTAAAACCTAAGAATGGGCAAAAACTTGATGACAGGAACATCACCATCAACCAGGCTTTATCTAGATCTAGAAGTGGAGGTAAAGGTGGAGATGATGGTTATCGCATTGGTGGTGGGGGATCTAGAAGTGCTAGTGGGTATGGAGGTGGTGATCAAAGCAGTAGTGGTTATGGAGGTAGAAGGAGCGATGAAGGTTACAGACATGGTAGTGGTGGAGGGAGACATTATAGATATAAGGAATCCCACCACTGAAAGTGGTTATGATGGGAATTGGAGAAACTGAACAATAATCGATTCAATTTGCTACTTATGGAACTTTTCCATAATAGTAGAGAGGGTTCTACTTATCTAGGGTTTTTGATTTGTTCTATGGGTGCTTCTTTTTGATCTATGTCATCGCTTGTGTCTTATAAAACTTAGTGTGCTACTTGTTTGATGAAATCAAAAATAAGAAATGTTGAATGTGAATTTCTATTATAAAACCCTAAACTAAAACTTAAACCCTAAACCTAAAACCTAAACCCTAATACCTAAACCCTCAACCTTAAACCATAAACCCTAAACCCTAAACCCTAAAAACCCTATACCCTAAACACTAAACCCTAAACCCTAAACCCTAAAGCCTAAACCCTAAAACCCTAAACCCTAAACCCTAAACCTTAAACCCTAAAAATCTAAACCATAAAACCTATAACCCTAAACCCTAAACCATAAACCCTAAACTAACCCTAAACTAACTAACTTTAAACCCTAACCATAAACCCTAAACCCTAAACCTTGAATAAAGATGTCATTAGGAGTAGATCTAAAGAATGACCTAATCCTAACATTGTTATGGTAGCTAAAGAAAATGTCTTCAAGATACTTTCCCTTGACTATTAGAGATTTGAATACCTTAAACCCTAACCATAGATCATATTATAATACCATATATTATAGTATAATGTAACATCATATATTTGAGCATGTCATGATGGGTTTTTGGATGTTATAAGATGTTTTGAAATGTTTACGTATATTATGGTATTATGTCCTATAGTCTATATTAATATAAATCATAAAAATATTGATTTAATAAATTAGATGATGAAATTTATTAAATTTGAAGTGGGAATTAGGTTGTAGTACCAAAGTTGTGCTATGTCATTTGTAATCAAAAAAGTAAGATTTTATGTTCAAAATAAATATTATATTTTGTAGCATAATATTGCATCATATATCATAATATATTGCATTATTTATAAAAATGTTGATTTAGACTATAAAATGGTGGAATTTGGCCAAATTCATAATAGGTAGAGCATGACATCATAATTTATTATTTTAATTTAAAATATGTAAGTGATACAAATAAAATATATAGTTTTTTATTGTTTGGACTAATTTTATGATTTTTATCTTAAGCAACCCATTATGATGTGATATGAAATATAATATAATATAATATGTTATAATGAATATAGGATTCCATAACATAATATAGCATCATGCATTATAGCATACTTTTGTGTATTACTACTTGTTGTTAGCATATTTTAGTTTGTTATAGTATGATGTAGTAGAGTTTATACTAGCATAATTCATAAAAATACTTATTTATAGGCTGCGATGATGGGATTTGGCCTAATTTAAGGTAAGCTTTAAGGAATATCATTAGGGCTGTGCTATGGTGTGTCATTTAATCAAAAGAACGGAATTTTGCATTAAAAATGTTCATTTTCATACAATCTTTATAATTTTTTTGCTTAAAGTGATTCATTTTAAGGTGTAATTTAAGATAACATATTATATGAAAGCATATTAATATAATGTACATACCAATATAACATATATATATATATATATATATATATATATATATATATATATATATATATATATGAATGGGATGGTGTGTTACTAAATGTTATTGTACATTTTAGTATGTTTTACTTTTTGTTATAATACATTGAGTCAAAACTCATAAAAATGTTAATTTGAAGGTTGAGATGGAAGAATATGGCCAAATTCATAGCACAAACCAAGAAGCAAAACCAAAATTATGCTATTTTATACCATTCCTAATAGAAAATTAACAATTTTACATCTAAAATGACAATTATTCATATTTTGAGAAAATTTTGTTATTTGTTTCTTTTAAGTGATTCTAATGAGGTGTAATGTTAGACAATATATTATATTATAGCATATTATAATATAACATCATATATTATAATATAATATAGTGTGTTAATTCACACTATAGTTTATTTAGCATGATATTGTATAGTTAGTTTGAGCTTGCAAAATCACCAATCATAAAATGTTGATTACAATGTTAAGATGATGTAATTTTAATGAATACATTGTTGGCTTTTGGTTGAAGTATAAAGGTGTGCATAAGAGGAAAAATAAGATTTGATGAGAATTCCATGTCAAGGACATGGATGGAGATCCAATAGGGGATCACACATGCATTGGACATGACATGTGAGGGGTCTATGTCAAGGGCATAAAAAAGAATCTATTGGGGATAAGGTTTGAATTTGATTTGATTATATAATTTATGGAAGAAAGATTTGCTAGGGATAAGAATCGATAATCCACCATGGATGAAGATCGAATTGACTTTGATTTATTTATTTTAATTGATTTGGAGGCATATCTGCTAAAGATATTGGCTCGAGTTCACTAGGGATCGGGTGTATGAACATTACACTAGAGAAGCAGGTTTGGGCTATCCGCTGGGGATTGGAATTTGAGTTTGATTTCATAGATTTGTTTGGGGATGTATCCACTGGGGATAACAGTTTAGTTAGATTTCTTTGATTTAGACTCTACTAGGGGAGTTGGTTTAATTTATCTTCATTAAGGATGTTGGTTTTGAATTTAATTTATTTGCTTGACTTGTTTATATATGATTTGGGACTCCGCTAAGGAGAAGGGTGTGATTTAACTCCATTGGGAAAAAATTGACTGGGTTTAATTTAATCTAAGTTAATGTATGGACCATGTCGGTGTGCGATGGACACACTGAGAAGCGGCTATGTCAAACTTGACCTACCTTAAATTTAAATCCAAAGGGATAGTCTACCAGTTGTGGGGTAGAGCTATCCAACTTAAGGGTTTCCTTTCGGCATGCAAAGACTATGCCAGGAAGAAGGCATAGCGCACATACATATTCTAATGTGAGGAACAACTGCTGGGGTGACCTGTTCGATGCACAACAAATTGAACCTGGCCTAGGGTGACTATTGAGTGAATGCGCTGGGACTTATGTCAACTCAAAAGTAATCAGAATTAATTTTATCTTAAATTCATGTGATTTGATATGGTTTGTTTGGTTTAGTTTGATTTTGAATTGAGAGCATATTCACTGGGATGTGAGATCGATCAAATTTGATAGATTTAATTTATGGACCATGTCAGCGTGTGATGGACTCATTGAGAAGGGGATATATTACACTTTTCCTATCTCAGAGTTATAAATCCAAAAGGATAGTATACTGGCCATGAGGTAGAGTTAGCCAACCTAAGGGGTTGCCTTCTAGAGTGCATAACAGCTATGCTAGGAAAAAGGCATAGCAGACTTACATCTTCTAAAGCAGGGAACAATCGCTGGTGTGACCTATTAGTAGTACAACAAATCGAACCTGACTTATAGGAAACTACTGAGTGAATGTCGCAGGTGACTTATAATAACTCAAGAGTAGTCAGGCAATTCCTATAGGGAATTTTACTGACACTGCACTAAAGATAAAGTGTCTGCTTTGTAAAATGTACTGCTAGGGGTGTCCTCCTAATCCACAAGTGAATATATATTTTGTTTATATGTTTGCATGGACCTGTTGGTGCAAAGGACCACACCTATGTTGCTATGTTATGAATTTTATCTAGAGATCAATGGAGAATCAAAATCCATAGGATGGATTCTCCAAACATAAGGGTGGTTATTAGGAAAGGGGATGTGATTCCAATATAGTGCCCGTGTGAGTGTCTAAATGAGGTAGCAAAGGGCGTGATCCAAATATAGTGCCCAGGGAGGTGCTAATAGGGTTGTTATCACGAGCCTAAAAGAAAGTCATAAGTATACGTGGCCAACTCAAGGAGAAAAGTATAACAAACTTACATCTCATGAGTGGTGTATCCTAAGGTGCGAGAACCAACCAACCTAAGGTGTATCCGTCAACATAGTGAGAACCAACCAACCTAAGGTGTCTGTTGGTGTGCAATAATCAATCTGGAAAGAAGCATGAAGGCTTACAACTTTCTAATCAAAATTGATCATCGAGATAGTCTATCATCCTCAGGATAGATGTTATATGACCTAGCCTCGAGGAAGGACTGGACCCAAACTTGAAGTAGTAAGGAGGGATGGAGCTGCTAGGGGACTTATCCTAAATTTCAAATATACTTGACCCATTCAGTGCACAAAGGCTAATCAAAGAAGAAAGTATACCAGACTCACATCCTCTTAAATGAAGCCAACATGAGGTAGCTTACTGGCCACATTGTAAGGCCTACCAAACTAACAAGGTGCTCATCGGTGTTGGGTGGCCAAGTAAGGAAAGAAAGCATAGTAGAATTACATCCTCCAAAGCAAGAAGATCACTGAGGTGACACACTAGCATGGTACCACATTAGAAACAACTATTGAGTGAGTGCTATTGGGGCATTATCTCAACCCAAAGTAGCCCTAGACAAAATATATGTGTTTGTTTTATTTGTTTGTGTGTAGTTTGTATTTGTGTTATGTCGATGGAGGATAAGATGCTGCTCGGGTTCCTTACACCTACCTTAAACACATCATGGCAAATTCAAAAACAAGAATACTTTCAACATGGAAGAGATTGAATTCAAAATAGAGTTTTCATTAAGGATTATTATTTTTAAACATAATTTATAATATTTCTTTAAGTATAGACCATTGATTGGAAGCATTGCTCCTTATGATTTAATATAATAAGATCCTCCTTGGTAGGCCTTCTTCAAGGGCCTTCCCAAGTGGGTTTAAACTTGACTCCCATCTTACGATGAGCAAAAATTGATCTCCTTAAAAATATAATAAGCTTTATTACTTGAAAAGCTCTAGAAAGGACCAACTTATTGTGAGCTTGAATCATTTTAACTTTATACAATTTGAGGTTTTGGCACGCTCAAAGACATATCTCCTCCAAATCGTTGATCTCTTCTAACTGTAACTTGGTGTTATGCTTTTTTGTGATCTTGCTACCCATAGTTATCCTTAGTGATGAGTGTTAGACTTGGTAGAATGGCTTTAGACCCATACACTAAGGAGAAATGAGTAGAATAAGTTGGAGTTCTATATGTTGTGTGCTAGGCCCACAATTCTTCAACTAACTGCTCATGCCATTATTGCTTTTTGTTGTTGAGTGCCTTCTTCAGAATTAGGATGAGAGCTTTGTTGAAGGCTTCTATCCGTTTATCTTCGGGTAGTTGATGGTAGAATATCTCTAATTTATACTATCTTTGGGCAGAGTTCTTTATCTCAGTGCTCTTGAATGCAATACCATTATCAGATATAATTCATCAAGGCACTTCGAACCTATATATGATATGTTTTTAAAAACTAGAGCACATGAATGACCTCTCAGCATAATCACCTTCACATATTTATAAAAGTAAGATGAATCGATGACCATTGGAAGAAGAAGGATCAATCAGACCCACTATGTTGATACCCCAACACTTGAATGGCCATGAGGCTAATGTAAGATGTAGAATATTGGGTGATTGGTGTAGGACCACACTATGTATTTTACATTGGTGGAATCTCCTAGCCGTATCCATGCAATCTTTGATCATCGACTACCAGTAGTATCTTAATCTCTTGATCTTGGCTTTCATCTTCGAACTGGATTGGTTGGCTCACATAATCCTGAGTGTACCTCGATCATGATCGTACGGGCTTCGTGCTTATCTAAATAATGTAACCACATATGATCGAAAGACTGCCGACATAACACATCTTCCATAAAAGCGTAGGAAAGTGCTCTCTACTTCATCTGATGGGCTTGGGACTTCTCTTGAGATAGTTTGCCTCTATTTAAGTAATCCATGAATGGTTGCTTCCAATATAACTCCTCATCCTTCTTGGCAATGGTAACCTCCCCTTTAAGAGAGTACTTTTTAATGAGTTTAATATCAATAAGGGATAAGACTTGTCTATTTTAGACCTTTAATGATATGGACTCATCCTCTGGACATGCCAACTCCTTAACAAGCTTGGCTAAAACATATGCTACGATGTTCTCTCCTTGAGGAATCTTATAAATGGCAACTTCTATAATTTTGGCCAACAACTCCATGGTGTACTTCTGGTAGCGATGGAGCTTGGGCATTATAACCTTATAGGACCTAGCAATTTGGTTGATAACTAGCTGAGAATTTTTGAAGATGTTGATGTTCTGGATGCTTAGAGTAATGGATAACACCATCGGTAATCAAAGGCTCATATTTGGCTTTGGTGCAAAGATTGGAGATAATAGAGAATCTCATCACATCATGGTCCAGAGTTAAGAGAACTATTCCTACCCCTACCTTTCTTGGAATAGTAGATTGTTGTTCTTCTCCTCTTTTAGAGGAAGCCACACCATCAAAGTTCTCCTAGCGGTGAATTCTAGTATCCCCTAAGTTCATGATTTTCTCATCGGGGTGATCATCACTAAGCGAAGAGTCCGTAAGAAGTGGGTGTGCAGCTAAGAAATTCATTAGCGCTTGTCCTTTCACTATATGGAGGGGTATGTAAGTAATGACAAACTATGAGAGGATCATGGACCATTGTGCCAACCATCCAGATAGCTTCAGTTGTTTCATGAGATGTTGTAATGGATTAATCCTAGTGATCAAGTTCACCTTATGAGAAAGCATGTAATGCTGTAGCTTTTGGGATTCAAAGATTAAAAATAGGCAATGCTTCTCAATGGGTGGATAATTAGCCTCAATGGGGATTAGACAATGGTTGAGGTAGTAGAGTGCATTTTCCTTCCTTTCATCATTGGCTTGGGCCAACAAAGCACTAAAGAAGTCATCTAACCTAATAGTGTAAAGTATGAGCGGCTTGCCCAAGATAGGGGCTGATAGAACTGGCGGTGTCTTCAAGTAATGCTTGATATCTTCAAAGGCATGCTCATACTTGTCATCCCACTTGAACTTGGCATCCTTTTTGACAACTCATGAGAATGGCTGACATCTTTCTTGAAAGGTTGGATATAAAGCATCTTAGATATGCCAATTTCCCTTGGAATGATCTGAGTTGAGTTAAATAGTTTGGGGGTGTCATTTGTAATATTTCCTTGATCTTCCCTAGATCAATTTTGATTCCCTCGAGTAGGATAACAAATCCAAGAAATATCCCTGAAGCTACTTTGAATGCACACTTCAGGGGGTTCATTTTGAGGTTAAATTATCTTAACTATTAAACAACTACTCTCAAGTCAAATAGATGGTCTTCCTTTTTTCTATTTTTGATCATGAGATCATCGATAGAGCAATTTCGACTTGATGATAAATGAGTTTGTCAAAGATTTAATTTATAGCCCATTGTTATGTAACACCAACATTTTTAAGGCTGAAAGGCATGAATTTATAGTAATAGATTTTGATCGGGGTTCTAAAAGCAGTGTTTCTTTCATCTTCAAGGGCCATCTTTATTTGGTTATATCTAGATGTGCCATCCATGAAAGAGAAGACTGTATGAGTTGAGAAAATGTCCACCATTAGCTCTGGGATTGGTAGTTAAAATTTACCTTTTTGACATGCCTAATTTAAATCCCTAAAATCTACGCATATGTGAGTTTAGCCAATATTTTTATTAACTGGGATGACGCTGGCTAACCAAGTAGGGTATTTTTCTTCTCGGATGAAGACAACATCGATTAGTTTCTTAACTTCAAAAATGACATGTTATTCTATGTCTAATCACATGCATCTAGAAGCTTGCTTGATAGGGTTAGCAGTAAGCACTATTATTAATTTATGGATCGCTATGTTAAGAGCCAATATAGACATCATAACTCCATGCAAAGCTGTCCTTAAACTCTGTCAATAACCTAACTTTATCATTGGTTTCAATTTCATTCAACAAAGAAATGATGGCGTGAATCTTCTTTTCCTAAGTTGATTTCCTTTAGCTCATCGATGGTTGACTTGATCTCTTCTTCAAACTCTAATGATGCATCTTTGACTTCAAAATCATTTGGATCATTTAAAGTTTCTAAATCTCCTCATATGAGTTAATGTGATTTGAAAAGAACCTATCGATTCCAAAATGATTGGTGATGATAAGCGAATGTCATCAACTAGACCCACTATATTGAATCCTAGTCCCGATCTTGATAAAGAGCTTTTGCATTTATTCTTTCATATTCTTTTTGAGTAGTCTGACCTATTCTTTGACCAAGTATGTGTTCTTTGCTAAATAATGAACACAAGGAAAATACCAATCAAAAGGTAATCTTATAAAATCTTTATATGAAACATCCTCAAGTTCTACATCAACTTCTAGACTTGAGGATGATGCTTCTAGAAAGAACCTCTGAGTCTTCACAACTGTGAATGACTTAGGGGCTTTCATAACTACCAAACCCCTAGCTTCTTGAGAGGAAAGTGGGGTTAGAGATAAAGTTTCCAACTGATGACTAATTGTTTCACATATAGACTTGGACACACTTATGCTTTGCTTTGGAGCCCGATCTTCATTGCTATCTGGCTCAAGTGTCACCTCCAAGGGAATCTACTACTTAGAAGAGATGGATGTTGTGCTAACCATATAAGACTCATCCTATGAACTAGATTCTAAGTCTATATGGATAGCAGGTGCACTCCTGGTAGCTAGAACATATCTTCTATTGGGTGGAAAATAAGGAGGTTTTCCACCCTTAGGACTGCCTCTGAACTAGCCTCTTCCTCTGCTTGGTGGAGGTCAAGTCATGCTAGTCATGTTTCAATGGAGTAACAAATTATGAGTGGAATATAATATCAAGCTCCACTTCCTCCTCCAAGTATATTTTCAATCCCTTTTATTTTTTTTCAATTTCTCTTTTCTTTTCTTTTTCTTTTATTTTTAAACTTTGGCCAAGTTTGTGAGAATAGACTTGTTGATTTTGAGGGAAGTAGTAAGCTGCATCCTCATATATGCTGACCTCATGAACTGTAAATGGTTTAAGATCTCCTTTGACATAGTATATGATCTCACCTCTGATGAACTTCATACACTGATGTAGAGAGTATGGAACTATGTTGTTCTCATGTATCCATGGTCTCCCAAACAAAGCATTGAAAGATGTATCCAAGTCTATAATGTGAAACTTGGCTTCAGTCTTCCAATCATCTATCTTTAAAGGCAACACTATGGAGCCTAAGGCCTATTGACCTCACTTTTGGAGTGTGGATTCAATCTTACCATCTTAGCCTTAAAAGTATTCTAGACACTAAGACTTCCCTGGGCATAAGACACTTTTAATAATTAGGTAAACACTTAACCTAAGCCTAAAGACTTATAAGGGTTAACCATAGGATTAGGTTATGCCCTACGGATTAAGATAATCCACCTACCCTACCACCCAAATCCAATCTATGTTCACCTTCTTAAACCAAACCTCAAGTTCAATTCAAACATCAAATTCAAATACAAATCCAACCAAATTCCAAAACCAAATGATTGAAGCCCGTGATAAAATCCAAACTTGACCCTTTCTAAGCCATATGACCTATCCCATGGACTTGACATTCAATTGAGTCAAACCAAACCCAATTCGTCCTCTTGACCCAAGTTGTCCAAAATTAAACTAAAATATTAAATTATACCAAATCAAAATATAAACCAAATTGATTACAACTAATGGCTCAAATTCATTCCAAATTGATTGTTGAACTTGACCAAAGCCATGGTTGGACCCAATTAAATCCAATTGACCTACTTAGCCCAAATTGATCTAAAGGGTCAATTTAGCCTAAATCAAATCTAAATCCAAATTAATTAAAACCAAAGCCTAAAATCATCATCAATTGGTCAGCTAAACCCAAACCAACACCCAACCCAATTAATTTAGCAATTTAGTCAAATTGGTCAACTTAACCCATTTGACCAAAATTAATTCAAATGAGCCAAAATAAAATCTTAGCCAAAGTAAACCAAACCAATTGAACCAAAACATCCTAAATGATCATATGAACTTGACCCAATCTTTGGTTTGATCCAATTTGACCAATTGTTCAACTTGACCCAACTTAATCCAATTTGACCTAAATGAGTCAAATTGATCCAAACCTAACCAAATCAACTCCAATTGACTTGATCTATGTCCTAGGCTTTATGTGAGGTTATGAATTATTTAAAACTTTAGTTATGAGTTCTAGTTGGGTAGAAAATGTTATTTTTTTTCAAAGAGCCTAATCGCATTCCAGCCACATTCAAACATCAAACATATAAAGAAACTAAGAAAAGCATGTCATCCTAATTGTGCACTTTAAACACAACATCAAAAAAATTTTATAACTAACTCAAAAGAATAACAGGCTATTGCAATCGAGTGCAGTTGTACAACACAAAAAAAAGGTTTGTCGAGCTCTACCCTTATACAACCAAGTACATAAAAGAATAATTTGCAATTTATAAATGATAAATGCTATGAGTGTCTTCATGTCAACATGTATCTTCCTCCTTCTTTGATTTGATTTGCTCCACTTCAAAGGCATCACATGGCCTCCTAAGACAAAGCCTCTAGCCAATGCTCATCCTTATCCCCCTATAGCACTAATCCTAATTCCTAAAGCAAAATTAGATTAAAAATGGAAAAAGTAAATCTAACTACACCTGGAAGACAAGTGTTAGCTAAATACACATACAACCTAGGTAGTTATATTTATAATTTGGACTTAGCACCCTATACATCGGTAACCATGCCCACCTTCCTAACTTGGATTATGCTTAGGGGCTTAAACAACCTACAAAGAGAGCATTTATATTTATTTTTAAGCATCCCCTTAACATAATCCCTAGTATAAAATATGATTAGGCTAATCACGGCCTACCATCTAGTCTAAAAATAAACACCCTAACATCCAGTCTAAAATAATACATCACAAAACAAAACATACATCACACCATGCACTGTCTTAACATAAGGCTAGAAGTGGTGACTTATTCTAATGTATGTGTATTAAGGCTTGTGTGGTATGCCCTAACTAGGCTTTAGAGTTAAGATTTTCTAAGTGCAAAAAGATTCAATAATTGATTTGCAAGTTTTAATTTGTGTTTTCTTTTGTTTCATATGACCTACACTTAGCTACTAAGTGTTGTAAAGAGAAGAAAAGAGGTTGCCCTCTTTCATCCCTACCTTAAACCACTTTCTAAAGCATGTTAATTTGATTTAGTTCTCTTTAGTGAATGTCTTATTACACATTCTACATTAATCCTAAGTTTAGGTTCTCTTTAAATAATTCTATTCAATGTGAGCTTTAAGATTAATCTAATTGAAATACTATCACATGGCACATGCTAAATCATTCCTTTCCATCACATGTAACATACATATGATTAAGTCCTAAGTATACCTACACATACAATATATTTTAGCACACTTGAATGATGGATGTGAGTATGTACATTTGAAGATTTATATTTCCCCTCTAATTCATTTATTTTATCATATTAATCTATGGCTCTTTCTAAATTCTTTTGCAAAATTACATAGTGATGAAATTAAACAGGTACATGTCATTGTTAACCATGGAAGTGAGGTAATAAAATTACTTCCTTGGTGCTAGCTAAAGCCTCATGTTCCTTGATGTCCAGACTATATACCATTACATTCAAACCTTATGTAAAATTATATGCATGAACATAAGAAAGAGAGCTCCAAATCACATGATTAATTAATTCAATCACTTGAACAATTACAAATGCATGTATTTTTAATAAAAGAAGGATTACCATTCTCTAATTAAATACACATGTATGTACAAATACATAAACAAGTACTTCCTTTATTTAACCAGGAAAGTGAGGTAATCAAATGACCTACTTATGGCTAGCTAAAGTCTCGTATTCCTAGGATGTCTAGACTATATACCACTTTTCATAAATACATATCCATGTATTCATAATTTGGGAAATGAAAATCATGCAAAAAAATAATATTTAAATTTGATTGAATTATTTATGTATATGAATTAAAGCCTCACCCAAATTCTAGTATTGAAATACATAAGAATGAAATCAAATGGAGTACATGCCATTATTAAATCGAGAATTGAGGTAATCAAATGACCACCTTGGGGCTAACTAAAGCCTCGTAGTCTTAGGATATCTAGACTATATACTCATTAACATCTCACTTAGATAAATCAATACATGAATAAAAGGAAAGGAGCTTCACTTCACACATTTAAGCTATAATCACATACATCTCCTATGTATTTATAACTAGCATTCATAGCATATGTAACCATTCATTTATAAGCTTTGGAAAATATGTTTGGATTTAATAATGATAATTTCCACACTTATTATAAATTAAATCAACACATGCAAGCTTGACATAAAGTAAAACCATTTGATTTAATTAATTTTGAAAAGATGAATGTATGATTTCAAATGGCATACAACATTTAACATGATTGGAAATGAATTAATAGGCATAAACATGTGATTTCATTCAATTAAATTAATTTTTAAGGACAATCCAATCAAATAAAAGCATTCAAAGAAAACCAAGACTTTTTAATTATCATTTTCAATTTTGTATTTAATTTAGTTGAAGAAATGAGGTAAAGTTTACTGATCCTAACCTATTCCCATGTTTGTGAATTAATTTGGTTTAATGAAAAATAATTAAGTTGATTTTATGGGTTAATTATGTTATACTATTGATTAAATACATTAATTGACCCTTACCTATGTTGCCTTAATTTAATTAACCAAGTAATTCTAATCCAACATGATATGTACATACATTGGAAGTTCAATGAGCAATGAACCTAAGAAATGAAAGAAGCCTAATGCAATTGGCTCACAATTAGTGATTAATAAAGTTAAGAAACTTAATTAAGTACTTTCATAGTTCTCCCACACATGTGGGTTAACCATAATTTCATTAAATGTCTTTAAGATATTGAAAACCTAAAGATCTACCCATGAATTGATTAATTAAGATTCCATGTGATTATAGTTTCAAATTTATTAATTAACCAATTTAATTAATTAATTAAACCATCAATTAATTCCAAAATAATTAATTTCCATTCGAGTGAAATAGACTTAGGGAAAATATTGGGAAAGAGGTTCGAATCTCATTCCCTCATGCCCATTTACTATTTCATAATGATTAGAAAGCTTAATTAATGATTTTCTTACTATTTAGAATATTAATTAATTTCCTAATTTATTAGGAAAGTAATTAAGGTTAAGATAACCAATTTCTCTAATTAACCAAGTAATAAATTCCAAGAAATTTATGGGAGGTGGAGGTCATCCCATTAATCAACCTCAAAAAGTTTGGGATAAATTACTTAGGTAATTAGAGAGTAATTAAACAAATTAAATTTTCAATAAAACCTAAATTAAGCCTTAAATACTATTCAAATTTAATTGGGATCAATTTTAATTGAATCTCCTCTAAAATACCTTCAAAACAAATATTTACTTGCATTTTCATGATTTTTCTATTATTTGTTATAATTTTCCAAACTTTCAGCTGATTTAAATGATTTTCCATGATTTTTATAAAGTCCACTAAATTATTTTAGCTATTTAAACTTTAGAATGCAATATCAATCAATCTAGAAATCCTTTTGACTTGAAATTTTTATGATAAGTAGATTTTAACCTCATTCTTAATCTCTAAATATTTCAAATCAATCTGATCTATCTTTTTAATTTAAATAATGAAATTTGATTTTACCTAAAACTTAAAATTAGGCTCAAAATATTCAATGAAATTTAGTGCCTTAAGATTCATTGGATTCCCTTGAATGACAAATCCAAATCCAGCCTTAATTTGCAATTTTTAGTTAAATATTTTATTATATATGAATTTTTAAAGTATCAGGTGTTTTTAATTAATTTTTAAAAATAAGAAAATCCCTAATTTCTTACTTAACTTAGTTAGCACTTGCGCGGCACCACATGGCATTGCACAACTGGCTGGCATGGTGTCACATCAGCAGATGAGTGGGAATGTAGACAAGGATGTATGGATTAGATCTGATCATCCGATTGACGGACAATGTGATTGATATGTGATCCATGTGATCGAGGCGATCTATTGATCAAAGCCACATGATCTACATGATTTGAACCATCAACCTCTCGAATGGGAGATCGAATGGATGCTTCGTTTCAGTTACGTATTATTGCCACTATTGGACAAACTTGGATTTTCGCGATTCTTGGCCAGAAAAAATTGAAAAAACTTCATTTTAGGCTTAATTTTCTAGCGATCTTCATCAAAAATCACTCCAAATCCATGGGGATGATATCAAAAAAAATGTAAGGATAATCGAAAGGAAATTCTTAAAATAGAGCAAAAACTATAATAAATAAAAGAACCTAAGGCTTTCTACGATTCTTGAAAATTACCTCACTGGGGATGATTTCCAATGGCAGCGATGATCCAAGCGAGCTCCTGAGTGCAAGAAGAAGCTTTGGAATAGGTTTGGGCTCTTGCTTCACTTAGGAATAATGTATCTACCAATAATGGCTTCCTCACGAATCCACTTGATTTTGATGGTTTTGCTCAAAATAGAGAGGGAATGGTTGCTGTTGGTTTGGGAGCTCTAGGAGAGTAAAATGAGTGTGTGAGGAAGAGTTTTGTCTCACTACTTTGTCTCTTGCAATGGCCGAAAATCACTCATTCATGGTGATTTTTGGCTCCAAGTCAGTGTCCTTGGCTTGGGGTGGTTGAGATTCTCCTTAGGTGGCTTAATTTGGTTGGCCAAGGCATGGGAGGTGGCTGCTATGAAGGACAAGTGGGTGTCCTAGGAAAGAAGTGGAGGTCCTTCATGCCATGTGTTCCAATGGGGGAAGGGAGGTGATTTCACTTCCCCATAAGTCATGGTTGGCCCAACCACCTCTTGGGTCAAGTTGGATAGTGTTCTTGGAGCCGGTGGACCAATGGATGAGTGTCAAGTGGCCAAGGAAGAGAAATGACCTTTTACATGGGTGTTTTATCTTATGAAATACCCGTAGCCCAAGGTAAAAGTGGTCATTTGGCATTGAATTTGATTTGGGAAGATTTGAAATGAGTCAAAAGTGAGTTGGACCAAATTTCATGTCATTTGGAGTTTAATTGGTTAGGTTTGGCTCAATTTGACCCATTTGGGTCAAATTAGGTGAAAATGGGTTAGGTTGACCAATTGGTCAAATTGGGTCAAACCAAGGGTTAGGTCAAGTTCATATGACTATTTGGAGAGGATTGTATGCTTTGGTTTGATTTAATTTGGATTTAATTTGGGTTTATTCTAATTTGACCCTTTATGTCAATTTGGGTCAACTTGGGTCAAGAGTGCCAATTGGGCTAAGTTTGGCTCAATTGAAGGTCAAGTCATGTGTAAATCTTGATTTAGGGTTGAATTGAATCATTTGTTTCAATAGATTTGGTTTAGATTATAATTTAGCTAGTTTGGGTTCATATAGGCTGAAGGGTTGACTTGCTAAATAGGCTAGGTTGACTTGGTTTGACCTAATTTATATCAATTGATCATTGTTGGTTGATCAACAATCATGACATGAAGTTTGGATTGGTACAATTCACTTTGATTTTGATTGAATTGGATTTTGGTTCATGTAGGTCAAATTGACCAGTTTGGGTCAAGTGAACCAATTGGATTTAGTTGGCTTGATTTTGGGTTGAGTTTGATTTAATTGAGTTTATATATAGATTTGAGATTAAAATATAAATTCACTTGTAATTGGTTTCGATTCAAATGAGTTTTGGTTCATTTGAATATTTCAAGTCAAATGGTCTAGGTTGGGTTTGACTTGGGTTAATTTTGGTTTGACTAGATAATTATAGGTTTCATTTATATTTGGATAGATGATTGAAGGATTGATTCAAGGAAAAATCCATTGATTTTGGCTTGATTTAGATGGGTTTTCCCAAGTTCAAGGAAATGGCTTAAATAGTTTAAATTATGGGTTTTGATTTGATTTTGGATTTGGTTTTGCTATTTGAATTTATATTTCATTTATATTTGAGAAGATAATTGAATATTAATTGAAATAAAATCTTGATTTATAGTATTGATTAAGGGATAAGGGCTAAGAATTTCAAGGATTGATTAAATCTTTGGAAGTTTCAAGTTTGATAGTTTTGATTTGGATTTGAATTGATTTGGTTTGGAATTTTGATAAGAATTAATTTGGTTGGAAATGTGAATTTTGAATTAGCTGTATTGTGGATAGTTTTGATAGTATTTCTTCTGGCTCATTAGGAGATTAATTTGATTTCCTTTCTAAGTTTGGTTTGTTCTAATTTTAATTTGACTAGAAGGTTTGTTTCAAATTTAGTTTGTTATGGACCTATTGGTGTGAAAAGGACCCCAAAGAAGCTATGTTGCATGACCTATCTCAGATTACAAATCTAAGATGATCTACCAAACAAGGTACATAACTAACCTAAGTAGCTCTTTTTGAAAGGCTAAGGAAGAAAGCATGGAGATTGTCTTCCAAAGAAGGGATCAAGATAGGTGATCTATTGGATTACAAATAAGAATCAAAACTATTTAGGGATTTCTTGAGTGAATGTTGTTTGTGAGACATAAGTCAATCAAAGTAGTTGATTAATTTCATTGATTTATTTAATTTGATTATTTATTTTCATTCATTTTAATTTTGACTTGGACCTATTATTGTGATGGAACCCAGAAGGGGCTATGTGACCTATCTCTGTTACAAATCCAAAGGGATAGTCTATGACAAGGTAGGACTATCAACTAAGGGGTGCCTTTTCATTTATACAACTATGAGAAAGTGTACTTACATCTTCCAAAGAAGGATCAAGGGTGATCCATTGGATCGCAATAAATCAAACTACTAGGGGCTTAGTAATGTCAATTGTCTGGAAGAATGTAGACATTTCTAAAGCAAGGATTATTTTATTCATTTAATTGTTAGTGGCAGAATAGATGGAACGACCTAAGGGGAGACTATTGAGAGAATGTTGGCGGGACTTATCTCAACACAAGAGTGGTGATTCCTATAGGGAGTTTTGTTGACACTTTCACAAAAAGTGATGCCTTCTTTGGAAAGGTGTATGCATTAATTCATAATCCACAAGAAATATATATATTGTTTGTTTCTTGTGGACCCTATTGGTGTGTGAGGACCACACTAAGAAAGGTGTAATACTAATCTTCAAATTTATTATCCAAGGAGAATCTATGCATCAGAATGGATCTCCAACCTAGGAGTGAGAGGGGAAAGAGGCATCAATCTAGTAGTAAGAGTGTCTAAATGGGATCACAAAGATGTGATCCAAATAGGTCTTGGTGATTGCCACTAGGGGTGTTATGTTGGATAAAGAAAGAAAGCCTATAAGTGTATGTGGCCAACTCAGAGAAAGCATAGTAGACTTACATCCACCATGAGTGGTTTCCATCTTGAGGTGGGTGTCTGTGTGAACATAACCAACCTAAGGTGCCCATCGGTGTGATAATTAGTCTAGAAGAAGGTGTAGACTTCTCCCCAAAGTGGAACTAATAGCGAGATAGTCTATCATTGGCGATAGTGAACACCAATCCAACCTAGGGTTGTCCATCGGTGTGCAATGAATGTACTTACAAAGAAAATTAGATTACATCTTTTGATGAGGAATATTGGGGTGACTATTGTTGGCACAATAAGTTGAACCAGACCTAAGGGTGACTACTAAGTAGTGAGTCATAAAGAAGGACTGGACCAAGACTTGAAGTAGTTAGAAAGAAAGGTGTTGCTTGGGGACATATACCCTAATCCTCTATTCGGCCAAGTTAGTTCATGATTGCTAGTCCAAGAAGAAAGCGTATAGTAGACTTATATCCTCTTGAACAAAGCCAACATGAAGGTAGCTTACCGACTGCATCATAAGGCCTACCATGCTAATAAGGTGCTCGTAGGTGTGCAATGGTCAAGTCAGGAAGGAAAACATAGAAGACTTACATCCATCTAAATAAGTGACCACTAGGGTAACACACTAGAGGGGTAGCACGTCAGCCCGACCTAGAATAGCTAATGGGTGAGTGTCGCAGGGGATGTTATTCCTCATCAAAGTAACCTGAGATAAAAATGTGTATATATGTTTGTCAGATATACTCAACCAAGTCAATAAATGTTGGCTAGTTTAAGAAGGTGTAGCAAACTTACATCCTCTTAAATGAAACCAACATGAGGGTAGCTTATCGATCGCACAGTAAGACCTACCATGCTAACAAGGCCCTCGTCGGTGTGCAGCAGTCAAGTCAGGAAGGAAAGTGTTCCAAACTTAAATCTTGAAATAAGGGACCAGTGACACACTTAGCAGGTAACATGAGCGACCTAGAGCGACTAATGAGTGAGGGGTCGCGGGGGGCATTATCCCACATCAAAGTAGCCCGAGACAAAAGATGTATATTTGTTCATGTGTTTGTGCGTAATTTGTATTTGTGTTGTCTTGATGAAGGATAGGATGCTTGGGTTCCTTTTACCCACCCTAAACACATCAAAGAGTGGATGAAATGGTGCCACAGGGGTGACTCCACCAAGATATGATGCCACTGGGTTCTCTTACACCTAACTTAGTACTATTCAAAATAGGATGCCTCTTGGGTTCTCTTACCTATCCTAATAGCACCAAGGAATCATGTGTAGTTTGTGTTTGTGTTGATGAAGGATAAGATGATGCTTGAGTTCTCTTACACCTATCCTAAACACGTCATGGGTTGTAAACAAGCAAATAATGCTTGCAATGAAGAAGGATTTGATGAATGGAAAGATAGGATTTTATTGAAGATAATTATTTTCAAACATTATTTTAAAGATAGTATTTCTTTAAATAGAGCTGATTGATTGGAAGCATTGGGCACTCCCCTATCATAGTGGTTTAAACTACTTTTCATCCTTTGAAGCACCAAGGTAGGCCTTTCAACGATCAGAAGTAGAATCTTGATTTGAAAAGTTTTGAGATAGACTAACTTTGAAAGAGTTTAAACCATCTATATTCAATATTAATTGAAGTCTCTCTCTGGTTAAGTAGAATCTTGGAGGTTACATCTCTAATATCACTTTAATCTCTTTTAGATCAATCCTTGTTATCCCATGATGCTTTACTACAAGCCTTAGAAACTCCCCTAAAGTCATCCTAATTGTATACTTTAGGGGATTCAACTTCAGGCTATAGTGTCATAACCAATCAAAGATAACTACTTAGACCGTAAAGATGGCCTTCCTCTTTCTTTAACACTAGTGACCAGTGAAAGGCATGACCTTATAGCGATAAATTCTAATGGAAATTATAAGTGAAAATGACATCTCATCCTCTAGCATCATTCGACCCATCCTTGAATGAGAAGGCGCATGTAAAGAGGCTATGTCACTATCAAATTTGAAATAGGTAATGTGGATTCATCTTCAAGACATCCTTCCTTTTGGTAGGCATAATGTTGGGTAATCATGATAGCATCTTTCTTCTTCAATAAGGTTGACTTCAAACTTTGATCTTCTTCTTGGTGCAAATGTTCGCATCAAAAGTTTGCAAAGTAGGAATAACAATAGGTTCAATTTTGAGTTTGTAGACTGCTACCTTTAGAGATGTATTGGGCACTTCATTATGGTCTTAGGTAAAGCAGTCTTTAAACTACAAAAGTAACCTAACCAAGTCATTGACATTTTCTTTTGACTTATCATATATGGATGTTGGGAGGGTGGGTGGACTACCTTTATGTTCTGAGGTTAATCTCCAAACTCATTGGTTGATGATGTAATTTTCTTCTCAACTTATGAGTGTATCCTCTACTTGAAAGTCTTCAAAATTATTTAAGCAAGGAGTAGACTAGGAAAAGATGATTTTATTACTTCATTTGAAGGTTTATCTACAACTATTGAATCCTCTTTTGAGCTTGAAGAAAGAGATGAAGTGGAAATTTGATATCTTATATATATATATATATGTTAGAGGTTAGGAGCAACTCTTAACTTCCAATCCTATAATAATATCATGAGATAGTAAAATTGAAGTCAAAGTGTTCGCATACCTACTAAGTTTCTAGTCATATCATTCATGAATTATCCTTTTTAGAACTTTTTATTTTACTATTATCTACTCCAAAGACTTGTCAAAAGTAGACTCAAAATTTATTTCGTATATTTTTTTCTCTCCTTTTTTTTAATTTACACCTCATACACATGATTTATCCTTTGGATTCCAAATCAATGTGTATTATTGGTGCTTTATTTTTTCTATTTTTCTTTTTTTTTCTTTCTCTTTTCTTCAATTTTCTTTTCTTTCTTTTCTCTTTTTGTTTCATCATTTTTCCTTCTCTTCTTTTTTTGAGTCTTTCTTTATATTGTGTTCTCAAGAGGGTATTGCTTGTCTTTCCTTTCCATAGGATATTCTATGTCGAGTATGACTTGAGGAGGTTGCCACTAATTGAGCAAGGAAGAATTCATCTAAGTTCCAATCAAACACTCCTCTATCTCCTTATAGAAGGTGACGGTGCACTCATTATTTTAGCTTAGTGTGCAATTTATACTCATCAAGCATAGATCTATTTAATTCATTTAATATTCTATTTTTTCTCTCTACTACTCCATTTTGTTGGGAGTTCTATGCAAAAAAATTATGTCTAATCCCATGTTCATCACAATAATCCTCAAATAATTTATTTTCAATTTCACCACCATGATCAGTTTGAACCCTATTAATCAAAAGGCCTTGTTCTCCTTGAATATATTTAGAAAACTTTCTAAACTCACCAAAAACATCATCCTTGTAAATTTCAAACAAAACCCAAGTCTATCTAGAGAAATCATCAACAATCACAAAACCATAATTTTTTCCACCTAAGCTAGTGGCTAATTAGGCCAAATAAATCCATGTGTAATAATTCTAGAGGTCTAGAAGTAGAAACAATATTTTACTTTTAAATGAGCTTCTAGAATGCTTACCTGAATACATGCATCACAAACATAGTTTGAATGAAAATTTAATTAAGGCAATCCAATTACTAAATCAAGTTTAGCAATTTTATTGAGTGTGTGCATGTTAATATGATATAGTCTCCATGCCATTACCATATATCATCATGAGTGCTTTTAAAACAAAGTAAATTCAAATTCACATCATGAAAGCTATCTAAATCAATGACATAAATATTTTTATGTCTTTGTCCTACTAACAAAACATTTTCATTATTTTTTTATAATACAATATGATGCATGAAATACTACATTCAAACCTTTATCACATAATTGACTAATAGAAATTAAATTATGTTTTAATCCTTCTACTAAAAAAACTTTATCTAAAGTGATAGAATTCTTACAAATAGAACCAATGCCAATGATCTTTCCCTTTGCATTATCTCCATATGTAACAAATCCTCCATCACTTGATTCTAAAGTTGTGAATTTATCTTTATCTCTCATCATATGTCATGAACATCCACCTGTCCAAGTACCACATGCTTTGATTTTTTTCTTTGAAGGAATTCCTCCAAAAGAAAATCACATGTTAACTTTTGGAACCCAAACATGTTTGGGTCCACATTCTAAATTTGAAGCAAGATATCTAGCATGTGTGGTTTTTGTAGTGCTTGTACCTTTTGGTATCCATACATAAGATGATTGCTTAGTGTTTTGTAATTTATGTGCATATCAATCAAATAAAATATGAATTTTTATATCACAATAGTTGCACCAAACATTAGTGTTTGCATAGCTTGATAATTATAAGGTATATGAGTGGTATGTGTATGATGCAAATAATTTTTATTAAATGTTTTACTTGATGAAACATTATAATGAACTTGTGATTTCAAACATAATTCTAATCTTACTTTTAACAAGATATTCTATCTTTCAAGTTTACATACAAGTAAGGAACAATTTAATAAAGAATTATTTTACTTTTTAAATTATCACACTCATTTTTAAATCACAAAAATGCATATCTAAATTTTTATGTTCTTTTCTAAGGTTTTGTATTTTCTTTTAATTTTTATATTCAATAACTAAATCATTAAAAGCATCATCTAATTCATCATAAGATATATCATTACAAACCTCATGAGAATCTAAGTCGATTCTCATTTGCTATAAGACATATGTTGACCTCTTCATTGGATGAGCAAGTACTTGATTCATTTGAATGGAATTGCCCATAAAGCCTTCTTCTTCTTGTGGTACTTTTTTCTCCTTCATATTTTTCTTCTTTCCACATCAATCTCTTTCTTCTTTGATTCAACAAGTTTTTGGACAATCACCTCTTATGTGTCTTTTTTTTACAATGGTAGCAAATGATCCCTTCACCGAGAAATTTCTTAGTTTGAAATTTTTAGATTTTATATACCTTTGATTCTTCTTCCTTAGCAAGTTCCCAAGCCTTTTGGATAGCATGACCACCTCATCACTATCACCATTCAAGCTTGAGGTGTTATGCTCATCACTATCATCAACTTGTAATGCAATTGCTTTTCCTTTCTCCTTCTCCCTTTTTGCTTTGAGTTATCCATCTTATCCTTTTGAGCAATAACCTATTCATGTGCTATCAAAGAACCCAAAAATTGATCAAGTGGATAAGTAGATAAATCCTTAGCTTCACTAATAGTTGTTACTTTAGCTTCCCATTCTTTTGGAAGACATCTAAGAATCTTATAGACTAAGTCTTGATTCTATATATTTTCCAAGAGAATGTAATGTGTTAATTATTTTCAAGAATCTAGTATACATATCAAATAGATTGAGATAGAGACATATGAAATAACTCATATTAATGAACAAGTCTATTTATGTGAGCATCTCTAACTTCACTAGTTCCTTCATAAGTTATAATGAGTTTATCCCATATTTCTTTTATTGTACTTAACATAGAAATTTGCATGTAACATCAGGTAATAAAGCAAATGTAAAGTATTACAAGCCTAGCATTTAATTCATCAAGTTCTCTTTTTAACTACAGTCCATTCCTCAAAAGGTTTTTCTACTTTAATGCCATTTACTTTTGCTATGGGTGTATGATATTGATGTGTCAACATATACCACATTCATACATCTTGACCTCTTAAAAATGTACTAATTCTATTTTTCCAATAATCAAATGGTACACTATCTAAATGTGGAGGTCTATGAGTGGATTGTCCCTTTGTAGTGAACCCTTTAGAAACCTTGTGCCATAGTGAAAAGATCTACTCTTGGATGTTAAATAATAAAGAGCCTAGGATACCAATTGAGTCACTATAGCACCTAGAGGGGTGAATTGGTGATATTAAAAATTTTAAAAGTTAAATCTTAAATTTTAAGTTTTAGTAGAAAATTAATTTTTGATTTTATAATGACAAGATACAATTCTTAATGCAACAAAAATAAAAGTACATTAAAGTAAAGAAAGACAATAGGCACACAATTTTTTACATGGTTAGAGCCCAAAAGCCTCGTCCACACCTAGACCCACGGCTAGGAATCCACTAAATGCAAAATACATATAAATAGTACTCTATACAGTAGTACAACCCACAAATATGTACTCTCTACAAAGGGTGAGTACAACCCTATATAAATATACACAAAAAAAATATATCTCTCACAAATATACAAAGCTATCCAATTCAAAAGTGATCTCACAACTTATAAATGATCACTTTATAACTTACTAATTTGGCAAGATAGAATGCTCACTTAATTTTGATAAAAATATTAAATAAATATCTTAAAGTGATCTTACTAAGATGTTTATGTTATTACAATTTAGATTAATATAAAAATGATTTCAAAATAAATTCATAATAGTCTATTGAACAATAAATTAAATTTCAGCAATGAATAATTTTAAGCTTAAGAGAAACTATAACTAGTATGTATATAATAATGTAAGAAAGATTAACTTTTTACTAAACTTCCTTTTTCTTAATTATTAAACAATGAAAACAACAAGCTTTACTAAATTTCAGCAAGATAAATTTTTTAAAATAAAGGATATTAGTTGAAATAAAATGATAAGTGACAAATAAAATAATTTAAATTTTATAAATTTTTATTTTGATAAAAAAAACTTGATTTATAATAGATCTAGCATATACTCTAAAATTACACCAATAGTTTCTTTTACTTTAACCAAAATGAAGCTTTTAATTAATGCAACTAAACACAAAATAGTTAAATAAAATTAGTATATGATAGATTTAAGTAAACTAGTAAGCTTTTGATTAAAAAGAGAGATCTAGCAATTATGAAAATAATTTCAACAATAAATTAATTTGAAATGCTTAAAATATACATCTAAAATATATCTAAGAATAAATGATCTTTCAAATAAGACTAATGATAAAATATTTCAAGAAACTAAAAGAAATTTGTAGGAAGATAAAAATTTCAACAAGTTGAAATAAATCTACAAACTATCACAAGAGTTTTCACAAAAAAATGATTGAAGAAACTTTGATGTGAAAAACTTAGACTTTGATGTCCAAAGACTAATCCACCAAAAATATAAATTGGAAAGAATAAATAGATGGTGAAAATAGTATGAACAACTAAAAGGGATTAAGATCAAGAAATAAACTCAAGTAATTTGAGAAAGCATGCTTAGTTGAAGATGATGCTTCCAAACCAAGGATTTGATCTTGCAATATTTGGAGAAACAGTTAGAAGGAAAATCTAGGAAATTTTTCTCTTTTTTTGGAGGGATTTTGAATTTGAATGAGGAATGCTTTCATGAAGAGAATGAGGGCTATTTATAAGCAAGAAGGTTATTTTGAATTATTTCAAAAAATATATTATTCTAACATCATTTTATCATATAATAATTTAATATTCAATAAAAATATAATTTATATTAAATAAATATTAAATTCAAACACCCAAAATTCAACTATTCACATGGGAAGTCAAAATAATCAAATTTGGCTCTTAATATATTCAAAGCATGCATGCATTCATTATTAAAATCAAATAATGTTTGAAAAGTCATAATAAATTCAATTTTAATCAAACATGGGTCATGTAACCTATCAAATTAAAGGAAAAAAAAATCCAAGGCATCCATTGGGGATGAAATCAGATATAAATTCCTTGAATATAAAATGACTTTGGCTAAAATACAAATTTCCACATATTTTTGTTCATTTTGAAATATGACATTTAAATATTATGATATAATTTATATATAATCATACATATGTTAGTTATCATATAACCTTTAAATTAATAATAGTATATAAACTAATTACACTTAATAGTCATAATTTATTATCATTTATTATTTTGACAATTCAAATGCTATGTATGAAACATATAAGTGAATGTTAATTAGATAGAGATTTATATAAATTAACCTCATTATCATTATTTAAAATAAATAAACAATATGTTAAATTATGAGCAAATTGATTCATGTCAATGAACTCATATGAATTTCTAAGATAGTTATAAATGCATATAACCTAAAATATTGTATCTTGAGCTTCACATTATCCATTTTGATCTATCTTTCATTCTTCTATTCTTGTAATTTCCTCAAACATATTGTTATATGTATTGGATATGTAATTAGTAATTAATATATCACACATAAAACATCCAAGCATTCATTTGTTATCTTCAAAATTGATGGAATTGAACATAAGGCTCATTAAGCCAATATAAGAAAGTTTAAGACCTTAAGATTAACCTTCAGAATAGTTTGATGCCCTTATTTTAGATTATGAGGTGTATCTTAAGAAGGATTTAGAATTAGATTATTTCCAATGACGGTTTGTTTCTTATGGTGTTGATCAAAGTGGTAGGACCACCCTACAATAATTATGTGATATATTCTAAAAGAGAGGTAGAATTGATGTCTACCAACTCTTTTATGGTGCCCAAAATTTTTTTTATTAGATATGATGATTCTATTGTCGATAGTGACACCAAGAAATTCCTAAGATTAAGCAAAACTATCACAAATAAAAGAACCTAAGTATGCGTTCTTGAAAATTACCTCACCAAGGATGATTTTGGTGGTGATGATCGAGTGCCTCACGAGGAGAAGAAGCTTTGGAATGGGTTGAGCTCTTGCTTCACTTTGAATAATATATCCACCAAATCACCCCTCATAGAAATCCACTTGGTTTTGATGGAGTTTTCTCAAAAACCAAGTGAGAATGGTTGTTGGTTGGTTTGGGAGCTCTAGGAGAGTGAAATGTGTGTGTTGCCTCTCTATTTTTTGTCTTCTTGCAATGGCAAAAAATCACCTCATTCATGGTGATTTTTGGCTCCAAGTGGGTATCCTTGGCTTAGGGTGGTTGGGATTCTCCTTAAGTGACTTAATTTGGTTGGCCAAGGCATAGGAGGTGGCCCATGAAGGCCAAGTGGGTTTCTAGCAAAAGTGGAGACCCTTCATGCTAAGTGTTCTAATGGGGGAGGGAGGGTGATATCACCTCTCTATGAGTCATGGCTGCCCTAACCACCTCATGGGTCAGGTTGGACAGTATCGTTGGAGCCTAGAAGGACCAATGGATGAGTACCAAGTGGCCAAGGCAGAGAAATGACCATTTACATAAGTTTTTTGTCTTATGATACAGCCCAAGGGTTGAGTGGTCATTTGACAGAATTTGATTTAGACAAATTTGAAATGAGCAAAAGTGAGTTGGACCAAATTTCATGTCATTTGGATTTCATTTGGTTATGTTTGCTCAATTTAATCAATTTGGGTCAAATTCCAAAATGGGTTAGGTTGACCAATTGGTCAAATTAGGTCAAACCAAGGGTTAAGTTGAGTTAATATGACAACTTGGAGAGGATTGCATGCTTTGGTGTGATTTAATTTGGATAAAATTTAGGTTTAGTCTAATTTAACCCTTTATGTTAATTTGGGTCAACTTGGGTCAAGATGGCTAATTGGACTAGGTTTGGCTCAATTGAAGGTCAAGTCATGTTTAAATATTGATTTTGGGTTGATTTGAATCATTGGTTTTAATGGATTTGTCTTAGGTTTTTGATTTGGCTAGTTTGGGTTCATATAGGCTAAAGGGTTAACTTGAATGGGCTGGTTGAATTGGTTTGACCCAATTTATATCAATTGATCATCCTAGGTGATCAACATTCATGACATCAAGTTTGGATTGGCTTAATTAACATTAATTTGGATTGAATTGGATTTTTCATGTAGGTCAAATTGGCCATTTTGGGTCAAGTAAACCAATTAGATTTAGTTGGCTTGATTTTGGGTAGAGTTTGATTTAGTTGAGTTTATATATAGATTTGAGATTGATATATAAATTCAATTGCAATTGGTTTGGATTTAAATGAGTTTTGGTTCATTTGAATATTTTAAGTAAAATGGGCTAGGTTGGGTTTGACTAGATGATTATAGGTTTCATTTATATTTGGATAGATGATTGAAGGAATGATTGATTCAAGAGAAAATCCATTGATTTTTGCTTGATTTAGTTGGGTTTTGGTTAAGTTCAAGGAAATGGTTTAAAGGGTTTAAATTAGCTTTTGATTTGATTTTGGATTTGTTTTGGCTATTTGAAATTATATTTCATTTATATTTGAGAAGATAATTGATGGTATAATTGATTTGTAAAAAAATCAATTGAGTTTGGATTGGTGGATGGAAATTTGGCTAAGTTCATGAAGGTTGATTAAAAGGTTTGGGAAGGATTTCAAGTTTGGATTTGATCTTGGGTTTCAATCATTTGGAATTGAGTTTGGACTTGGATTGGGATTTGAAATTGAGTTTGAGGTTTGGTTGGAAATTTGGATTTGAATTGAATTTAAGGTGTACATAGATTGGGTTTAGGCTATAGGGTAGGTGATTTTTCTAAGTCCAAGGCATGGCATAATCCTATGATTAACCCTTCTAAGTCTCTCTAATTTAGGTCAAGTGTTTTCTAATCTCTAGAAGTGTCTTATGACTAGGAAACCTTAGTGTAGAAGGTTCCTAGGTCTAGAGAGGTGGTTGAGAACTCACTCCAAAGGTGAGTCAACAGTGTGTTACTTGGTTGATGAAATTGAAAAGAGAAATGTTGAATCTAAATTTGTTCTCTATTAAAAAAAACCTAAACTAAACTAAAACCTAAACCCTAAACAAACCTAAACCCTAAACCTAAACCTAAACCCTAAAATACCTAAAAAAACCACAAACCCTAAACTAATCCCTAAAACCTAAAACCTAAACCTAAACACTAAAACCTAAACCTAAACCTAAAACACTAAAACAAACCCTAATCCCTAAACAAACCTAAACCCCTAAACTCTAAATCTAAACCCTAAACCTAAAATAAAATAAACCTAAAATAAAATAAAAATAAAAAATAAACTAAACTAAAAAAATAAAAACCTAAACCTAAACCGACCCGCCACTTGAGGCCTTGACCTCATGCTCTGGGGATTCCCCTTTTCCCCTCTCATTTTTGGCTTTCTGGTTGCTGCCTGATGGTTGTTGGCGGTGATTCTCATTGGATTCCTTCTAGAATCGATGGCCGCTGACTACTTTCTTGTTTTACTTGGAGTGATGTCGTGATTTGGCATCTTCCCTGATGATTCTATGGGGGAAATCGATGGATCCAATGGATCCTACTAGGGCATCAACTACCATGGCTTTGGCTACTTAAAATCATTCAAAGATGTCCTCTAGTAAGGATAGTTGTTCAAGTGAGTCCCTAAAACTTGTTTTGACTTCTTTTTGAGGTATGATAATGGTTATATGCTCGATCGATTGTGGAAAAGCTTGAGCCATTTCATTTCACTTTGGTTGGAGTTTACTCTTCGTAGGCTAAATTTGGAAAATAATCACTCTTTCTTTCATAGTCTGAAACTTTTGGGTGCTTTTATGATTGGTTTAATTGATCCCCATGACATTTTGATTCAATTAATGAATGATTTGGATTACTCAAGTGTTTTTGCTCATCGTTCTTATTTTGTTTTCAATTGCCAAATGAGGTTGTCGAAATGGACTCCACTATTTGATATTAGGGAAGAATCCCCAATCATTCTAGTTTGGATTTCTCTCCCCAATATTTGAATTCATTTCATTAATCATCAATTTCATTTTATTGTGGGTGCTTTATTTGGTCGAACATTGCAAATTGATCAGTCAACAGCTATAAAATCTTGACCTTCTATGGATAGAATCCTTGTTGAATTGGAAATTACTAAGAAACACCCCAAAGAAATTTGGTTGGGATCTGAAAATTATGGTTATATGCAGAAAGTTGATTTAGAAAATTTCTCTGTCTTTAATTCTCATTGTAAAATCCACAGGCACGATAATTCTAATTGTCTCATTTTGCATCCTCACCTAAAAAAAAAAATTCTTGTTAAGGAAACTATTGTTCTTAACCTAGGCCAAACTATTATATATCAAAAGTTAATTGAGAAAAAAAGGATTCATTGAATGTTCTAATAAGGCTATTTTACCTCTTATTTCTTTTGTGCAATTGAAGGTTTCTAATGTGGAAAATAATAATTTCTCTAAACTTTTGGATGATGGTTCTTTTCCTCTTAGTCAATCCCCACATCCTTATCAATTTTGATTGACAAAATTGAAGGTTTAATTTAAAATATTAATGAGGATATCAATGTTATGCATCATTCTAATTCAATGTAGAATATGGCTTTAGTTTCTCATGATATTCAGTTTGAAAAACTAGACTTTATTTGGTTTTGTCTAATAATCTGGGTATTGTAGAAGAAGGGTTGGATGTTCACACTTGCCTTCTTAATAAATCTATTTCAGTTCCCTCACTTGCTATACCTGATGCTCATTTTCCTTTAATAAATTCTAATGGCTTGGAAGAAGGAGAACTCACTTCTATATAGGAGACTTCCCCTAAATCTGTGACTAATGTTGTTGAATCCTTCTCGGATGATGATTCTATGAGAAAAAAATTGTTTCCAAACTTATCATGCTAAAAAGAAAAAAAATGTTAAAAACTTCCCTCTCAAATTGTCCAAAAATACTAGATCTATTGTGGCCTCCCTCTCCTCTCTTAACTAACATTTTTTTTAACCCCTTTTTTATTTCCTTATGTTTAATTTTCTTGTTTGGAATGTTAGAGGGCTCGTCACCCTCTATATTTGTAATCATATTAAAAACCTTTGTCATATTTATTATATTTCTTTACTTATTATTTTGGAGGCTCTTATTCATGCAAACAAAATAAACCATGTTGCTAGAATGATTGGTTTTAATAATTTTTTCTCTAATTTTAGTAATAAAATTTGGTATTTTTGGAATAATTTTGTGGAGGTTTCTATTTTTAATGATTTTCAACAAGTTTTCAATGTCAAATATCTTATGGTGACTATTGCATTTTGGGCTCTTTTATCTACACATCTTGTAATAGATTTGGTAGAAATATTTTTTGGGAAAAAATGAGGAATTTTGTTACATTTGTCAATAAACCTTGGTTTGTTGGTGGGCATTTCAAAACAATTTTATTCTCTTATGAATGAAGTGTGGTTTCCCTCCTAATATTCATTCTATGAAAGAATTTTTCAATATGATCCTTGATTGCAATTTGATTGATATTGGCTTTAAGGGTTCAAATTTTACTTGGCAAAACTCTAGACTTTGGCAAAGGTTGGACCAAATTCTTTTTAATTCTCATTGGATTACTCAATGGTCTATTACTTCTATCAATCATTTAAGCAAAACCTTATCAGATCATGCTGCTCTTTTGGTTTCTATTAAAGATAACTCTAATATATTTAAAACATTTCTCTCATTTTAGATTTAAGAACATGTAGATTCAGCATATCGATTTCTTTAATGTTATGCTTAACAATTGGAAAGCTACCTTACATCCAGACAATTCAATTAAGGGGATGAATAGATTTTGGTTTAAGCTTAAAAGACTTAAACAAAATCTGGTTTGGTGGAACAAGCATTATTATAAATACCATTTTGTTAATATCAAAGAAATGGAAAAATTGGTTTATGATCTTGAAGTCTCAGTTATGTCTAATTCTACTAAGATTAAGGACTTGGCTTAGGTGAAAGATAAACTTGTTAACTTTTAAAATACGGAAGAGACTTATTGGCGCCAAAAATTGCTAGCAAACATATTATAGATGATGATAGAAATACTAAATATTTCCATGCTTTGGTTAATAAAATGAGAGCTTTAAATAATATTCAAAAAATTAAAGATGACAATGGAGAATGGATTAGGAGAATAATGATATTAATGATTAAACCATTAATTACTTTAGAAATATGCTTAATACGAGTTATTCTTATAAAGCTATTTCTAAATCACGCTTGATTCATTCTATTGTAAATAATAATGGCAATGATTTGCTTACTATTGTACATAATGAAGAGGAAATTTTTAAAGTTCTTAATAGCATGAACATAGATTTTGTTGCTGGTCCGGAGGGTTTCACTTCCCAAAATTTTTAAAAATGCTGGTTTATTATTAAAAATTATTTGGTTGAGGCTATGGTTGATTTTTTAATGGTAATCCTTTTCCTAAATATTTTTTAGCACTTATATTATTCTTATACCTAAGAAAGATAATACAGAATATTGGAGTGATTTTAGACCTATTAGTCTTTACACCTTCTTCAATAAGTAGATTTCCAAAATTCTAACCAATAGGCTCAGACCTTTACTTCGTAGGATTATCTCTCTAAACAAAACTAGTTTTGTTAGAGGTACATCTATTTTTGATAATATTCTGCTTGCGCAAGAATTAATCCCTGATTTAGATGCTAAGACCAGAGCTGGCAACATTCTATTCAAATTAAATATTACCAAAGCTTTTAACTATATCTCTTGGGATTCCCTTATCCATATTCTAAATTTATTTGGGTTTTGATAAATTTTATCTTTCTTATTAAAATTTTTATTAATATTGCCTGGTTTTCTATTTTGCTTAATGGGGAAGCCTCGAGCTTCTTTCCTTCTTCCCATGGCTAAGGCAAGGGGATCCTCTATCTCCTGCCTTATTTATTATTGCTGTTGAGTACTAATCTAAGAGCATCAATGATCCATTCCTAAATAATCCTAGTATGTATTACATAACTCTTGGTGGTCTTCCTATTTCTCATTTAAGATTTGCAGATGATTTAATTATTTTATGTAATGCTTCTATTCATCATATCAAGAGTCTCTATATTTTTTTAAATAGACTTGGTAGAGAAAGTGGTCTATCTATCAATAATAACAAAAGCTATTTTATTACTTCTTCAAGCATCTATAATAATAAAATTAATCAAATCCTTCATATCATTAACTTTAAACATCAACACCATCCTCTTAAGTACTTGGGTGCTCCTCTTTTTAAAGGTCCAAAATGATCCCATCTTTCTGATGAGTTAATTAAATAAGTTTTAAATAAAATTTATGTTTGGAAATTTTATTTACTTTCCTTTGGTGGCAGGCTCACTATTCTTAAAAGCACTCTCAATTCAATGCCTCTTTATTTGATTCAAACTATTTGCCCCACTAATGCTACTCTTATCAAAATTGATCGCTTGCTTAATAAATTATTTGGGGATCAAATAATTATACTAAAAGAATACATTAGACTTCATGGAATAAATGTTGTGGTCCCTTGGGTGAAGGTGGTCTCAGTTGCAAACTAATTCGTGAAGCTATTACTGCCTTCTCTCATAAGCTCTGGTGGAATTTTAGAAAGAATGATAGCCTTTGGGCTTATTTTATGATCAAAAAATATTTCCAAGGTAAACACCCTCTTATCTGTGCTTATAAGTTGGTGACTCTCTAGTTTGGAAGAGGCTTTACTCCATTAAATGGGTTGCTAAACTCTTAATATATCGGGATATTCATTTCAATTCTTCTTTCTTTTGGCAAGACAATGTCATTTGAAATGGCTCTATTGACTCCCTTTTATCTACCCACTCTACTGCAGCTATCAAAGTTAACTCTTTCTAGCATAATAACACTTGGAACAAAAACAAACTTGAGAATTATATCCCTATTTCTCTTTTTGATAACTTTAGAAATATCCCTATTTTCTCTAACAAACCTAACCAAATTCTCTTTAAGCTTTCTTACAATGGTGATTTTGTTCTTAAAGTGGTTTGGAATTTTATTAGAGATAAAGAAAACTCCTCTAATGTTTTCATTAAACTTTTGAACAATATCATTCCCATTTCTTATTCGATTTTATCTTGGAGGATTTTGAATAACTTTATTTTTGTGGACTCTTTGCTCTAGAATAAAAGGTTATATTTGCCTTCAAAGTGCTATTGTTGCTTTCATATTGAAAATGTTAATCATGTTTTTTATCAATGGTGCTATTGCTTCTAAATTATTTTTATGGTATGATGATTTATTTAAAACAAACTACTTTCATGGCACTCTTTCCATATATCAACTTCTTGAAGTCTATTTCCAAAAAATTGTGAAAGGTCACATCAAAGTTCTAGTTGCTATTACCCTTATCTAGTTCATCTGGATGTACAGAAATGATGCTAAATATCATGGTATTCCTATGAGCCATAAAAGGATCCTGGCTAGACCCAAACAAAAATTTCAAGCTCTATTTAATGCCAATCTTATTAGTAACATTCATTTTAGAGGCTACAATTTGTGGCTAAAAAATTAGGCATCATTCTGCTGATGTTGACTTTTATAAAAGAGTTAGGATTATACATTGGATCAAACTCAAAGAAAATTTGATTAAAGTGAATACTAATGGTTATATTGCTTCCAATAAATATGGCTGTGGTGGTATTCTTAGGGATTCTAAAGGTACTATCATTTGTGTTTTTGCCTATCCTCTCAAAGCCTATTCTATTATCTACACTGAGTTTATGGCTGTTAATAAAGCTATTAAAGTTTGTTTGAATAAAGCTATCCTCAACATCTAGATTGAAGTTGATGCGCTCTTGCTTCTTGGCATGCTAAACTATAATAGAACAGGAAATGCTAATTTATTTTATGTTCTCAATCATACTAAAAATCTTCTTTCTCAAGTTCATTATAAAATTTCCCATATCCTTTATGAGGGTAATGCTTGTGCTAATTTCTTGGCTACTTTTGGTGCCAACTTAACTATTTCACATTATTTGACAATCAAAATTTTCCTAAACTTTTAAAGGGTTTTGTCAATTTGAATAACACTAGATTACCTTATCTCAGATTATAATTTTCTTGGCTTGGTTTTTTTTGCTGGTTTTTGATGAGCCATTGATTTTGGTTCCCCTTTATTAAACCCTTTTTAGGTTTTGGTCATTTGCTTATTTTCACTCTTAGGCCTGTGCTAGTTTTTCCTTTTAAGCTTTATCTTTCAGGTTGGCCTGGTGGTTCTTATTTTTTTTGCCTGGGTTGTTTTAGTTTTTTTGGCCTGGTGGATGCTATTTGCTTGGCTGGGTAATTATTATTGCTTGGTTATTTTTTGTGACCTTCATTTGGGTCATAGCTTTGCCATCTACTTTCTACATGGGGTTTGTCATATCTCTGGGCTAGTTGCTTCCTTAACTGAGATGGATTTTCTACTTCTGTGGTGGTTGGCTAGATGGATTGGGTTGGTTGGCTAGCTAGTCATATTGGCTAGTTTATCTGGTTGATTCTAATTTTGGATTTGGCAAGGTGGAGGTTATTTGTTAACTGTTATTTCTTCTTTTTTTGTGGATTGGGTTTTGGTTACTGGTTTTGCTAGTTTGGGTTTTTTTTTGTGGTTTCTACCTCTTCTATATTAGTCTTCCTCTCTTCGCTGCAGCTGCTTTATTCTTGTTATTATTTTGGGTTGGCTGGTTGATGGCTATTTAGTGGATGTTATTTTTCTTTGGGATCTGGTGACTTGGTTTGGTGTATTGGTGCCTAACTTGGCTATGGTTTGGATGCTTGCACTCATTGATATTTCTCCAACTTTTTGATATTGGATTTGGTTGTATTCATGTTGTATTGCTGTTATCTTACTAGTCTTTGCTCCATTTTATTTTGGATGGCTATTCACCTCACCTGGATTAGAATTTCTGCTTCTTCGGTTGGGTTTGGTGGATGTTGTTGTTTGCTTCTACCCTTTTCCTTGTTGTCTTGGGTGGTTTTGGCATGATGGATGTTGTTGGTCTTATCACTGATTTGGATTTTTGCTCGGTGGTGGTTGAGAGCTATGTTGGTATTTGGGTTGGTTTATTTTGGTTGGGTTGGTTGGATGGTGGCTCTGTTGGTGACATGTTGGTTGGCTTTTTCTATGGTTTGCTTGGACATGAGCTCTTATGTTTTTTTTCTTGGTTTTTTTTTGTTGTTAAGGTCATGATGCTTGCTCCCTTTGATGTTGCTATTCCTCTTTGGTGGGGGTTTTGGGGGTGTTCCTAAAGTACTGCTACTATTCTTGATGGTTGGTTGATTTTCTTCCTTATTGGGCTTATATGTTTTGGTGACTTTGTGGTTGGCTATTATGTCTACTACTTAGAGGAGTTTGTAGCTTTGTAGGATGATGGGCTACAAGAGGTATGCTGGCAATGATGGCCTTGATGTTTACCTCTCTATCTTATTTTTGCTGGTAGCACTATATGTAATTGTAAACATTCTTCAAAAGTTTGGATGCTTACAAATTGTGTTGCTCCTTGAGATGATTGTAACTAGGCCTGAGCCTTTTCTTTACTTTGCTCCTTTTCTTTGCTCATACTCTTTATGCTTGCTTAAATGAACTCATCCTTTGATTAGTATGTTGGAGATTTCTTTTATAGGTTGGAAGAATCTTATAGGTGGATCTTGCTGGTATCAAAATGACTTAGTAGATGTTGTTCTTGCGTACATGGATTTATTGTTGTTGCCAATTTGGTTTTTCTTTTGCTTTTGTTTTTCTTTTTTATATTATTGTAATAGTTAGGGGGTTTATCTCTTTAGGACTTATTGTAGCTCTTTGAGCATTAGTTTAGAGGTTTACCCCCTCTAAGGACTTTGTACTTTTACTTTGTGGCAATAAAATTTCCTTACTTTCCAAAAAAAAACTAAACCCTAAGAATGGGTAGAACCTTGACAGCATGAACATCACCATCAACCAGGCTCAATCTAGATCTGGCAGTGGAGGCAAAGGTGAAGGCATCGGTTATCGCAGTGGTGGTGGGGATCGAGGTCGGTGGATATGGAGGTGGTGGTTAGATCAGTGGTGGTTATTGAGGTGGGAGGAGCGATGGAGGTTACAACCGTGGTGGTGATGGAGGGAGAGATCGGGGATATGATGGTGGATCTTGCTACTCAAGAGGTTGACATGGTTCTGATGGAAATTGGAGAAACTAAACAATGATCGATCCGATCTGCTGCTTATGGAACTATGTCTTTACAGTAGAGACAATTCTAGTTATCTACGGTTTTTGATTTGCTCTATGCGTGCTCATTTTTTATTTATGGCGTCGCTTGTGTCTTAGAAAACTTGGTGTATTACTTGGTTAATGAAATCAAAATAAAGAAATGTTGAATCTGAATTTGTTCTTTATTAAAAAACCAAAAATCCCAAACCCCTAAACTAAAACTTGAACAATAGACCTTAAAGGTAAACCCTAAACCATAAATCCTAGACCCTTAACAAACCCTAAACCTTACAAAGCTAAAAACCTAAACCTAAACTAAATAAAACCTAAAAATAAAATTAATAAAAAACCTAAACCAAAATAAAATAAAATAACAAAATAAAATAAAAACCTAACCTAAAACCTAAACCAAAGCCTAAACTTAAACCTAAACTTAAAAAGAAAATAAAATAATAAATAAAAATTAAACTAAAATAAAATAAATAAAAACCTAAACTAAACTAAAAAAAAAAATAAAAAACCTAAATAAAATAAAACTATAAAAATATAACTACAATAAACTAAAATAAAGTAAATAAAACCTAAATCTAAAATAAACCTAAAATAAAACATAAAATAAATAAAATAAAACCTAACTAAACCTAAACCTAAAATAAAATAATAAACCTAAACCTAAACTAAAATAAACTAAATAAATAAATAAACCTACAATAAAAGAACCTAAACCCTAAATAAAATAAAATAAACTAAAAATAAACCTAAACCAAAACTAAAAAGTAAAACTTAAAAATAAACCTAAAATAAATTCCTAAAACCTAAACATAAAAAAATAAAATAAAAACCTAAAACTCAACATAAAAAAAAACTAAACCAAGAAAATAAAATAAATTTAAAACTAAATAAAAAATAAACTTAAACCTAAACCTAAATAAAATAAACTTAAACAAAATAAGTGGTAAAATATAAATAAATTATAATAAACTCTAATAACCTGGGCCTATAACTAAACTAACTAACCACTGAGCCCAATGCCACTCAGGCTAAACTCAGGCCCTGGGCCATCCTCCCTCACTCACCATAAAGCGTAAAACTAAACCCTAAACTCTAAACCCTAAGCCCTAAAACTTAACCCTAAACCCTAAACTATAAAACCCTAAACCCTAAAACCATAAACCCTAACCCTAAACCCTAAACCCTAAAAGCATAAACCCTAAATCTCTAAACCCTAAGCAATAAACACTAAACTCTAAAACTAAACCTAACCCACAACCCTGAAGCCCCAAACCCAAACTAAAAAGGAACTAAATAAATTAAAAATAACCTAAACCCTAAAACATAATAAAACTAAACCCTAAGAATGAGCAGAACCTTGACTACAGGAACATCACCGTCAACCAAGCTCAGTCTAGATCTGGCAGTGGAGGCGAATGTAGAAGTGGCGATCATCACAGTAGTGGTAGGGGATCTAGAGTTGTTGGTGGTGGTCGGAGCAGTGGTGGTTATGGAGGTAGGAGGAGCAACGGAGGTTACAACTATGCTGGTGGCGGAGGGATATTAGGGATATGATGGTGGATCATGCTACTCGAGAAGCCACGGTGGTTCCGATGGAAACTAGAGAAACTGAAGAATGGACGATCTAATTTGCATATGGAACTGTGTCTTCATAATAGAGATGATTCTAGTTATCCAAGGTTTTTGATTTTCTCTATGCAAGCTAATTATTTATCTATGTCGTCATTTTTGTCTTAAAAAACTTGGTGTGTTACTTGGTTGACGAAATTGAAATGAAAAAATATTGAATCTAAACTTGTTCTCTATTAAAAAAAACTAAATACTCTAAACCCTAAACTAAAACTTGAACCCTAGATCTAAAACCAAAACCCTAAACGCTAAACCCTAAACCCTAAACCCTAAACCCTAAACCCTAAAACCTAAACTAAACCATAAAATCTCCTAAACACTAAACCCTAAACTCTAAAACCTTAAACCCACCACTTACACTACACTACCTCCATAAACCTAACCATAAACCCTAAAACCTAAACCCCAAACCCTAAACCCTACTGATCCTAAAACTTAAAACCTAAACCTAAACTAAATAAATCCTAATAAAGATATAAGAAAGCTAAACCTAAATAAAAAGATAAAATAATAAAACATAAATAAAAAATAATGAGATAAAATGGACCAAATATATAAAGATATAATATACTAACATAAATAAAATTAAACTAAATACCTATGCCGTTTTGCTTTTAAAAAAAACCCTGAGCCTAAAACTGACCTGAGCCACACCCTAAACTAAAACTAACCCTAAACCCTAGGTGACCCAACTAATAACCAATCAACTAGGCACAACCTAAACCTAAAAACCATCCACTGAGCCATACCACTGAGCCCTCCACAAACCCCAAACCCAGATCCAAACCCAAGATAAGACCCTAAACCCTAAATCCTGAGCCATAAATACTAAACTAAATAAAACTAAATAAGATATTAAAATAAACTCAACGGATAAGATAATAAAAATAAAAATAAAAACCTAAACTAAAACATAAACCTAAACCTAAAAATAAAATAAAATAAACTAAAACAAAATAAACCTAAGAACAAGCAACCTAAATAAAATAAAAACTAAATGTAAAATAAGAATAAAATAAACCTAAAATAAAATAAAATTACACTTCACAAAATAAACCTAAAATAAATAAATAAACTAAACCTAAACTAAAAACTAAACCTAAAAAAAAATAAATAAAATAATAAAATAAACCTAAACTAAACAAAAATAAACTAACCCCAACTAAAATATATAAACTAAAATAAACCTACGTGACTAAAAAAAAACCTAAAATAATTCTAAAAAAACCTAAAACCTAAACTAAAGAAATATAATAAAAACATAAACCTAAACCTAAAAATATTAAATCAAACTTAAACCCAAATAATAAAATAGAAATAAAACTTAGCTAAAAAATAAACCTAAACCTAAAAAATAAACTAAAATAAAAAATATAAACTAGAAAAATAAACCTAAAATAATTAAACTAAACTAATTACAAATAAAATAAATAAATAAATACAAATAAACTCAAATAAATAATAAACTAAATCTAAATAAACCTAAACCTGGGTTTGCTTGATTTAAAAAGAAACCCTGAAACTGATCCTAAACCCTAAACCACAAACCTAAACCCACAACCCTAAAACCTAAAACCTTAAACCCTGAGCCCTAAACCCAAAACAACCACCAGCCACTGAGCCTGACCCTAAAGACCTAAAACCTGGCCACCCACCTAAGCTTTGGACCTGTGCCCAGGCCCTAAACTGGGTTTACCACTGGGCCTGGGCCCTGACTAAAACCATGGGCCCTACTTACTGAGCCACTAACCTGAAACTCCAAATAATCCTGGGCCCTAGGCCCACTCAAACCCTAAAGCTGAGCCTGAGCCACCATTAAAGCTAAACCCTAGCCATCTGAATCATAAAACTAAACATAAACTTAAACCCTAAAATCCTCCCTAAAACCTAAACCCTAAAGAAAAACTCCCTACCACTGGGCCTGAGACTAACCCACCCTAAACCTAAACCCTAAACCACAGGCCCTAAACCTAACCCAAACCTAAACCTAAACTAAACTAAATAAATAAAATAAATAAATAAAACCTAAACCTAAATAAAATAAAATAAAGCTAATATAAACCTAAATCTAAAAAAGATAAAATAAATTAATAAAAATAAATTAAAATAAAATAAATAAAAACCTAAACTAAATAAAATTTAAAATAAACTAAGTATAAAATATTTAAATAAAAGAAAACTAAGCGTAAAATAAAAATAAAATAAAATATAAACTAAATAAAAACCTAGACCTAAAAAATAAACCTTAAAATATAACAAAAAAAATAAAAATTAAAACTTAAACCCTTAACTAAAAAAACCTAAAATAAAAATAAAATTAACAAACTAAAATAAACCTAAACCTAAACTAAATAATCGAAACCTAAACCTAATCCTAAAATAAACTAAACCTAAACTTAAACTTAAACTAAATAAAATAAAATAAATAAAAAATAAACCTAAACCTAAACTAAAAATAAAACCTAAAAATAAACTTAAAATAAAAACCTAAAACCTAAACCTAAAAAAATAAAATAAAACTAAACCTAAACTAAAAATCTTGGGTTTATTTTATTCTTTTAGTTTAATTTTGGTTTTTATTTATTTTATTTTAGTTTACTTTTATTTTATTTTATTTTATTTTATGTTTAAGTTTAGGTTTTAGTTTAGATTTTTATTTTATTTTATTTTATTTATTAGGTTTAGGTTTTCTTATTTATTTTATTTTTAGAATTTATTTAGTTTAGGTTTAAGTTTTTAGGTTATTAGGGTTTAGGGTTTAGGATTTAGGGTTTAGGGTTTATGGTTTAGGGTTTTAAGGTTTAGGTTTTAGGGTTTAAGGTTTAGAAGAATAAAATAATCCTAAAATATAATAAAATAAACCTAAACCCTAAAAAAGTAAAAACCTAAACCTAAAAAATAAACAAAAAAATAAATAAAAATTAAAACCTAAAACCTAACATAAAATAAAAATATAATAAATAAAATAAAATAAAACTAAACCTAAACAAAAATAAACTGAACTAAAAAAAATAAAACCTAAACCTAAACTGAAAATAAACTAAACCAAATCCAAAACCTAAACTAAATAAAATATAATAAACTAAAAATAAACCTAAACCTAAATTAAAAAATAAAACCTACAACTAAACCTAAAATAATAAAATTAAATCCTAAACCTAAAAAAATAAAATAAAAACCTAAACCTAAATCTAAAAATAAAAAAAGCTAAACTTAAAAAAATAAAATAAAAATAAAACTCAACTAGAAAATAAACTAAAACTTAAATAATAAACTAAAAAAATCTAAACTAAAAAAATGAACCTAAAAAATAAACTAAACTAAATAAAAATAAACCTAAATAAAAATTTAAATTAAAATAAACTCAAATAAATAAAAAATAAATTAAATAAACCTAAACTTACGAGTTTGCTTAAAGAAAGGACCCTAAAACCTAAATCATAAACCCTAAACCCTAAATCTTAAACCCCAAATCCTAAACCCTAAAGCAAAAAACTAACCCTAAACCTTAAAACCTAACCCTAAAACCCTAAACCCTAAACCCTAGACCCAAAACCCTAAACCCTAATCCATAAACCCTAAACCCTAAACTAAAATAAACTTTAAAATAAAACCTAAAAATAAATAAAAAATTAAATCTAAACCTAAAATAAAAATAAAATAATTAAAATATAATAAACTTAAACCTAATTCTAAAATAAACTAAACTTAAACCTAAAATAAAATAAAATAAAATAAAATAAAATAAAATAAATCAAACTAAACTTGAACCTAAACTAAAAAATATAACCTAAAAATAATCCTAAAACCTAAACCTACAAAAATAAAATAAAAACCTAAACTTGAACCTAAAAATAAAAAAGAAAACCTCAAATAAAAAATAATAATAAAATAAAAAATAACAATAAAATTAAAAATTAGCTAAAATATAAACATAAACCTAAACCTAAACCTAAAAAATATACTGAAATAAAATACTTAAACTAAAATAAATAAACATAAACTAAATAAACTAAATTAAATAAAAATAAAAAATTATCCTAAATAAAAATAAAAAATAAAAAATAAAATAAACCAAATTAAATAAAAAAATAAACTAAATAAACATAGACCTACTCGTTTACTTAATTTTTTTTAAAAACCATAAACCCAAAATCATAAACCCTAAACCTACAACCTAAACCCTAACCCTAAACCTTTAACCTTAAAAAACCCTAAATCCTAAAAATACCTAAACCCTAAACCCTAAACCTTAAACCCTAACACTATTCCCTAAACCCTAAGCCCTAATCCCCAAACCCAAAACTCTAAACCCCAAACCCTAAACCTAAAATTAAAGCAACAAAATAAATTTAAAAATAAACCTAAACCCTAAAACTTAATTAACCTAAACCTAAACTTATACCTTAAGATTGGGTAGAACCATGATGGCAGGAACATCACCATCAACTAGGCTCAGTCAAGATCTGGTGGTGGAGGCGAAGGTAGACGTGATGTTATTGCAGTGTTTATTGGGGTTTTGAAGGTGTTGGTGGGTATAAAGATGCTGGTCGAAGTAATGGTGGTTATGGAGGTAGGAGGAGTGACAAAGGTTACATCCATGGTGGTAGTCGAGGGAGAGATCTGGGATATGATAGTGGATCCCGCTACTCGAAAGGTTATGGTGGTTCTGATGGGAAATGGAGAAACTGAAGAATGGATAATTCGATCTACTGCTTATGGAATTGTTTCATTACAGTAGAGACGGTTCTAGTTACCTAAGATTTTTGATTTTCTTTATGTGTGCTCATTTTTTACCTATATCATCTCTATTTTCTTAAAAAACTTGATGTGTTACTTTGTTGATGAAATTAAAAAAAGAAATGTTAAATTTTAACTTGTACTCTATAGAAAAAAAAACCAGAAACCTTAAACCCTAAACTTAAAACCTAAACCCTAAACTCTAAACCTTAAACCTTAAACCCTAAAAACTCTAAATCCTAGGCCCTAAACCCTAAAACACTAAACACTAAACCCTAAGACCTAAACCCTAAACTTGTAACCCTAAACCCTAAAAAGCTAAAATCTTAAACCTAAACTAAATAAAACCTAAACAAAACATAAACCAAAATAAAATAAAAGTAAAACATAAACTAAAAACTAATCCTAAACTTAAATCAAAACTTAAAACTAAATTTAAAATAAACAAAAAATAAAAAGCAAACTAAAATTAAAATAAATAAAAACCTAAACAAAACTAAAAAATTAAAAACCTAAAAAAATAAAAACTAAACCTAAAAATAAAATAAAATAAAACTAAAAAAACTTAAACCTAAATAATAAATTAAAAAAAATAAATAAAAAATAAAACCTAAACCCTAAATTAAAAAAAAAAAACCTAAAAATAAAAATAAAATAAAACATATACCTAAACTAAAATAAATATAACCTAAACTAAATAAAATAAAATAAACTAAAAAAATAAACCTAAACTAAAAAATAAAACCTACAAATAAACCTAAAATACAAACATAAAACCTTAACCTAGAAAAAAAAATAAAACCTAAACCTAAACCTAAAAATAAAAAATTAAACCTAAACCAAAAAAATAACACGAAAATAAAATTAAACTAAAAAATAAACCTAAACCTAAAGAATAAACTAAAATAAAAAACCTAAATTAAAATAAATAAACCTAAAATAAATAAACTAAACTAAATAAAAATTAAAATAAACTTAAATGTAAATAAAAATTAAAATAAAATTAGAAAAAATTAATTAAAAAAACCTAAACATACCATTTTACTTAATTGAAAAATAAATAAGTAAACCCAAAATCCTAAACCTTGAAAAAAATAAACTAAAATAAAAACCCTAACCTTAAAATTGAAACTCTAAACCCTAGACCTACAACCCTAAACCCGAAACCCTAAAACCTAAACCCTAAATCTTAAACCCTAAATCCTAAAAAACCCTAAAACCTAAACCCTAAACCCTAAATCCTAAACCATAAACCCTAAAGCCCTAAACCCTAAACCCTAAACTCTAAACCAAACCCTCCCCTCCAGTGCTCTCTTGTTCTCGAGATTTTTGAATCCCTCTTAGTAGTGCATCCTCGACTAGGGATTTTTGTGGCTTTGTTCTTGGTTTTGATCGAATTCAAAGGCTTGAACGGCATCTGGCCATTTGCATGATGCTTCATCATTGACCATGGCTACGGTGAGTTCTATTCCTTGGGCTCCACCTCAAATTATGGATGCTTCGGCTAGGGCATCTAACATTTTGTGGCTTGGCCACCATAATGTCACTTCTACTACTAAATATTTTAAGGAAGCACTCTCTGGTAAGACTTCTTTCTCTATTGATTCAGTTAATCTCATTTTAATGTCTTTTAAGGTTTTTCAGTCATAATGTGCTCTGATGTGGATGTTGAAATGTTGGCAAAACCATTTGAATTTTCTCTTGTCAGTAAATTTGCTTTCGTTATCTAAATTTGGATAAGATCTACTCTTTTTTCCATAATCTCAATTTTATGGGTGCTTTCTCGAATGGTCTTATTGACCCTTGGCATATCCAGATACAACTTTCTAATGATCTAGATTATTCACATATTTTTTGTGCCATTCTTATTTCATCTTTAATTGTCAAATGCATCGTTGAAGTGGCCACCTCTTTTTGACATTAAGGAGGAATCTCCTATTATCCCAGAGTGGTTATCTCTTCCTAATATGCACATTCATTTTTTACCCATCATGTGCTTTTTACTGTCTGGGCTTTATTTGGTCGGCCTTTGCAACTAAACCAAGCGACCGCTGAGCGATCTCACCCTTCTATGGCTCAGATCCTCATGGAATTAGACATAATTAAAAAATACCCTAAGGAAGTTTGGATTGGATCTAAAAAAAATAGGCATTCATAAAAGGTTAAATTAGAAAACCTTCTAGTTTTTTGTTCCCACTATAAAATTCACGGTCAAGATAATTTGAAATGTTTTATTCTCCATCCCCACTTAAAAAAAATGAAATCCTCCAAATGAGAATGTTGTTCCTACCCATAAACCAATCCCTACTTATGTTCAAAATTAGCCTTGGATCTTAAGAATGGTATGAAGGCTGTTATTCAGGTTGATTCCATGGATATTGAGGTTAATCCTGTTGAACAAGCTTCAACTCCTACTATTAATATAGATTCAGTTGATTTTTAGAATGGGTAGGATGATTTACCGATTTTTCCTTCTTTGAATTTGAATATTTCTAATGCATAGAATAATAAATTTTCAAAGTTATTGGAAAATGATTATGTTTCCTTTGATTCCATTTCTTCATATATGTCTGCTTTGATCGATGGAAAATGAAGCTTTTAATGAGGTTTTAAATGATGTCGAGCATGCTAAAACATTTTTGATCCATATTTAATTACTTGTGCTTTAAATGGTTCTAAATTATCATCGTCTCTCTTTTATAATCTTAATATTCATGTTAATCCTACTTTTTAACTTAATATTGATTTGGAAGGGTGAACTCCCCTCCAAACACTTGGAGAATTATGTTAAATTTGTGACCAATGATACTAAATCTTGCTTAGATGATGACTCTAGGGGAAAAAATGGTTTTCAAACTTATCATGCTATAAACAAAAAGAGTGTAAAAAATTACTCTCCCAAATTATCCAAAAACACTAGATCTACTCTCACTCCTCTCTTAATTAAACTTTGCTTAACCCCTTTTTATTTTACTTATGTTTAAATTTCTTGATTGCAATATTATAGGGATCGATACCCTCTCAGTTTGTAATCATATTAAAAATCTTTGTCACATTCATAATATTTATTTACTTATTATTCTAGAGCCTCTTATTCATGGTAATAAAATTAACCATGTTTCTAGAATGATCATCTTCAATATAATTTTTTTCTAATGTTAGTAACAAGATTTGGTGTTTTGGAATAATTTTGTTGAGATTTCTATTGATGATTTTCAACAAGTTACCAATGCTCAAATCTCTTATGTTGACTATTGTGTTTTAGGCTCTTTTGTTTATTCATCTTGTTATAGATTTGGTAGAAATCTTCTTTGGGATAATTTGGGGAATTTTGATACCTCGGTCAACAAACCTTAGTTTGTACGTGGTGATTTCAACACTATTTTATTTTCTTTTGAATGAGTGGTGGCTACTCTTCCAATATTCATTCCATGGAAGATTTTTCAATATGATCCTTAATTTTAATTTGATTGATATTGGCTTCAAGGGTTCTAATTATACTTGGCAAAACTCTAGACTTCGGCAAAGGTTGGACCAAATTCTTTTTAATACTCACTGGATTACTCAATGTCCTATTACTTATGTTGATCATTTAAGTAGAACCGTGTCTAATTATGCTCCTCTTCTTGTTTATATTAAAGATAATTCTAATAGATTACATAAATCCTCTCCTTTTAGATTTCAGGACACGTGGATTCAGCATATTGATTTTTTTGATGTTGTGGCTAATATTTGGAAAGCCCATTTACATCCTGTTAATTTGATTATGGGGATTAATAGACTTTGGTTTAAACTTTAAAGACTTAAACAAAATTTGGGTGGGTGGAACAAGCATTATTTTAAAAACCTTTTTTGTAATATTAAAGATATGAAAAAATTAGTTTGTGACTTGACTGAGGCGAAAGACAAACTTGTTAACTTCCAAAATATGGAAGAGACTTACTTGTGCCAAAAAGCTGCTAGTAAGCATATTGCAAATGGTGATAAGAATACTAGGTATTTCCATGCTTTAGTTAATAAAAAGAGATCTTTAAATAATATTCAAAAAATTAAAGATGATAATGGTGTTTAGATTACGGACAATAATGATATTAAGGAATTAGTTATTAATTACTTTAGAAATATGCTTAATAATAGTTGCTCTTATGAAACTATTTCTAAATTGCTTTTGATTCTTTCTATTATTACTAATGATGATAATAATTTGCTTACCATCGTGCCTAATGTGCTTAATAGCATGAATATATATTCTATTACTAGTCCAGAGGGTTTCACTACTCAAAATTTTCAAAAATTTTGGTTTATCATTAAAAATGATTTGATTGAGGCTATGGTTGATTTTTTTAATGGTAATCCTTTTCCTTGATATTTTTCTAGTACCTCTATCATTCTCATCCCTCAAAAAGATAATCCAGACTATTGGAGTGATTTTAGACCTATTAGTCTTTGCACCTTCTTCAATAAGTTGATTTCCAAAATTCTAACCAATAGGCTTAGTCCTTTACTTAATAAAATTATCTCTCTCAACCAAACTTATTTTGTTAGAGGTAGATTTATTTATGATAATATTTTATCAGCCCAAGAATTAATTCATGATCTTGATGCTAAGAATAGAGGTCACAACATTCTTTTCAAATTAGATATTACTTAAGTTTTTGAAAACATTTCTTACTACTTTCTTTTCCATATTCTAAATTTATTTGGGCTTTCTGATAAATTTATTTTTCTTATTAAAAATTGTATTAATAATTCCTAGTTTTTAATTTTTCTTAATGGGGAAGCCTTGGGTTTCTTTCCCTCTTCCCATGGATTAAGACAAGGGATCCTTTATCTCCTACATTATTTATTATCATTGTTGAGTACTTACTCATAGGAACATCAATGATTTATTGTTTAACAATGCTAGTATGAACTACATAACTCTTGGTGGTCTTCATGTTTCCCATTTAAGCCGTGTAGATGATTTCATTATTTTTTGCAATGCTTATATTCATCATATCAAGCATCTCAAGTATTTTATAAATAACTTTGGTAGAGAAAGTGGCCTTTCTATTCAAGATAACAGCGATTTATCACTTCTTCTCATATCTCCAATAATAAAATCAAATAAATATTGTATATCTGATTTTAAGCATCAACACTTACCTCTAAAGTACTTGGGTGCTCCTCTCTTTAAAGGCCCAAAATGATCCCATCTCTTTGATGAGTTAATTCAAAAAATTTTAAATAAATTTTTTTTTGGGAATTCCATTTACTTTCCTTTGGTGGCAGGGTCACTATTCTTAAAAGCACTCTCAATTCAATGCCTTTTTATTTGATTCAAACTATAATCCCCACTAAAGATACTCTCATCAAAATTGATCACTTGATTAATAAATTTTTTTGGGGCACTAATAACTCTACCAAAAGATTGCCTTGGACACCTTGGCATAAATGTTCTGGACGTTTGGGTGAAGGTGCACTAGGTTGCAAACCTATTCCTGAAGCTATCACTGCTTTCTCTCATAAGCTCGGTGGAATTTTATAAGGATGATAGCCTTTGGGCTAATATTATGATGGAGAAATATTGCCAAGGTAAACACCCTCTTATCTGTGCTTATAAAGTTGGTGACTCTTCAGTTTGGAAAAGGCTTTGGTCCATTAAATGGATTGTTGAATCCTTAATATCTTGGGGCATCCATTCAGGTACCTCTTTCTTTTGGCAAGACAACTGGACTGACAACTACTCCATCGACACCCTTTTATCTACCCACTCTACTGTTGTTGTCAAAGTTAACTCTTTTTGGCTTAATAACAATCGGAATGAAAGTCAACTTGAGAATTATATCCCTATTTCACTTTTTGACAATTTTAAAAATATCCCCATTCCTTCTAACAAACCTGATCAAATTCTTTTTAAGCTTTCTTATAATGGTGATTTTGTTCTTAAAGAGGTTTGGAATTTTATTAGAGATAAGCAGAACCCCTCCAATGTATTTATTAAACTTTGGAACAATATTACTCTTATTTCCTCTTTAGTTATAGCTTGGAGGATTTTGAATAACTTTATTTCTATGGACTCTTTGCTCTGGACTAAAGGGTTTTATTTACCATCAAAATTCTATTGTTGCTTTCATATTGAAAATGTAAATCCTATTTTTGTCAATGGTGCTATTGCTTCTAAATTTTGGCTTTGGTATGATGATTTATTTAATTCCAACTATTTTCATGGTTCTCTTTCTTTATATTAACTTCTTAAAGTTTGTTTCAAAAAAAAACTATGAAAGGTCATATCAAAGTTTTAACTACTAATACCCTTCTCTGGTTCATCTGGATGGATAGAAATGATGCTAAATATCATGGCACTCCTATGAACCATAAAAAGATCATGGCTAAAACTAAAGAAAAAATTCATGCTCTATTTAATGCCAATCTTATTAGTAACATTCATTTTAGAAGGCTATAAATCAGGGCTAAAAAACCGGGTATCATTCTCACCGACTTGGACTCTTATAAATGTGTTAAGATTATCCATTGGATCAAACTTAAAGATAACTTGATTAAAGTGAATATTGCTGGTTCTGTAGCTTCCAATAAATATGGTTGTGATGGTATCTTTAGGGATTCTAAAGGTATAATCGTTTGTGCTTTTTCCTATCCTCACAAAGCTTGTTCAATTATTTTTGTTAATAAAGCTATTGAAACTTGTTTGAATAGAGGTTTTCTCAACATCTAGTTTGAAGCCGATGCTCTCTTGCTTTTTGACATGCTTAATTCCAATAGAAATAGGAATGTTGAATTATTTTATCTCCTTAATCATACATAAAATCTTCTTTCAAGTTTGTTTTAAAATTCACCACATCCTTCATGAAGGTAATGCATGTGTTAATTTTTTTGGCTAATTTAGGTGCCAACTTAACTAAGTTCACTTTATTTGACAACCAAATGTTGCTTAAACTATTAAGAGGCTTGGTTAATTTGGGTAATATTGGATTGCATTATCTCAGATTATAATTTCTTGGCTTGGTTTCTTTTGTGTTATTTTTTTTATGAGCCTTTACTTTTGTTTGCCATTTATTAAACCCTTTTTGAGTTATGGTTATTTGCTTATTTTCACACTTTGGCTGGAGCTGGTTGTTACTTTAGACATTTTACTTTTGGGTTGGCCTAGTGTTTACTCCTTGGTGGTTATTATCATTGCTGCTTGAGTTGATTTTATTTTTTTAGCCTGGTGGCTATTGTTTGCCTGGATGGGTTTTTACCACATTTTTTCCTTAGCTATTTTTGATAACCACCTTTTGGGTTGTGGTTTTATCTACTGTTGGGTTTTCCTCATGTATGGGTTTTGCCTCAGGCTAGTTTCTCACTTACCTATTTCGGATCTGCTATTGTGGTGGTTGAATTGGTGGTTTTGTTGGCTAGCTGGGTTGACTAGGTGTTGGTTAGGTTGGTTGCTAATTGGCTATTTTGGCTATTTTTTCCTTTTCTGTTGGTGACATATCTAGGGGACAGTTGGTGGTATAGCTTTAGCCTCATTTTGGAATGGTGGAGGTTATTGTTTGTCTATTACTTTCTTTGTCTTGTTGAATGTGGCTTGGTGGTCAATTTTGCTGATTCTATTTTATTTCTTTTGGTTTTGGTTTTGTGCTCTTCCTATTTTAGCCTTCCTCTCTTGGCTACAACGGCTCTAGGTTGGCTGGTTGAGGGCTTTTTGGTGGTTTTTATTCTCTTGGTTGTCTTGGGTGATTTTGGCTTGATGGTTATTTTTAGACTTTACATTGACTTGGGTTTTCTGCTACTGTGGTGGTTGGCTGGCTGGATTGGTTAGTTGTTTCTTGATTGTGTGGTGTTTTACTATTTTTTCTACTTTTCCTTGGCTGATGGGGATCTTTCCTTTGTTGGTTACTAATGATTAATTATTCTCAAGGGTTTTCCTTATGAATGTTTTACTTAGCTTCTTTGGTGGGAGGACTTTTAGTTGTCCTTGAAATCTTGGTTAGCTTCCTTTCTCTTTGTTGGTATTTTTTCCTTCTTCTTGGCCAATTTGTTGTAGGCTTTTGCTATGCTGGACAAACCTTTGCTAATCCTTCTGAATTGAAATTTTTGGTTTTTGGTGGTGGTTGGTGGCTTCCTTTTGTGTGTGATGGTTTTAGTTGTTGGCTTGTTAAGGTATGCTGGTGGTGGTTTTGGTGGTGTTACTGCTTGATTCCATTAGCTTGGCCAATGATCCTACTATAACTTCTGTGTTGTTGGCTTTATGTGATTGGCCTGTTGTGGGTTTTAGTTGGTGGGTTGGCTACTGATTGGCTACTGGTTAGTTGTTTTCTTTGTTTGTTTAGTGTAGGATTGGGTCACTATGGATTGCTAGCTTTTGATGGTTGTTGGTATCAGGTATACTGACTATGATGGCTTTGATGTTACTCACCTCCTCTCTTTGGTTAATAGCTTTACATATGATTGTAACCCTTATGAATTTTAGATGCTCATATGTATTGTTGCCCCTTGAGATGATCTTAACTGAGCCTGAGCCTTTTCTTTCTCAGCTCTCCTTTTACTCTCTTTATCCTTATCATTTTAGCTATACTTTTGCTTTGGTAGTGTTTTTGAATTCTTTCATAGGTTGGAACTTTACCAAGGCCTAGTAGTTTCTCACCATCCCTACTATTGTTGCTATGGAGCTTGCTTATCTTATTTTCTCTCAAAGGAATCATGAACTACGACTCAACCTATTATGTTTTTATGTTTTATTTTGTTTTACTCAGGTTTATTGCTCTCATGCTGTGTTTTGTTTTGTTTTCTTTTCTTTCTCTTCTTCTAATGTACTTAGATGAGGGTTTAGCTCTTTAGGTTTCTTGTAGCTTTATGAGCGGTAGAATTATGTGCTTTATGACTTTTAAGAACATTGTATCTTTTCCTTTTATGGTAATAAAATTTTAACTTTTTCCAAAAGAAAACCCAAAACCCTAAACCTTAAACCCTAACCCTAACCCTAACCTTAAACCCTAAACCCTAAACCCTAAAACCCTAAACCCTAAATCGTAAACTAACCCTAAACTCTAAAAACTTTAAACCCTAAATTTTAAACCCTAAACCCTAAACTAACCCTAAACACTAAACCTTAAACCTTAAACCCTAAACTAGCCCTAAACCCTAAGCTAACCCTAAGAACTAAACCCTAAATCCTAAACCCTAAATTAACCATAAACCCTAAACTCTAAACCTAAAACCCTAAACCCTAAACCCTAACCCAAACCTTAACCCAAACCCTAAACCCTAAACCTTAAACCCTAAACCCTAAAACCCTAAACTTTAAACCCTACACCAACCTTAAACACTAAACCCTAAACCCTAAAAACCATAAACCTTAAACCTTAAACTAACCCTACACCCTGCTAACCCTAAACAATAAAACCTAAAACTAAACCCTAAAAACCTAAAACCCTAAAGCCTAAACACTAAACCCTAAACCAAAAACCCTAACCCTAAACCCTAAAACCATAAACCATAAAACCCTAAACCCCAAAACTCTAAACTCTAAACACTATACACTAAAAACCTAAAAACCTAAACTTAAACTAAATAAAACTTAAAAAATAAAATAAATAAATAAAACCTAAACCTAAATAAATAAAAAAAATAAAAACCTAAACTAAAACCTAAACCTAAACCTAAAAATAAAATAAAATAAACAAAGAAAAATAAACTAAAATAAAATAAATAAAAACCTAAACTAATCTAAAAAATAAAATAAACTTAAGAATAAATAACCTAAATAAAAAAAATCTAAATGTTAAAGAAAAATAAAATAAACCTAAAATAAAATAAAATAAAAACCTAAACCTAAAAAGAAATAAAAAATAAAACATAAACCTTAAAACCTAATAAACATAAACCTAAACCCTAACAATGGGTAGAACCTTGATGACAGGAACATCATTGTTAACTGTGCTCCTTATATCCGCAAGAGGAAGGTAAGGTAGTTATCATAATGGTGGTGGGGATCTAGAGGTATATGAGGTGGTGCAAAAGGAGTGAGGGGTTACAACTATGGTGGTGGAGGGAGAGATTGGAGATATGATGGTGGATCCTACCGAGACGATGGTTGATGGGGAACAAAGAATCAAAGAACGATCGATTTGACCGCTACTTATGGAACTATGTATTTATAAGAGGGTTCCTAGTTATCTAGGGTTTTATTTGATTATCTCATTTTCAAACTATGTTGTCTCTTGTGTCATAGAAAACTTGGTGTGTTACTTAGTTGATGGAATCGAAAAGAATAAATGTTCAACCTGAATTTGTTCTCTGTTAAAAAAATAAAAACAAATAGCCTAAACCCTAAACTAAAACATGAACCATAAACCAAAAACCTCAACCCTAAACCCTAAACCCTAAACCCTAAAAACCCTAAAACCTAAACCCTAAACACTAACCCCTAAACCCTAAACCCAAAACCAAAATCCCTAAAACCCAAAACCTTAAACCCTGACCTCTAACCTCTAAACCCGAAACATTAAACCCTAAATCCCAAACCCTAAACCCTAAACCCTAAACAAACCATAAACCCTAAACCTTCAACCCTAAACCCTAAAAAGCTAAATACCTAAACCTAAACAAAATAAAACCTAAAAATAAAATAAATAAATAAACCTAAACCAAAATAAAATAAAATAAAAATATAAACTAACAATTAAACCAAAACCTAAACCTAAACCTAAACCTAAATAGAAAATACAATAAAAAATAAAAACTAACCTAAAATAAAATAAATAAAAAACTAAACTAAACTAAAATTAAAAAACCAAGATAAAGTAAAAACTAAACCAAAATAAAAAAAAAATTAACAAAAAATAACATAAAATAAAAATTAAACAAAAATCTAAACCTAAACAATAAACCTAAAAATAAATAAAAAATTAAACATAAACCTTAAACTAAAAAAAAACCTAAACCTAAAAAAAAACCTAAACCTAAATTAAAATAAAATATACTAAAATAAATAAAACCTAAACCTAAACCTTAAATAAACTAAACCTAAACCCTAAATAAAATAAACTAAAAATTAACCTAAACTTAAACTAAAAAATAAACCTTAAAAATAAACATAAAATAAAGACCTAAAACCTAAACATTAATAATAAAATAAAAACCTAAGCCTAAAAATAGAAAATAAAACCTAAACAAAAATGTAAATAAAAATTAATAACTAAAATACATAAACTAAATTAAATAAAAAAAAACCTAAATAAAAAAAATAAACTAAAATATAAAAAATAAACTAAATAAACCAAATAAACCTTAACCAACTGGTTTTTTTAATTTTTAAAAAAATGCTAAACCAATAACCCTAAACTTTAAACTAACCCTAAACCTACATCCTAAATAAAAAAATTTTAAAAAAACATTAAAATAAACCCTAACCCTAAATCGTAAACCCTAAACCAACAACCCTAAATCCCAAACCCCTAAACCCTAAACTCTAAACCATAAACCCAAAACCCAAAACCTAAACCAAAACTAAACCTAAACCCTAAACCCTAAACCCTAAACCCTAAACCTTAAACCTTAAAACCTAACACCCTAAACCTAAAACCTAAATCCTAAACCCTAAACCCTAAACCCTAAACCCTAAACTATAAATTAACCCTAAACCTAAATCGTAAAGAGCTAAAAACCTAAACCTAAACTAAATAAATAAAAAAAATTAAAACTGATTAAAAAAATAAAATAAAAACATAAACTAAATCCTAAACCTAAACCAAAAAAGAAAATAAAATAAAAAATAAAAACTAAACTAAAATAAATAAAATAAAAACATAAACTAAACTAAATAATAAAAAACCTAAATAAAATAAAATCTAAACAGAAAATGAAAATAAAATAAACCTAAAATATAAAAAAACCTAAAATAAAAATAAAATAAATCTGAAATGAAAATTAAATAAAAAATTCAATAAAAGTAAAAATTAAAATAAATATAAATAAAATTTAAAAAAATTAAATAAATAAAAATATACTATATAAACCTAAACCTACTAGTTTACTTAATTTAAAAAAAGTAAAAATAATAAATTAAAAATACCCTAGCCCAAAACCCTAAACCCTAAACCCTAAACCCTAAACCCTAATGCCAAACCCTAAACCCTAAACAATAAACCCTAAGCCCTAAACACTAAACACTAAACACTAAACCCTAAAACCTACAACCCTAAACCTTTAACCATAAACCCCAAACCCAAAACCCAAAACCCAAAACCCTAAACCATAAAAACCTAAAAAGTTAAACCTAAAGTAAAAAAAACCTAAAAATAAAATAAATAAAAACTTTTAAACCTAAATAAAATTAAATTATAAAAAAATAAAATCCTAAACTAAAACCTAAACCTAAACTAGAACCTAAACTAAAAAATAAAATAATATTAAAAATAAAAACTAAACTAAAATAAAATAAATAAAAATCTTTATTAAACTAAAAAAATAAAATAAACCTAAAAATTAAAACCTAAATAAAATAAAACTAAATAAAACTTAAACCTAAAAAATAAACCTAAAAATAAATAAAAAGTAAAATCTAAACCCTAAACTTAAAAAAACTTCAACCTAAAATAAACATAATAAAATAGATCTAAACCTAATCTAAAATAAAATAAACTAAACCTAAAAGTATACCTAAAATAAACTAAACCTAAACCCTAAACTAAATAAAATAAAATAAACTAAAAATAAACCTAAACCTAAACTATAAAATAAAACCTAAAAATAAACCTAAAGTAAATACCTATAATCTAAACCTACAAAAAGAAAATAAAAAGCTAAACCTAAACCTAAAAATAAAAAATTAAACCTGAACCTAAAAGATAAAATAAAAACAAAACTAAACTGAAAAATAAACATAAACCTAAACCTAAACCTAAACCTAAAAACTAAACTAAAATAAAAACCTAAACTAAAATAAATAAACTAAACTAAATAAAAATAAAAAATAAACCAAAATAAAAATAAAAATAAAAATAAACTAAATAAATCGTAAACTACTGGTTTTCTTAATTTTTGTTAGAAAAACCCTAATCACTAAACCATAAACCCTAAACCTACAACCCTAAACCCTAAACCGTAAACCTAACCCAAAACCCAAAACCTTAAAATAAAAAAATAAAAACCTAAATAAAAAAAAAATCTAAATAAAAAACCTATAATAAAATAAAATAAAAACTTAAATAAAAATAAACATTAAAATAAAAAATAAAATAAATAAAAGATAACTAAATAAACATAAACCTACTAGTTTACTTAATTTTAAAAATAATTAACCCTAACCCTAAATGCTAAACCCTAAATAAACCCTAAGCCCTAAACCATAAACCCTAAACCCTAAACTAAAACTAACCATAAACCCTAAACCCTAAACCTAAGCTCTAAAACCTAAAACCATAATCCTAAACCATAAACCCTAATCCCTAAACCCTGAAACCAACAACCCTAAACCCTATACCCTAAACCCCAAACTTTAAACCTTAAACCCTAAACCCTAAACTTTAAACACTAAGCTAAACCTAAACCCTAAACCCTATAACCTAAAATCCTAAACCCTAAACCCTAATCCATAAAACCTATAACCCTAAACTCTATGCCCTAAACCCCAAATCGTAAACCCTAAACCATAAACCTTAGACCCTAAACCCTAAAAACCTCAAAACGTAAAACTAAACCAAATAAAATCTAAAAAATAAATTTAATAAAAAAACCCTAAACCAATATAAAAAAATTAAATAAAATAAAAACCTAAATTGAAACCTAAACCTAAACAAAAACTTACACCTAATCTTAAACCTAAAAATAAAATAAAAAATAAAAAAAATAAAAAATAAACTAAAATCAAATAAATAAAAACCTAAAATAAACCTAAAAATAAAATACCTAAATGTAAAATAAAATAAAACCTAAAAACAAACCTAAAAATAAATAGAAAATAAAACCTAAACCCTATACTAAAAAAAACCTAAACCTAAAATAAATAAAATAAAATAAACCTAAACCTAAACTAAAATAAATAAAACCTAAACCTAAAATAAACTAAACCTAAACCCTAAACTAAATAAAATAAAATAATCTAAAAATAAACCTAAACCTCAACTAAAAATAAACCTAAAATAAAAACCTAAAACCTAAACCAAAGAAAATAAATTAAAATCCTAAACCTTGTCTTAAAAATAAAAAATAAATCTTAAACCTAGAAAAAAAAATAAAAAAAAAATAAAAATATACTAAAACATGAACATAAACCATAACTTAAACCTAAAAAATAAACTAAAATAAAAAACCTAAACTAAAATGAATAAACCTAAAATAAATAAACTAAACTAAATAAAAATAAAAAATAAACCTAAATACAAAAAAAAAAAAATAAACTAAAATAAATAAAAAAATAAACTAAATAAATCTAAACCTGCATATTTACTTAATTATTTTTTTAAAACCTCAACCTAAAGACTAAACTAAATCACTAAACTAAACTAACCCTAAACTAAACTTAACCCTAACTATACCTAACCTCCTAAACCTAAACCTAAATAACCTAACCTAACTAACCTAAATACCCTAAATCCTAAACTAAACTCTAACTAATCTTAAACTTGTGTTTAAAGATAAACCCTAGCCTAACCCTAAACTCCTAAACCCTAACTAACCCTAACCTATAAACCTTAAACCTAAACCTAAACTAAACCCTAAACCTAAAGCCTAACCCCTAAACCCTTACCATAAACCCTAAACCCTAAAACCCTAAATCCTAAAACCATAAACTCAAAACCTTAAACTCTTTAGGGTTAAATTTGGTATGTCATTTGAATTCATGCATCCATCTTTTCAATATCAAGTAAAATAAAATGGATCTCCTTTATGTAAGCTTGCATGTGTTGATTTAATTAAATATTTACCTGCCTATTATCACTATTAAATCCAAATATATTTTTTAAAAGCTTATAAATTAATAATAATATGTGCTTTGATGATAGTTATAAATACATAAGAAATGCATGTGCTTATAGCTTAAGTGTATGAATATTGAGTTCTCTTTCCTCTATTCATGTGTTTACTCATATAAGATTTAATAGTACAGGGTATAAAGTCTGGACATCCCGGGAACATGATGCTTTAGCTAGGAGGTCGTTCGATTTCCTCACTTTCCTAGTTTCTTACTTGGTTGATGAAATCAAAAAGAGGAAATGTTGAATCTCAATTTGTTCTCTGTTAAAAAAAAAAACCAAAACCCTAAACTCTAAACTAAAACATGAATCCTAAACCCTAAACCCTAAAAATCCTAAACCCTAAACCCTAAACCCTAAACCCTAAATCGAAAATCGTAAAAACATATTCCTGAGCCTATTACTAGAGATTTTAGAGGAAGGAATGAAACAACTGAATGGGTTCCTTTTTTGGGCCATATTCTAGCCTGCAAGTTTCATATATGTCCCATATGATTGGGATGGTGTTATTTACATGCTAATTGAATTGCTTAGCAGGATTATAACAGGCTTTTCAACCGATTGTATATTATTTCTATCCTTTGCCTGGCCTTTTCTGCTATTTTCTTATGGTGGGTTTTCATGCTGGCCTAATTATACTCTTGGCTCTGGTATTGAAAAGGTGGATCTGGCAAAGATGGTTCATTTTCATATGTATAGGGATTCTCATGCTATGGTGACTATATTGATGATATTTATCCTGCATGGGATCCCCTTTCCCATTCTGCTCTTTGCTGTCTCCTTTTGTATAGTGCATATGGCTTTGTTTAGGTTTTGGGCTCATAAGACTTTCAACAAATGCTTATCTTCCCAGGTTTGTAGGCTATGATTCTTGTGATGATTTCACTATTTTTGGTTTGGTAGTAGCTCTTGTGATGTAACCCTTCCAAGTTTGGATGCTCATATTTACATCTGCCCCATTTTAGTGTGACTGAGCCTGAGCCTTCTCTCACACACTTCTCTATAATTTTTCTCAATTTATGCTGCTTTAATTTTTCACTTTGCCTGTATTGCTTTAACTGTTCTAATTTTTATCTTCCTACATTTTTCCAGATGCATTTCTCTTTTTCTCTTGTAGGTTTGCTCCCTAGTTCCATGCTTTCTCTCATCCTAAAGAGCTTTGGCCCAGATATATCCATTAGCTCATCTATGTTAATCATTTTGTATCTTTTGCTTTCCTTTCTCTTTTATTTTGCTTTTGGTTGTACTTAGATAGGAGATTTACTCTCTAGGTAGATTGTAGCTCTTTGAGCAATAGTTTTGGAGTTTATCCCCTGTTAAGGACATTGTAACCCTCTTTTTGTGTCAATAAAATTCCCCCTATATGGGGTTTCCCAAAAAAAACTAAATAAAATTTAAAATAAAATAAATAAATAAACTTAAACCTAAATAAAATAAAATAATAAAATAAAATAAAAACCTAAACTAAAACCTAAACCTAAACCTAAACCCAAAAATAAAATAAAATAAATAATAAAAACTAAAATAAAATAGAATGAATAAAAAGATAGACTAAACTAAAAAACTAAAATAAACTTAAAAATGAAAAACATAAATAAAATAAAAACTAAATGTAAAATAAAAATAAAGTAAACCTAAAATAAAATAAAATTAAAAATAAATAAAAATGTCAACCTAAAAAATAAACCTAAAACTAAATAAAAAATAAAACCAAAACCCTAAACTAAAAAAAAAAACCTAAAGATAAAATAAATAAAATAAAATAAACTTAAACTTAAACTAAAAAACTAAACTAAAATAAATAAAGCCTAAACCTAAACACTAAACAAAATAAAATAAAGTAAACTAAAAATAAACCTAAACCTAAACTAAGAATAAAAACCTAAAAATAAACCTAAAATAAAAACCTAAAATCTATAAAATTGAAATAAATACCTAAACTAAACCTAAAAAAATAAAAATAAACCTAAACCTCAAAAAAGTAAAATAAAATAAAACCAAACTAAAAATAAACATAAACCTAAACCTAAACCTAAAAAAATAAATAATAAAAACCTAAACAAAAATAATTAAAGATAAATGAATAAACTAAACTAAATAAAAATAAAAAATAAACCTAATTAAAAATAAATAAAATAAAATAAACTAAAATTAATTAAAACTAAACTAAATAAACCTAAAACAACCAATTTAATTAATTTTTTTAAAAAAACTAAACCCTAAACCCTAAATCCTAAACCCTAAACCTACAACCCTAAAACCTAAACCCTAAAAAACCCTAAACCCTAATTCCTAAAAACCCTAAACCCTAAACCCTAAACTAACCTTAAATCCTAAGCTAATCCTAAACCCTAAACCCTAAAACAACCTTAAAGCTAGAACACTAAAACGTAGCAGCCTTAAACCCTAACCCTAAGCCTTTCGAAAATGCTAAATCCTAAAACCCTAAACCCTAAACCCTAAACCCTAAAAACCAAAAACATAAACCTAAACTAAATAAAATGTAAAAATAAAATAAATAAAAAAATCTAAACATAAATACAAAATAATAATAATAATAATAATAACTTAAACTAAAAGCTAATCCTAAAACTAAAAATAAAAAAATAAATTAATAAAAATAAAATAAAATAAAATAAATAATAACCATAACTAAACTAAAAAATAAAATAAACTTAAGAATAAAAGACCTAAATAAAATAAAAAATTATCATAAAAAAATTAAATATATCTAAAATAACATAAAATAAAAACTGAATAAAAACCTAAACCTAAAAAATAAAACCTAAAAATAAATAAAAATTAAAACCTAAATCCTAAACTAAAAAAAACCAAAACCAATAATAAAAATAAAACTTACAAAATAAAATAAACCTAAACCTAAACTAAAATAAATTAAACCTAAACTAAATAAAATAAAATAAGCTCAAAATAAACCTAAACCCACACTAAAAAATAAAACCTAAAAATAAACCTAGAACCTAAACTTAAAAAAAAAAAACCTAAACTTTAAGAAAAAAATAAAAAATAAAACCTAATTCTAAAAAATTAAATAAAGATAAAAGTCAACTAAAAAACAAACCTAAAGCTAAACCTATAACTAAAAAAATAAACTAAAATAAAAAACTAAATAAAAATAAATAAACCTAAAATAAATAAACCAAACTAAATAAAAAAACTTAAATAAATAAATAATTAATGAAATAAACCTAAACCTAATGGTTTACTTAATTTAAAAAAATTCATAAACCGTAAATCCTAAACTCTAAACCCTAAACCCTAAACCCAAACCATAAAAAACCATAAACCCTAATCCTAAACCCTAAACCATAAAAGCATAATCCTGAAAATCCTAAACCCTACACACTAAATCCTAAACTGTAAATTCAGAACCCTAAACCTACAACCTTAAAAAACCCTAAACTCTAAACTAACCCTATACCCTAAAACCTATGGTTTAAACCCTAAATCCTAAACTAATCATAAACCCTAAGCTAACCTAAACCCTAAAAACCATTAACCCTAAAGCGTAAACACTAAACCCTAAAACTTAAACCCTAAACCCTAACCTTAAACCCTAAACTCTGAAACCCTAAATCCTAAAATGCTAAATCCTAAAACCAAAACTAAACCTAAGAAATAAAAACCTAAAATTAAAATAAATAACTAAACCTAAAAATAAACCTAAACCTAAACTAAACTAAAACCTAAACCTAAACCTAAAATTAAAATAAAATAAACTAATAAAAATAAACTAAAATAAAATAAATAAAAACTTAAACTAAACTAAAAAATAAGATAAACCTAAGAATAAAAGAAATAAATAAAATCAAAAATAAATGTTAAAAAAATAAAATAAACATAAAATTAAATTAAATAAAAACTTAAAAAAACCTAAACCAAAGAAATAAACCTTAAATTAAAACCTAAAAATAAATATAAAATAAAACCTAAATTTTAAACTGAAGAAAACCTAAACATAAAAAAATATATACAAAATAAAATAAACCTAAACCTAAACCAAAATAAACTAAACTAAAATCAATAAAACCTGAACCTGAATAAATAAAATACAATAAACTAAAAATAAACCTAAACCTCAACTAAAAAAATCCTAAAAATAAATCAAAAATAAAAACCGAAACCAAATCCTAATAAAATAAAATAAAGATCTAAACCTAAACCTAAAAATAGAAAATAAAACCTAAATCTAAAAAATAAAATAAAAATAAAACTTAACAAAAAAATAAACCTAAACCTAAATCTAAACCTAATAAATAAACTAAAATAATAAACTAAACTAAATTATCCTAAAATAAATAAACTAAACTAAATAAAAATAAAAAAATAAAATAAACTAAAATAAATAAAAAATAAACTAAATAAACCTCAACCTAATGGTTTACTTAATTTAAAAAAAAACCATAAACCCTAAATCCTAAACCCTAAATCCAAAACCTACAACCCTAAACCCTAAACCTAAACCCCAAACCTTAAAACCCTAATCCCTAAACCTGAAACTCTAATTCTAAACCCTAAAACCCTAACAAACATAGATCTTAAACCCTTGGCCCTAACTCTAAATCCTAAACCTAAACCCTAAACCTAAAAATCCTAAATGACCTTACCATGGCTGAACTGACCCTGGGACCCACAGGCCTAAACCTACCTGGGCTACCAGGCCCAGGAAACTCAACCCAAACCCTAACTGAGCCACTGCCGTCTTAAAGGCTAGGCTCTAACTAACCTAAATCTGCTGGCAGTGGGCCCTACCCTGGGCCATAAAAAGGCCCTGAGCCACAAAGGCACAGGCCCAGGCCACTGACCTTACCCTACCACTCTAAAAAACCCTTAACCCTAAACCAAGAAACTAAAGCTAAACCGGACTAAAAAAAACCTAAAATAAAATAAATAAATTAAAAACATGAATAATATAAAAAATAAATACCTAAAACCTAACCCTAAACATATAAATAAAATAAAATAAACTAATAAAATAAATTAAAATAAAATAAATAAACTAAACAAATAAACAAAATAAATTGAAGAATAAAGACCTTAATAAAATAAAATATAAATGCAAAATAAAAATTAAAAAAAAACCTAAAATAAAATAAAATAAAATAAAATAAAAACTAAATAAAAAGCTAAACCTAAAAAAATAAACCTTAAAATAAAACCTAAAAATAAATAAAAAATTAAAACCTAAATCCTAAACTAAGAAAAAACTTAAACCTAAAATAAATAAATATACAAAATAAAATAAACTTAAACCTAAACAAAATAAATAATATGTAAACCTAAACTAAATAATATAAAATAAACTAAAAATAAACCTAAACCTAAACTAAAAAATAAAACCTAAAAATAAACCTAAAATAAAAACCTAAAACCTAAACCTAAACATAAAAATTAAAAATAAACCTAAACCTAAAAAATAAACTAAAAATAAAACTCAATAAAAAAGTAATCCTAAACCTAAACCAAAACTTAAAAAATAAACTAAAATAAAAAAATCAAGCTAAAATAAATAAACTAAACTAATTAAAAATAATAAATAAAATAAACTAAAATAAATAAAAAATTAACTAAATAAACCTAAACCTAATGGTTTACTTAATTAAAAAAAAACCATAAACCCTAAATCCTAAACCTAAACCCTAAACCTATGACCCTAAACCCTAAACCCTAAACCTATAACCCTAAGCCCTAAACCCTAAAAACCCTAAACCCTAAACCCTAAACCCTAATCCTAAACCCTAAACCATAAAAGCATAAACCCTAAACCCTACCAAACCCTAAATCATAAACCCTAACCCTAACCCTAAACCCTAATCCCTAAACCCCAAACCCTAAACCTAAACCTAAAGTAGCTAAATAAATTAAAAAAATAAACATATACCCTAAAACCTAATAAACCTAAACCAAAACCTAAACCCTTAGAAGAGGCAGAACCTTGATGGCAAAAACATCACCATCAACTAGGCTCAATCTAAATATGGCAGTGGAGGTGAAGGTGGAGGAGGCAATTTTCACAGTGGTGGTGGGGGATCTAGAGGTGCTAGCAGATTTGGAGGTGGTGGTCGGAGCAGTGGTGGTTGTGGAGGCAGGGCAGCGACAAAGGTTATAGCCGTGGTGGTGGCGGAGGGAGAGATCGGGGATATGATGGTGGATCCCGCTACTCGAGAGACCGGGTGGTTCTAACAGGAAATGGAGAAACTTAAGAATGGCCCATCCGTTCTACTACTTATGGCAGTGTGTCTTTATAGTAGAGATGGTTTTAGTTATCTAGAGTTTTTCATTTGCTCTATGCATGCTCATTTTTTATCTATGACATTGCATGTATCTTAGAAAACTTGGTGTGTTACTTGGTTCATAAAATCAAAAAGAAGAACTGTTGAATCTAAATTTATTCTCTATTAAAAAAAATGTAAAAACCCTAAACCCTAAACTAAAACCTAAACCCTAAACCTAAAACCTAAACCTTAAACCCTAAACTCAAATCCCTAAAAACCCTAATCCCAAAACCCAAAACCCAAATCCCCAAAACCCTAAACCCTAAACCCTAAACCCTAAACCTAAAACCTAAACTCTAAACTCTAAACCCTAAATTGTAAACCCTAAACCTAAAAAAAAACTAAACCATAAACACTAAAAACCTTAAACCCTAAAAAGATTAAAACCTAAACCTGAACTAAATAAAACATAAAAATATAATAAATAAAAAAACTTAATCCAAAATAAAATAACATAAAAACATAAACCCTAACTAAAAAAATTTAAACCTAAAATAAAAATAAAAAAACCTAAACCTAAACTAAAAGAAACTAAACTAAAATAAATACAACCTAAATGTGAACCAAAATTAACTAAACTTTAACCTAAACCTAAACTAAATAAAATAAAATAAACTAAAAATAAACCTAAACCTAAACTAAAAATTAAAACTTAAAATTAAACTTAAAATAAAAACCTAAAACCTAAACCTAAAAAAATATAAAAAAATCCTAAACTAAACCTAAAAATAAAAACTGAAAGCTAAGCCAAAAAACTAAAACAAAAATAAAAAAAAACTAAAAAATAATCCTAAACCTAAACCTAAACCTAAACCTAAAATATAAACTAAAGTAAAAACCCTAAACTAAAATAAATAAACCTAAAATAAATAAACTAAACTAAATAAAATTAAAAAGAAACATAAATCATAATAAAAAATAAAATAAACTAAAATAAATAAAAAAATAAACTAAATAGACCTAAACTTATGAGTTTTCTTAATTTAATATATATATATATATAACTAATTAATTAAAAAACTCTAACCTTAAATCCTATAACAAGCCTTAAACCCTAAACTCTAAACCTTAAACCTACAACCCAAAACTCTTAAACCTAATCCTAAACCCTAAATCCTCAAACTAACACTATGCCCTAAACCTACAACCCTAAACCTACCACCCTAAACCCAAAAAGTCCCTAAACCATAAATCTTAAACCATAAACTCTAAATCCTAAACACCAAACCCTAAACCCTAAAACCCTAAACCCTAAACCCTAAACCTTAAACCCTAAACTAACCCTAAACCCTAAACACTAAACCCTAAACCCTAAACCCTAAACCCTAAACACTAATCCAAACCCTCAATCCTAAACTTTAAAGCACTAAACCCTAAATTTTGAACCCTAAAAACTCTATATCCTAAAAACCCTAAACCCTAATCCCTAAACAAACCCCAAACACTAAACCCTAAAACTAACCCTAAACCCTAAACTCTAAACCTTAAACCTATACCCTATACCCTACAACCTAAACTAAGTCTACAACCTAAACTTTAATCCTAAACCCTAAACCTTAAAAACCTAAATTCTAAACTATACTTAACCTTAAACCCTAAACCCTAAACCTAAACCCTAAACCTTAACTTAACTCCTAAACTTAAACTTAAACCTAAACCTTAACTATAACTCCTAAACCTTAAATTTTAAGCTCTAAACCCTAAACCTAAACCCTAAACTCCTAAATCTAAAACTCAACTTAAACTATAGACTACTTAAACTATATACTAAAACTAAACCTTAAAGTTTAAACTCCTAAACCTAAACTTAAACTATAACTAATTCTAAACTATAACCCTAAACCCTACACTCTAAACTAACCATAAACACTAAACCCTAAACCTTAAACTCTAAACCTTAACCGTAACCCTAAAACCTAAACACTAAAACCTAAAACCCTAAACCCTAAATCCTAAACTAACCTTAAACCATAAAAACCCATAAACCCTAATGCCTAAATCCTAAACCTTAAACACTACCCTAAATTAACCCTAAACCCTAAATTAATCTTAAACCCTACACCATAAACCTTAAAAACTCTAAACCCTAAAGCCTAAACACTAAACCTTAAACCTTAAACCCTAAACCTTAACCCTAAACACTAAACCATGAACCATAAAATCCTAGGCTATAAACCTTAAACTTTGAAAACCTAAAATCTAAACCTAAACTAAATAAAACATAAAAATAAATTATATTTTAAAAACCTAATCCTAAATAAAAAAATAAAATAAAATAAAATAAAAAGCTAAACTAAAACCTAAACAAAACTAAAAAATCAAATAAACTTAAGAATAAAAAAACCTAAATAAAATGAAAACTAAATGTAAAATGATAATAAAATAATCCAAAAATAAACCTAAAATAAAATAAAATAAAATAAAAGCTAAATAAAAACCTAAACCTAAAAATAAAACCTAAAAATAAATTAAAAATAAAACCTAAACCTACACAAGAAAAGAAACTTAGACCTAAAACAAAAATAAAATAAACCTAAATCGAAACTAAAATAATCTAAACTAAAATAAATAAAACATAAACCTAAACCTAAAATTAACTAAATCTAAACCTAAACCTAAACTAAATAAAATAAAATAAACTAAAAAGAAACCTAAAAAATAAAACCTAAACCTAAAAAAATAAAATAAAAATAAAACTCAACTAAAAAATAAACCTAAATCTAAACCTTAACCTAAAAAATAAATTAAAATAAAAAACCTAAACTAAAATAAATATACGTAAGATAAATGAACTAAATTAAATAATAATAATAAATAAACCTAATTAAAAATAAAAACTAAAAAAAACTAAAGTAAATAAACTAAATTAACTAAATAAACCTACTAGTTTAGTTAATTTTGAAAAAATAACCCATAAACCCTAAATTCTAAACCCAAAACCTAGAACTTTAAACCCTAAAAGAAAAAAACCTGAACCTAGACCTAAAATAAACTAAACATAAAACCTAAACAAAATAAAATAAAATAAAGTAAAAAAGAAACCCTAAACCCAAAACCCTAAATCCAAATAAAAAAAACCCTAAACCCTTAAACTAACCCTTAGCCCTTAAACTTAAACCTACAATCCTAAACCCTAAAAACCCAAAGCCCAAAACCCTAAACTAAACATAAACACTAAAACCTATTCCCTAAACCCTAAATGCTAAACTTGAAGAAAAAACCCTTAATGTTAAACCCTAAACACTAAACCCTAAACCCTAAGCCTTAAACACTAAGCCCTAAACCCTAAACCTTAATAATCTTAAACTCTAAACCCTATAACCCTAAACCCTAAACCCTAAACCCTAAACCCCAAACTATAAATCCTAAAAACCCAAAAACCTAAACCTAAAAAAAATGAAAAATAAAAAATAAATATAAATGAAAAAATTAGAAATAAAAACCTAAACTAAACTAAAAAACAAAATTAACCTAAGAATAAAAAATCTAAATAAAATAAAAACTAAATGTAAAATAAAAAATCCTAAAATAAATAAAATAAAAACTAAATAAAAACATAAACCTAAAAAAATAGGCCTAAAAATAATTAAAATAACCCTAAACCTAAACCTTAAACTATAAAACAAAATGAAACCTAAAATAAAAATAAAATATACTTAAACCTAAACCTAAAATATATTGAACCTAAACCTGAACTTAAACTAAATAAAATAAAATAAACTAAAAATAAACCTAAACGTAAACTAAAAAATAACACCTAAAAATAAACCTAAAAAATTAAAATTATAAATTAAACCTAAACCTAAAAATACAAAATAAAACCTAGGGTTTTTGATGGGAACTAGAGAAACTAAAGAATGGCTGATCTGATCTGCTACTTGTGGAACTATGTGTTCACATTAGAGATAGTTATAATTATCTAGGTTTTTAGTTTGCTCTATTCGTGCTCATTTTTGACTTAAGTCATCGCTTGTGTCTTAGAAAACTTGGTGTGTTACTTGGTTGATGAAATCAAAAAGATGAAATGTTGAATCTGAATTTATTCTCTGCTAAAAAAAACCACAAACCCAAAACCTTAAACTTAAACCTGAACCATAAACCTAAAACCTAAACCCTAAACCCTAAACCGTAAACCCTAAACCCTAAAACCCTAAACATTAAACCCTAAACCTTAAACCCTAAAACCCTAAACCTTAAACCCTAAACCATAAACCCTGAACCCTACCCAAAAAAACCCTAAACCTTTAAAAAAACCCTAAACCCTAAATCATAAATAATATATCTAAAACCCTAAATCTTAAGCCCTAAATCGTAAAACTAACCCTAAACCCTAAACACTAACCCTACAACCCTAAACTCTAAAAAATCCTAAACCTTAAAACTTAAACCCTAAACTAACCTTAAACCCTAAACCATAAATCTAAAACCCTGACCCTAAACCTTAAACCCTAAAAGCATAAACCCTAAAACCCTAAACACTAAACCCTAAACCCTAAAACCTAAAACCTAAACCCTAACCCCAAACCCTAAAGCCTAAAACCCAAACCCTATACCTAAACCTAAAGTAGTTAAATAAATTAAAAAATGAAACTAAACCCTAAAACATTATAAACCTAAGCTTAAACCTAAACCCTAAGAATGGGCAGAACCTTAACAGCAGGAACATCACTGACAACCAGGCTCGATCTAGATCTGGTGGTGGAGGAAAAGGTAAAGGCTGAAATTATCGCAATGGTGATGGGGGATCTGGAGGTTCTGGTGGATATGGAGGTGGAGGTCAGAGTAGTGGTGGTTATGGAGGTGGGAGGAGCGATGGAGGTTACAAACATGGTGGCGGCAGAGGGACAGATCAGTGATATGATGGTGGATCCTGCTACTCGAGAGGTCGGAGTGGTTTTGATGGAAATTAGAGAAATTGAAGAACGATCGATCCGATCTGCTACTTATGGAACTGTCTTTATAGTAGAGATAGTTCTAGCAATTTAGGGCTATTGATTTGCTCTATGCATGCTCATTTCTTATCTACATTGTCGCTTGTTTCTTAGAAAACATGGTCTGTCTCTTGGTTGATGAAATCAAAAAGAAGAAATGTTGAATATGAATTTGTTCTCTATTTAAAAAAACCAAATGCCCTAAACCATAAACTAAAAACTGAACCCTAAACTTAAAACCTAAATCTTTAACCCTAATCCCTAAACTAAAAAATAAATAAAAAAATTAGAATCAAAATTAAAAACCTTAACCCTAAACCCTAAACCCTAAACCCTAAAACTAACCCAAAACCCTAAACCCTAAATCCTAAATCCTAAAACTTAAAACCCTAAATTATAAACCCTAAACCATAAACCCTAAACCTAAAACTCTAAACCCTAAATCCTAAACTATAAATCCTAAACTCTAAATCTTAAATCCTAAAATCTACAACCCTAAACCCTAAATCCTAAACCCTAAACCCTAAACCCTAAACCACTTAGACCTTAAAACCTAAACCCTAAAAACCTAAAAATGTAAAAACCTAAACTTAAACTAAATAAAACCTAAAAATAAAATGAATAAAAAAACCAAGACCTAAATAAAATAAAATAAAAACCTAAACTAAAAATGAAACCTACAAATTAAATAAAAAAATAAAAACCTAAACTAAACTAAAAAATAAAATAAACCTAAAAATAAGAAACCTTAATGAAATAAAAACTTAACAAAAAATAAAAATAAAATAAATCAAAAACAAAATAAAAACTAAATATAAATCTAAACCTAAGAAATAAATCGAAAAATAAAACCTAAAAATAAATAAAAAACAAAACCTAAACCTTAAACTAAAACAAAACATAACCCTAAAATAAAGAAAATAAAATAAACCTAAACCTAAATTATAATAAATTAAATTAAAATAAATAAAACATACACCTAAACCTAAAATAAACTAAACCTAAACACTAAACTAAATAAAATAAAATAAAATAAAACCTAAACCTAAACTAAAAATTAAAACCTAAAAAATAAACATAAAATAAAAAGCCTAAAATTTAAACCTAAAAAAATAAAATAAAAACCTAAACCTAAACCTAAAAATAGAAAAATAAAACCTAAACCTAAAAAATAAAATAAAAATAAAACTAAATTAAAAACTGAACCTAAACCTAAACCTAAACCTAAAAAATAAACAAAAATAAAAAACCTAAACTAAAATAAATTAACCTAAAATAAATAAAATAAACTAAAAAAATAAAACCTAAAAAAATAAAAAATAAAATAAACAAAAATAAATTAAAAATAAACTAAATAAAATGAGAAAACCTAAACCTATCGGTTTACTTAATTTTAAAAAAAATACCCTGGACCTTAAACCCTAAATCCTAAATCTTAAATCCTAAACTCGAAAGGTAAAACCCTAAACCCTAAATCCTAAACCCTAAACCCAGAACCATAAACCCCAAAACTAACCTTAAACCCTGAACCCTAAACCTACAACCCTAAACCCTAAACCTTAAACCCAGAACCATAATCCCTAAACCCTAAACCCTTAGTTTTAACCCTAAACCTAAACCCTAAACCCTAAAACCCTCAACAATAAACCCTAAACTAACCCGAAACCTTAAAGCCTAAACCCTAAACCCTAAACTCTAAACCCTAAACTAACCTTAAACCCTAAACGTTAAAACCTAAAAACCCTAAACCCTAAAGCCTAAACCCTAAACCTTAAACTAATCCTAAACCCTGAGCTAACCCTAAACCCTTAACCCTAAAATCCCTAAACCTTAAAGACTAAACACTAAACCCTAAATCCTAAACCCTAAACCTTAAACCTTAACCCTAAACCCTGAACCTTAAACTCTAAAACCCTAAACACTAAAAGCCTGAACCCTAAACCCCAAACCCTAAATCCTAAAAACTTAAAAACATAAAGAAGCTAAACCTAAAGTAAATAAAACTTAAAAATAAAATAAATAAATAAACCTAAACCTAAATATAATAATAAATAAAATAAAATAAAAACATAAACTAAAATTTAAACCTAAACCTAAAAATAAAATAAAATAAAATAAATAAAAATACACTAAAATAAAATAAGTAAAAACCTAAACTAAACTAAAAATAAAATAAACCTAAAATCAAATTAAATAAGAATAAATAGAAACCTAAACTTAAAAAATAAAACTAAAAATAAAACCTAAAAATAATTAAAAAAAAACCTAAACTCTAAACTAAAAAAACCTTAACTTAAAATAAAAATAAATTAAACAAAATAAAGTAGACGTAAACTTAAACTAAAATAAATAAAATTTAAACCTAAAATTAAAATAAACTAAACCTAAACCCTAAACTAAATAAAATAAAATCAATCAAAAATAAACCTAAACCTAAACTAAAGAAGAAAACCTAAAAATAAACCTAAAGCCCAAAGCCTAAACACTAAACCCTCAAAAAGCTAAAAACTTAAACCTAAACTAAATAAAACCTAAAAATAAAATAAATTAAAAAGCTTAAACCAAAATAAAATAAAAAAAGTAAAATTAAATAAAAACATAAACTAAAACCTAAACCTAAATTTAAACCTAAAAAGAAAAAAAACTAAATTAAATAAAATAAGTAAAAGCCTAAACTAAGCTAAAAATAATAAAAAACCTGAATAAAATAAAATCTAAACCTAAAATAAAAATAAAATAAATATAAACTAAATAATAAACCAAAAAATAAATAAAAAATAAAACCTAACCCTAAACTAAAATAAAAAACTAAACCTAAAATAAAAATTAAATAAACCTAAAATTAAATTAAAATAAAGTAAACTAAAATAAATAAAACTTAAATCTAAACCTAAAATAAACTAGACCTAAACCTGAACATAAACTAAATAAAATAAAATAAACTAAAAGTAAACCTCAACCTAAACTAAAAAAAAATACCCAAAAATAAACCTAAAACCTAAACCTAAAAAAAACAAAATAAAATTTAAACATAAACCTTTGAATATAAACTAAAATAAAACTAAAACGAATCTGAACAATAAACCTAAACCATTAGCTAAAATTTCAAAATAAACTAAAATATGTAAACCTAAAATAAATAAATTAAACTAAATAAAAATAAAAACAAACTTAAATAAAAAAATAAAGATTAAATTGAATAAACTAAATAAACCTAAACATACCAATTTACTTAATTTTAAAAAATGAAAATAATAAAAACAAATAAAAAAACTAAACCCTAAACCTACCACCCGAAGCCCTAAACCCTAAAACCCTAAACCTTAAACCCTAAACACCAAACCATAAACCGTAAACCCTAAAACCTACATCCCTAAACCTTAAACCTTAAACCCAAAACCCAAAACCCTAAAACCTAAAAACATAATCCTAAATTAAATAAAACCTAAAAAAAATAAATAAAACACTTAAACCTAAATAACATAAAATAAAAAAATAAAATTAAAACTTAAACTAAAACCTAAACCTAAACCTGAACCAAAACCTAAAAATCAAATATAATAAATAATAAAACTCAACTAAAATAAAATAAATAAAAACCTAAACTAAATGAAAAAAATAAACCTAAATAGAATAAAAACTAAACATAAAATAAAAATAAAAAACCTAAAATAAAATAAAAAACTAAATAAATAATTAAACCAAAAAAAATAAAACTAAAATTAAATAAAGAATAAAACATAAACCTTAAACTAAAAAAAAATATAAACCTAAAATAAACAGAATAAAATAAACCTAAACCTAAACTAAAATAAATAAAACTTAAACATAAACCTAAACCTAAAATAAATTAAACCTAAACCCTAAACTAAATAAAATAAAATAAACTATAAATAAATATAAACCTAAACTTGAAAATAAAACCTTAAAATAAACCTAAAATAAAAACCAAAAACCTAATGCTAAAAAAACAAAATAAAAATCTAAACCTAAACCAAAAAAATTGAAAATAAAACCTAAACGTAAAAATAAAATAAAAATAAAATAAAAACCTAAACTTAAACCTAAATGTAAACCTAAACCTAAACCTAAACCTAAAAAATTAAATAAAATAAAAAACCTAAATTAAATAAATAAACCTAAAATAAGTAAACTAAATTAAATAAAAATAAAAAATAAACCTAAATAAAAATAAAAAATAAAATAAACTAAATAAACCTAAACCTACCGGTTTACTTAATTTAAAAAAATACCATAAACCCTAAACCCTAAACACTAAACTCTAAATCCTAAACCCTAAGCCTAAATCGTAAACCCTAAAACTAACCCTAAATCATAATCCTAAACAATAAACCCTAAACCCTAAAAAACCCATAATCCTAAAACAAACCCTAAACCATAACCCTAATAAAAAGACATAAAAAATTAAAAAAATATAAACCCTAAATTCTAAACCCTAAAACAAACCCTGAACCCTAAACCCTAAACCCTAAACCCCAAAACCTACAACCCTAAATCCTAAACCCTAAATCCCAAACCCTAAACCCTAAACCCTAAATCTTAAACCCTAAAAACCTAAAACCCTAAACATAAACTAAATAAAACCTAAAAATAAAATAAATAATAAAACCTAAACCTAAATAAAAAAACATAAACTAAAGACTAAACCTAAATCTAAACCAAAACCTAAACATAAACCTAGAAATAAAATAAAATATAAAATATAAAATAAAAACTAAACTAAAATAAAATAAATAAAAACCTGAACTAAACTAAAAAAATAAACATAAAAATAAAAAACCTAATTAGAATAAAAATTAAATGTAAAATAAAAATAAAATAAAAACTGAATAGAAACCAAAACTTCAAAAATAAACCCAAAAAAATATAAAAAATAAAGCCTAAACCTGATATAAAAAACCTAAACATAAAGTTAATAAAATAAAATAAACCTAGACCTAAACTAGAATAAACTAAACTCAAATAAATAAAACCTAAGCCTAGACCTAAAATAAACTAAACCTAAACCTAAACCTAAACCTAAACTAAATAAAATAAAATAAATTTAAAAAAAGCTAAACCTAAACTAAAAAATAAAACCTAAAACATAAACCTAAACTTAAAAGGAGAAAATAAAATGTAAACCTAGAAAATAAAATAAAAATAAAACTCAATTAAAAATAAGCCTAAATCTAAACTTAAATCTAAAAAGTAAACTAAAATAAAAAAAGCCAAACTAAAATAAATAAAACTATAACAAATAAACTAAAGTAAATAAAAATAAAAAATAAACCTAAATTTAAATAAAAGATAAAATAAACTAAAATAAATAAAAATAAGCTAAACCTAAACCTATCGGTATAGAAAAACCAAAAACCCTATACCCTATACTCTAAACACTAAACCATAAACCATAAACCCTAAAACTAACCCTAAACCCTAAACCTACAACACTAAACCTACAACCCTAAACCCTAAACACTAAACACTAAACCCTAAACCATAAACCCTAAAGCCTAAAGCCTAAACCCTAACCCTAAACAATAAAGCATTAAAGCATAAACCCTAAAACCTTAAACCCTAAACCCTAAACCCTAATCCCTAAACCCTAAACCCTAACCCTAAACCATAAACCCTAAACCCTAAAACTAAAATCCTAAACCTAAACCTAAAGTAACTAAATTAATTAAAAATTAAACCTAAACCTAAAACCTAATAAACCTAAACATAAACCTAAACCCTAAAAATGAGAAAAATCTTGACATTTGGAACATCACCGTCAATTAGACTCAATCTACCGACGTGAGGCTAAGGTGGAGGTGGCATTTAACATAGTGGCGGTTGGGGATCTCAAGGTGCTGGATATGAAGGTGGTGGTCAGAGCAATGGTGGTTATGGAGATGGGAGGAGCGATCGAGGTTACAGCCGTGGTGGTGGCAGAGGGAGAGATTGGGGATATGATGGTGGATCCTACAACTCGAGAGGCCTGGGTGGTTCTGATGGAAACTAGAGAAATTGAAGAACAGCAGATTCGATCTACTGCTTATGGAACTGTGTCTTTATAAAATAGATGATTCTAGCTATCTAGGGTTTTTGAGTGCTCATTTTTGGTTGCTCCAAAGGCATCACATGGTACATAAGACTTATTCTTTTAACCAATGCTCATCATAATCCCCCATAATAATCATCTTAATTCTAATGCAAAATTACATTAAAAGAAGGAAAGTAAATCTAATTACACTTGCAAAATAAATGTTAGCTAAACACACCATATAGCCCAAGCAGTTATATGAATAATTTGGACTTAGCACCCCACACATGGCTTTCATCTTTGGATCGAATTGGTTGGCTCCACATAATCCTGAGTGTACCTCGATTATGATCTTATGGGCTTCATTCTTGTATAAATAATGTAACCACATATGATCGAAAGACCACCGGTATAATACACCATCCACAAGAGCATAGGAAAGTGTTCTCTACATCATATGGTGGACTTGGGACTTCTCTTGAGGTAGTTTTCTTTTATTTAGGTAATCCATGAATGGTTGCCTCCAATATAACTCCTCATCCTTCTTAGTAATGGAAACCTCCGATTCAATAGAGTACTTTTTGATGAGTTTAATATCAATAACATATAAGACTTTCTTATTTTGGAGCTTTATTAATATGGTCTCATCCTTCGGACATGCCAACTCCTTGACAAGCTTGGCTAAAGCATATGCTATGACATTCTCTCCTCATGGAATCTTATAAATGGTAACCTCTAGATTTGGGCCAACAACTTTAAGTTGTACTAAAAGGCATAACCTTATGATAATAGATTCTATTCAGGGTTCTAAAAGTAATGTTTCTTTCATCTTCAGAAACCATCTTTATTTGGTTATATTCAGATGAACCATTCATGAAAGAGAAGACTGCATGAGATGAGGCAATGTCCACCATCAACTCTAAGATTGGTAGGGGAAATTCATCTTTTGGACATACCTTATTTAAATCCTTAAATCAACGCATAAGTGAATTTTTCCATTCTTTTTCTTAACTAAGATGATGATATCTAACCATGTAGGGTATTTTTCTTCCCGGATGAAGCTAGCATCGATCAGTTTCTTGACTTCAGAAATGACCTATTATTCTATGTCTAATCGCATGCTTCTAGAAGATTGCTTAATAGGGTTAGCAGTAGGCTCTATTGCTAGTTTATGGATAGCTATGTCAGGAGCCAATCCAGGTATCTCTTCATAACTCCTTGCAAAGTAGTCCTTAAACTCAGTCAATAGCCTAACTAAGTCATTATTTTTGATTTCATTCAATAAAAAATTATTGTATGTTAGGCGTGGATCTTCTTCAATTTCTAAGTTGATTTCCTTGAGCTCATCGATGATTGACTTGATCTCTTCTTTGAACTCTAGTGATGCATCTTTGACTTTAAAATCATCTAGATCATCTGAAGTTTCTAAGTACAGCTCCTCATATGAGTTATTATGATTTGAGAAGAACCTATCAATTCTAAATGATTGGTGATGACTAAGCAGTAATCATCATCTTTGATTGGGCCCACTATACTGAATCCTAGATCTAGTATTGATTGAGGGCTTTTGCATTTGATCTTACATATTCTTTCAAAGTAGTATGAATGATGCTTTGACCAAGTATGATGTATTAACCCTATCTTTGCTAAATTATAAACACAAGGCAAGTACCAATCAAAGGTAATTCTATTACATCTTTATATGAATCATCCTAAAGTTCTACATCAACTTCTTGACTTGAGGATGATGCTGCCAGAAAGAACCTCTGAGTCTACACACCTGTGGATGACTTAGGGGCTTCCTTAACTACTAAACCCTCAGCTTTTTGAGAGGAAAGTGAGTTAGAGCTAAGGATCCCAACTGATGCCTAACTGTTTCACATATAGACTTGGATACACTTATGCTTTGCTTTGGAGCTTAGTATTCATCGCTATCTCGCTCAAGTGTCACCTCCAAGGGAATCTATTATTGAGAAGAGTTGGCTGGTATGCTAACCAAATAAGACTCATCATATGAACTAGAATCTAAGTATTTATGGATAGCAGATGTACTCCTAATAGCTGGGACATATCTTTTATTGGGTAGCCAATAAAGAGGTTTTCCACCCTGGGACTACCTCTGAATTGGCCTCTTCCTCTGTCTGGTGGAGGTCAGGTCATCCAACCCATATGTTCGAATGGAGTAATGAACTATGGGTGGAATCTAATATCAAGCTCCACTTCCTCCTCCAAGTTTATTTCCACTCCCTTTTATTTTCTTTTTCATTTTTCTTTTCTTTTCTTTTTCATTTTCTTTTTCTTTTTATTTTTCTTTTTCTTTTTCTTCTATTTCTAAACTTTGGCCAAGTTTGTGAGAATAGACTTGTTAATTTTGAGGGAGGTAGTAAGCCACATCCTCATATATGTCGACCTCATGAACTGTAAATTGCTTGAGATCTCCTTTGACAGTAGATGATCCTCTCATAAACTTCAAACAATGATGTAGAGAGGATGGAACTATGTTGTTCTCATGTATGCATGTTCCCCCAAGCAAAGCATTGAAAGATGTATCTGAGTCTATAATGTCAAACATGGCTTCGGTCTTCCAATCATCTATCATGAAGGGCAATACAATAGAGCCTAAGGCTTATTGACCTCACTTTTAGAGTGTGAATTCAATCTTCCCATCTTAGACTTAAAAATCTTCTAGACACTAAGACTTCCCTAGTCATAAGACACTTCTAACAATTAGGTAAACATTTAACCTAAGCTTAAAGACTTACAAGGGTTAACCATAGGGTTAGGTTATGCCTTAGGAATTAGGATAATCCACCTACCCTACAACCCAAATCCAATCTATGTTCACCTTCTCAAACCAAACCTCAAGTTCAATCCAAACAATAAATTCAAATCCAAATCCAAACCCAAATTCCAAAACCAACTAATTGAAGCCCATTATCATATCCAAACATGTAACCCTTCCTAAGCCATACGACCTATCCCATGGACTTAACCAAATATTAATCCAAATCAATCCAAAATTAATTGATTTTATCATAATCAATTTATATCTTCAATCATCTTCCTAAATATAAATCAAATCTACATTTAAATGATCAAAACTAAATAAAACTAAATCAAATTAAATTAATGCCCTTCCTAAACCATATGACCTATCCATGGACTTAGCCAAATCTAAATCCAAATCAAGTTAAACTCAATTGATTTTCACACAAATCAATCATATTTTCAATCATCTTCACAAATTTAAATGAAATATACATTTAAATCATCAAAACTAAATCAAACCAAATCAAAATCCAAACCTAAGCCACATGACCCAACTCCATGGACTTAGCCAAATTCCTTCATTGCAAAACCCAAATTCAATTGATTTTCTCATGAATCAATCATACCTTCAATAATATTCACAAATATAAATAAAATCTATAATCATCAAGCCAAACCAAAATTAACCCAAGTCAAACCCAACTTATCCCTTTTGACTTGAAATGTTCAAATGAACCCAAACCAATTTGAACCCAAGCCAATTGCAATTAAATTAATATAGCAATCCCAAATCCAAATATAAACTCAACTAAATCTAACTCAACCCAAAATCAAGCCAACTAAACCCAATTGGTCCACTTGACCCAAAGTGGCCAATTTGACCTATTTGAGCCAAGTTCTAATCCTACCTAAATTGGATTGAACCAAGCCCATCAAAACATCTCATCATGATTATCGATCACCCTTGGTTTATCAATTACCATAAATTAGGTCAAACCAAGCCCCTTAACCCATATGAACCCAAACTAGCCAAATTGTAACCTAAGCCAAATCCCTTGAAACTAATGATTCATACTAAATCAGAATCAATATTTGAATATGACTTGACCTATAATTGATTCAAACCAAACCCAATTGGCCCTCTTGACCCAATTGACCCAAATTGACCTAAAAGACCAAATTATGTCAAATTAAAATATAAACCAAATTGATTGTAATCAATGGCTCAAGTTCATTCCAAATTGATTGTTGAACTTGACCAAAGCCATGATTGGACCCAATGGAACCCAATTGATCTACTTAGCCTAATTTCACCTAAAGGTTCAAGTTGGCCTAAATCAAAACCAAATCCAAATTAATTGAAACCAAATGCCTACAATCATCTTCAATTGGTTAACTAAACCCAAACCAACAATCAACCCAAGCCAATTTGGCCAATTTGGTCAAATTGGTAAACTTAACCCTTTTGACCCAAATGAATTCAAAAGAGAAAAATCAAATCTAAGCCAAACAAAACCAAACTAATTGAGCCAAAATATCCCAAATGATCATATGAACTTGACCTAGCCCTTAGTTTGACCCAATTTGACCAATTGGTCAACTTGACCCAACCTAACCGAATTTGACCTAAATGAGTTAAATTGAGCCAAACCTAACCAAATCAACTTCAATTGACTTGAAATTTTGGCTAACCCACTTTAGGCTCATTTCAAATCTGTCCAAATCAAATCTATTGCCAAATGATCATTCTAGCCTTAGGTCAAGGGCATCACATGAGACATATCACCCATGTAAATGGCCATTTCCATTCTTTGGCTCGAAAGATTGAGAAAGCCCTATTGAGCAGCTATTGGATCAATTCCTCAATGTTCTCTTGGATTAGATGGCAGAAGACAAAGCACATCTGTCACCACCACATAGGCACTTAGTCGGATAAGTTTTAAGCAAACAATCCGCAACACCACATGGAAAGTGCGCCACGTTCGCCAACACATTAGGCTATAATTAGGCTTAATTAATTATTTTTAATTGTTAAAACTTCTAAAAATCATGAAAAATCATAAAGAAATAAAAAATGCAAATAAATACTTATTTTATAGGTATTTTAGTGGAGAATTAATTAAAAATGATCATAACTAATTTTAAAAAGTAATTAAGGTTTAATTACAAAATTAATTAGCTTAATTACTTTTTAATTACTTAAGTAATTAATCCTAAATTTTATGGGTTAATTTAATAGGATGACCTCAGCCTCCCAAGATTTTCTTGGGATTTATTGCTCACTTAATTAAGAAAATTGACTAATTAAACCTTAACTACTCTCTTAAGTTAATTAATGATTAATAAATCTCATGAATAGTAACAAATTGGTTAATTAAGTTTATTAATCATTGTTCAATAGTAAGTGAACTAAGGAATATGGTTGGGACCACTTTCCCTTAGTTCATTTCACCCTTTTTATTAAAATAAAATTAATTAAGATTTAACTAATTACTTAAATCACTTAATAAAATTAAAATCATAATTTCATCATACCTTAACTAATTAAATATTGGGGTAGATCTCAAAATATTTAATAACCTAAAAGAGTTTAATGAAATTATGGTTAGTCCACATCTGTCGAAAAACCATAAGAGTAATTAATTAAATCCCTTAAGCTAATTAATTATTAATTATCAGCCAATTCTATTAGGCCCCTTTTATTTCCTAGGATCATTGCAAGTTTATTTTCCATGCATATAATGTTGGCTCATAATTATTTAGTTAATTACTTTAAGGTGACATTGCTAAGAGTAATTAATTCATCTAATTAAGGATTCAACTTCATTAACCCATAAAATCAACTTAATTACATTTCCTTAAATTAAATCAAATCATTAATGTGGGAATGCATTTAAAAGAGTAAGTGATGATTTCTCTTCTCCTCTTTAAATCAAATCAAATCCAAAACGTAATTAATTAAGAATATTTAGTTTGCTTTAAATAATATTATTTGATTTATTGTCATTAAGAGCTAGTTTGGTTGATTTAAATAATTTGAACTTGTTCTTTGTTTAAAAAAACCAAAAACCCTAAACCTAAATTAAAACCTGAACCCTAAACCTAAAACCTAAACCCAAACCCTAAAAATCCTAAATCGTAAACTCTAAACCCTAAAACCTAAAATCTAAAACCATAAACCCTAAACCCTAAACCCTAAACCCTAAACCCTAAACCCTAAAACATAAACCAAAAACCCTAAACCCTAAAGCCTAAACCCAAAAAAAAACTCTAAACCCTAAACCCACAACTACCACTAAAGTAACCCTAATCCCTAATCCCTAAACCCTAAGAAAATAAAAACCTAAAACTAAACTAAATAAAACCAAAATAAAATAAATAAAAAAACCTAAACTAATATTAAATAAAATAATAAAATAATAAAATAAAATTAAAACATAAGCATAAACCTAAACCTAAACATAAACCTAAACCTAAACCTAAAAAGAAAATAAAATAAAAAATAAAAACTAAACTAAAATTAAATAAATAAAATCCTAAACTAAAGTATAAAATAAATAACCTAAGTAAAATAAAAGTAAAACCTAAAATAAAAATGAAAAAACCTAAAATAAAATAAAATAAAATAAAAATTAAATTAAAACCTAAACCTAAATAATAAACCTAAAAATAAATAAAATATAAATAAAAAATAAAACCTAAATCCTAAACTTAAAAAAAATATAAACCTAAACTAAAATTAAAATAAACCTAAACCTAAACTAAAATAAAATAAACATAAACCTAAACCTAAACTAAATAAAATAAAATAAACTAAAAATAAACCTAATCCTAAAGTAAAAAATAAAACCAAAAAATAAAACTAAAATAAAAACATAAAACCAAAACCTAAAAAAATAAAAGAAAAACCTAAGCTAAAACCAAAAAATATAAAATAAAATCTAAACCTAAAAAAGATAATAAAAATAAAACCAAAAATAAAAAAACAAAATTAAAATAAATCTAAATAAAAATAAAATATAAATAAATCTAAATAAAAATACAAAATAAAATAAACTCAAATAAATATGAAATACACTAAATAAACTTAAACCTACTAGTTTACTTAATTTTAAAAAAATTTGAAAAATAAAATAAATAAAATACATAAAATACACACTAAACCCTAAACTAACCCTAATCCCTAAACCCTAAACCCCACCCTAAACCCTACCAACCCAACCCAAACCCAAAATACCCTATCAAACCTAAAATCTAAACTTAAACTTAATAAAATAAAATAAATAAACCTAAATAAAATGAAAAATAAGAACCTAAACTAAACCTAATCTTAAACATAAACCTTAAAATAAAATAAAATAAAAATAAAATAAATAAAATATAATAAATAAAACCTAAACCCAAAATAAACCTAAAATAAATAAAATAAATAAACCCTAAATTAAAAAAACATTAACCTAAACTTAAACTAAACTAAACTAAAGTGAACTAAATAAACCTACAAATAAAAACCTAAAAATAAACTAAAAATAAACGTAAAACTTAAACCTAATAAAAATAAAAGAAAAATCTAAACCTAAACCTAAAAATAAAAAATAATAACTGAAACTAAAAAATATAAATATAAATAAAAATAAAACTAAACTAAAAAGTACACATAAACTAAAGGCTAAGCCTAAAAAATAAACTAAAATAGAAAACCTTAACTAAAATAGATAAACACAAAACAAAATAATCTAAACTAAATAAAATTAAAATTAAACCTAAATAATTTATAATTAAACCTAAAAAAATAAACCAAAATAAATTAAAATAAATAAAAAATAACCTAAATAAAGATAAACCTACAAGTTTAGTTAACCTAAAAGTAAAATAAAATTAAATAAAATAAACCTAAAACCAAACCCTAAAAAATCTAAACCCTAAACCCTAAAAACCCTAACCCAACTAAAAAAACTAAAATACTAAATAAAATAAAATAAAATAAACTAAACATCTAAAAAAATAAAATAAACTAAAAATAAACCTAAACCTAAACCTAAATAAAATAAACCTAAACCTAAACCTAAACCTAAACCTAAACTAAACTAAACTAAACCTAAACCTAAACCTAAACCTAAATAAACTAAACCTAAACCTAAACTAAACTAAACCTAAACCTAAACTAGACTAAATAAACTAAAATAAACTAAACCTAAACTAAACTAAACCTAAACCTCAAAACCTCAAAAACTGAACCCTAAACCCCCTCCTCCCTCTCAGCCATGGAGCTCTCTGGCGATTGTATTTTTCCCTCTCATTTTCCTTGTGGCTTGGCCGATTTTCGATCATTCTCGATTGATTTCTTTGATAATTTGTCTCTGATTGGCCTCTAATGTGAGTTTCCCTTCGCTCTTTTAATGGCAGAGGAGCGCTTACCGCACAACTCGAGCTTATCCATCTTGGAGGCATCGGCTAGGGAATCAAATTACATGGAATTATGATCCGAAATCAATCGCTACTATGCCTGCAGTTATGTCCTTTAAGGATGCATTATCTGGTAATAACCTTTCCCCTAATGCTTCGGTGAATTTGATCTCGACCTCATTTCGTGGGATGCCTGCTGTTATGTGCTCGGATCTAGACGTGGAAAAGTTGGCAAAGCCTTTTGAATTCTCTTTAGTTGGTAAATTTTCCTTTCATCGGCCAACTCTCGATAACTTTCGATCATTTTTTTCATAGCCTTAAACTTTCAGGTGTTTTCACTATCGGATCGATTGATCCTAGGCATATTTTAATTCAGCTCTCTAATGACTTAGATTATTCAAGACTTTTTTCCCGTCGCTCTTACTTTGTGTTTAATTGTCAAATGCGACTTATGAAATGGTCTCCTCTTTTTGCTATAAAAGAGGAACCCCAATTGTTCCTATATGGCTAGCTCTTCCTAATATGAGAATACATTATGTTACACATCAAGTTCTCTTTATGGTTGGGGCTCTCTTTGGTCGGCCTCTTCAAATTGATCAGGCCACTGCTGTGAGATCACGACCTTCCGTTGCTTGTATTTTGGTAGAGATTGATATTACTAAAAAGCATCCTAAAGAAGTTTGGATCAGCTCTGAGAAGTTCAGTTATAATCAAAAAGAGGAATTTGAGAACTTTCCTATTTTTTATACACATTGTAAGATTCATGATGGACATGATCATTCTGAATATTTTGTGTTGCATCCTCATCTTCAAAGGAATAAATTGAGGGATCCTAATCCTACTCTATTAAATGAAAAACCAATAAATTTTCTTATATGCCTAAAGTCACACAAAATGGGAATAATCCTCTAACCCTACTCCTTTTCTATCCACTAATTTGCCTATTGGAGAGCAATTTGAGCATGTTAAAAATAATGCTTATGTGGTTCGTGAGGAGGCTAATGATAACTTAATTAACATTGCTTCTAATTATAATAATTTGGCTCCTCATGATAATACCTTGACTCAGTCTAACCTTCCCCTTTTGGCTAGTGAACTCGAGGAGACTCATATGAACCCTAGTGGTGATTTGAATGGAAACTTCAGGTTGGATCAAAATCTGAAAACAAATTCTAGAGTTGATCCTTTGACGAAAGAACAAAATCTAAAAACTGCTGATCCTTTGATGACGGAACAAAATCTGAAACTTAAAATAAAACTTAAAAAAAAAATAAAACCTAAATCATACACTAAAAATAAAAACTTAACTGAAAAAATCAAATAAAATGAACAAAATAAAATAAACCTAAACCTAAACTAAAATAAAGTAAACTAAAATAAATAAATAAACTAAACCTGAAGCTAACGGCAAAAAAAAATATATTAAAAAAAAGCCTAAACTTAAACTAAAATAAAACTTAAAATAAACCTAAAATAAACACACAAAAAAACCTAAACCTAAACCCTTAAAAGCTAAAAACCTAAGCCTAAACTAAACAAAACCTAAAAACAAAATTAATAAAAAACCTAAACAAAAAAAAAATAATAAAATAAAAACAAAACTAAAACCTAAACCTAAATTGAGAGCTAAAAAAGAAAATAAAATAAAATATAAAAACTAAACTAAAACAAAATAAATAAAAAACCTAAACTTAACTAAAAAATGAAAAACCGAAATAAAATAAAAACTAAACCTAAAATAAAAATAAAATAAACCTAAAATAAAATAAAATAAAAATTAAATAAGAACCTGGCCCTAAAAAATAAACATAAAAATAAATAAAAAATAAAACCTAAACCCTAAACTAAAAATAAAACCTAAACCTAAAATAAAAATAAAATAATCCTAAACCTAAACTAAAATAAATTAAACTTAAACCTAAACCTAAAATAAATGAGACCTAAACCTAAACCTAAGTTAAATAAATTATTATAAACTAAAAATAAACCTAAACTTAAACTACAAAATAATACCTAAAAATAAACCTAAAATAAAAACTTAATACCTAATCCTAAAAAAATAAAACCTAAAACTAAAAAATAAAATAAAAATAAAACTAAACTAAACCTAAAATCCTCAAAAATAAATAAATAACAAATAAAAAAAATAAAATAAAATAAACCTAAATAAAATTAGAAATAAAAAAACTAAAATAAATAATAGAATAAATAAACCTACTACTTTTTAATTTAAAAAATAAAATAAAACAAATAAAATAACACTAAACCCTAAACCTAAACCATAAATCCTAAAACACACCTAAACCACAAACCCTAAACCTTCAATAAAAAAATAAAATAAAATAAATAAATAAAACCCTAAAACTTTCAATGCTAAACATACCCTAAAAATAAAAAAACCTAAAAAAAACAAACCTAAATATTATAAAATAAAAAAAAAAAAAAAAACCTAAAAACAAAACCTAAACCTAAAAAAAAAAAGGAAATAAAACTAAAAAAAAATAAAATAAAATAAATAAATTTAAAGAGCTAAAAATAAATAAAATAAAATAAAATCTAATAAAAACTAAAATTAAAATAAAATAAAATTAAAATAAATTAAATTAAATTAAAATAAACATAAAATAAACCTAAAATAAAAAAATAAAACTTAAACAATAAACTAAAAATCCTAAACCTAATACATGAAATAAAATAAACTAAATCTAAAATAAATAAATAAACTAAACTAAACTAAAAACTAAATATAAATAAAATAATAATTAAAATAAAGAATAAACCTATAAATAAAAAAAAACCAAAAAAACCTAAACCCTTAAAATCTAAAAACCTAAACCTAAACTAAATGAGACCTAAAATTAAAATAAATTAATAAAAACTTAAACCAAAATAAAATAAAAACTTAAACAAAACCTAAACCTAAACCTAAACCTAAAAATAAATAATAAATAAAAAATAAAATAAAATAAAATTAAAAAATTTAAAACTAAATTAAAAAATAATAAACCTAAAAAAATAAAAATTAAACCTAAAATAAAATAAAATAAACATAAAATAAAATAAAATAAAACTAAATAAAATCTTAAACATAAAATAAACTTAAAATAATAAAAAAATAACTAACCCTAAAAAAAAAAATAACCTAAAAAACCAAACTAAAAGAAAAGAAATTAAAATAAATAAAACCTAAACATAAACCTAAAATAAACGAAATCTAAATCTAAACCTAAACTAAATAAAATATAATAAACTAAAAATAAACCTACACCCAAACTAAAAAATAATACCTAAAAATAAACCTTAAATAAATACCTAATCCTAAACCTTAAAATATAAAATATAACCTAAACATAAAAAATAAAATAAACTTAAAACTAAATTAAAAAATAGACCTAAACTTAAACCTAAACCTAAAAAATAAACAAAAATAAAAAAGATAAACTAAAATAAATAATCCTGAAATAAATAAAATAAACTAAATAAAAATAAAAAATAAACTTAAATCAATAAAATAAAATGAACTAAAATAAATAAATAAATAAAATAAACCAAATAATCCTAATCCTAGTAGTTTACTTAATTTTTATTTAAAAAAAACTCTAAACTCTAAACTCTAAATCCTACACCCTAAAACTAACCTTAAACTTTAAAGCGTAAACCTACAACACTAAAACTACAACCCTAAACCTTATACCCTATACCCTAAAAAACCCAAACCATAAACCCTAAACCCTAAACCCTAACTCTAAACCCTAAACCATAAAAGCATAAATCGTAGAATCCCTAAACCTTAAACTCTAAACCCTAAATCCTAAACCCTAACCCCAAAACATAAACCCTAAACCTAAACCTTAAGTAACTAAATAAATTAAAAAATAAACTTAAACAATAAAACCTAATTAACCTAAACCTAAACCTAAATCCAAAGAATGGGTCGAACCTTGACTGTAAGAACATCACCGTCAAGTAGGCTCGGTCTAGATATGGCAATGAAGGTAAAGGCGGAGACGGTGGTTATCACAGTGGTGGTGGGGGATCTAGAGGTGAATGGAGTTAATGCAATGTATGGTTATGGAGGGAGGGTCAACGAGGTTGAGGTGGACAGATCGGGATATGATGGATCCCGCTACTCAAAAGGTTAGAGTGGTTCTAACGGGAAATGAAAAAATTGAAGAATGGTCGATCTGATCTAATGCTAATGAAGCTATCCTTATAGTAGAGACGGTTTTAGTTATCTAGGGTTTTTTATTTGCTCTATGCCTACTCATTTTTTATCTATGTCTTCTCTTATGTCTTAAAAAACTTGGTGTGTTACATGGTTGCTGAAATAAAAAAAGAAGAAATGTTGAATATAAATTTGTTCTCCTTTAAAAAAAAAAACCAAACACCCTAAACCTTAAACTAAAACCTGAACCCTAGACTTAAAACCTAAACCCTCAACCTTAAACCATAAAACCTAAACCTGAAGCCCCTAAACTTAAAACCTTAAACTCTAAACCCTAAACCCTAAACCCTAAACCCTAAACCCTAAACCCTAAACACTAAACCCTAAATCCCTAAAACCTATAATCCTAAACCTTAAATCGTAAATCCCAAACCCTAAACTAACCCTAAATCCTAACTAACCCCAAAACTTAATCCCTAAATTAACCATAAACCCTAAACTAACCTAAAACCCTAAACATTGAATAAAGATGTCATTAGGAGTAGATCTAAAGGATGGCCTAATCCTAACATAGTTATGGCAGCTAAAGAAAATGTCTTCAAGAAACTTTCCCTTGACTATTAAAGATTTGAATACTCTAAACACAAACCCTAATTCATATTATAATATCATATATTATAGTATATTGTAGCATCATATATTTGAGCATGTAGTGATGTTTTTTTAGCTGTTATACGATGTGCTGAAATGTTTTAGTATGTTATGGTATTATGCCCTATAGTCTATATTTATATAAATCATAAAAATATTGATTTAATAAATCAGATGATGAAATTTGTTAAATTTGAAGTGGGAATTAGGTCGTAGTACCAAAGTTGTGCTACACGACTTGTAATTTAAAAAGTAAGTTTTTATGTTCAAAATAAATAATATATGTTGCAGCATAGTATAACATCATATATCATAATATATTGTTCTACATATTTTAAATTCTTTTAGTATTTTACAATCATAAATGATCCTACACTAACATTACTTATAAAAATGTTGATTTAGACTTTAAAATGGTGGAATTGACCAAATTCATTATAGGTAGGGCATGACATCATAATATATTATTTCAATTTAAAATATGTAAGTGATAGGACTAAAATATATTATTTTTTATTGTCTGGACTAATTTTATGATTTTTTATCATAAGCAATCCCTTGTGATGTGATATCCAATATAATATATTATAATATTTTATAGTGTATTATAATATAGGATGCCATAACATAGTATAGCATCATTCATTATAGCATACTATTGTGTATTACTACTTATTATTTAGCATATTTTAGTTTTTTATAGTATGATGTAGTAGAGTTTCTACTGGTATAATTCATAAAAATACTGATTTATAGGCTGAGATGATGGGATTTGACCAAATTTAAGGTAAGCTTTAGGGAACATCATCAGTATGGTGTGTCATTTAATCAAAAGAATGGAATTTTGCATCCAAAATAAATGTTCATTTTTCAACCAAATTTTATAAATGTTTTGCTTAAAGTGATTCATTTTAAGATGTAATGTAAAATAATATATTATATGAAAGCATATTAAAATATGATGTACATAACAATATAACTTCACATATATATGAATGTCATGGTGTGTTACTAAATGTTATTGTAGATTTTAGTATGTTTTACTTTTGTTATAATGCATTGGATCAAAACTCACAAAAATATTAATTTGAAGGTTGAGATGGAAGAATTTGGCCAAATTCAAGGTACACACCAAGAAGTAACACCAAAATTATGCAATTTTGTACCATTTCTAATAAAAAAATTATGATTTTACATCCAAAATGAACATTATTCATATTTGGAGAAAATTTGGTTATTTGTTCCTTTTAAGTGATTCTAATGAGGTGTAATGTTAGACAATATATTATATTATAGCTAATTATAATATAACATCATATATTATAATATAATATACTGTGTTAATTCATACTATAATATGTTTTCAAATATATTGTATAGTTAGTGTGAGCTTGCACCAATTCAAATCATAAAATGTTGATTGCATTGTTATGATGATGTTCTTTGAATGAATACATTGTCAGGCTTTTGGTTAAAGTATTAAAGGTGTGCATAAGAGAAGAAATAATATTTGATGAGCATTCCATGTCAAGGACATGGACGTAGGTTCGCTAGGGGATCACACATGCATTGGACATGACATGTGAGGGGTCTATGTCAAGGTCATAGAAGAAGAAAACTTGCTGGGGATAAGGTTTGAATTTGATTTGACTATATGATTCATGTAAAGAAGATTCATTGGGGATAAGAATCTATAATCCACCATGGATTACGATTGAATGGACTTTAATTTATTTTGTTTTAATTTATGTGGAAGCATATCTGTTAGAGATATCGGCTCAAGTCTACTGAGTATCGAGTATATGAACCTTCCACTAGGGAAGCAGGTTTGGGCTATCTGCAGGGGATTAGAATTTGAGTTTGATTTCATAGATTTTTTTTGGGATGTATCCACTTGGGATAAGAGTTTGGTTGGATTTCTTTGATTTAGACTTTACTTGGGGAGTTGGTTTAATTTGGTTCCATTAGGGAGGTTGGTTTTGAATTTGATTTATTTGCTTGACTTATAAATATAAGATTTGGAGCTCCACTAAAGAGAAGAGTGTGATTTAACTCAACTAAGGAAAATTAGATTGGGTTTAATTTAATCTGATTTAATGTATGGACCCTGTCGGTGTGCGATGGACCCCATAAGAAGGGACTATATCAGCCTTGACCTACCTTAAGTTTACAAATCTAAAGGGATAGTCTACCAGCCACAGGGTAGAGCTAGCCAACCTAAGGGGTTGGCATTCAGTTTGGAATGACTGTCCTAGAAAGAAGGTGCAGCAGACTTACATCTTCTAAAATGAGGAACAATAGTTAGGGTGACCTGTTGGATGAACAATTAATCAAAACTGACCTAGGGTGACTATTGAGTGAATGTCATTGGGGACTTATGTCAACTCAAAAGTAGTTAGGATTAATTTTATCTTAATTTCATGTGATTTAATATGGTTTGTTTGGTTTAATTTGATTTTAAATTGAGGGCATATCCACTAGGGTTGTGAGCTCGGTCAAATTTAATAGATTTAATTTATGAGCCATGTCGATGTGTGATAGACCCACTGAGAAGGGTCTATATCAAACTTGTCTTATCTCAGATTTACAAATCCAAAGAAATAGTCTTCTGGCCGTGGGGTAGAGCTAGCCAACATGAGGGGTTACCTTTCTGTGTGCAATGGATGTGCTAGGAAGAAGGCGTAAGAGACTTACATCTTCTAAAGCAAGGAACAATAGCTGGGGTGACTTGTTGGTAGCACTACTAATTGAACCCAACTTAGGGGCGACTACTGAGTGAATACCTCTGATGACTTATATCAACTCAAGAGTAGTCAGGTTATTTGTATAGGGAGTTTTGTTGATACATCCCTAAAGATAAGATACTTTGGGAAAAGGTACCGTTAGGGGTGTCCTCCTAATCCATAAGTGAATATATATTTTATTAATTTGTTTACGGGACCTGTTGGTGTGAGAGGGACCACACTAAGAAGGGGCTATGTTTTCCTTGACCTATCTCAGATTTGCTGGACCAAGAGAGATTCTACACATCCACAAGATGAATTCTCCAACCATAGGGGTGGTTACTAGGAAAGGGGAACTGTTCAATTTGATAGTAACCAAGGTAGTGTCTAAATTGGGTCACAAAGGACATGATCCAAATATAGTTCCCACAAGGGAGGTGCTACTAGCGCATTATCTTGAGCCCTAAAAAAGAAAGCCTATAGGTGTACGATGGCCAACTCAAAGAGAAAGCATAGTAGACTTACATTTGCCATTAGTGGTGTATCTTAAGGTGCGAGAACCAACCAACATAAGGTGTATCCATCAGCATAGTGAGAACCAACCATCCTAAGGTGGTCATCAGTGTGTAACGATCAATCTAGAAAGAAAGCATGTAGGCTTACAACTTTCTAGGTAGAACTAATCATCGAGTTAGTCTATTGTCTGTGGGACATATGGTATCTGTCTTAGAGTTTATTACACTTTTTTCTTGGATTAGCCTTCATGCATTGACTAGGCCGAGTATATTTGAGGTTTAGGATAAGTCCCCTAGTGGGTCCTTTCCTCCTAACTGCTTCAACTCTAGGTCTAGTCCTTCCTCTTAAACAAAGCCAACATGAGGTAGCTTATTAGCCACATCGTAAGGCCTACCAAACTAACAAGGCCCTCGTCAGTGTACAGTAGCCAAGTAAGAAAGGAAAGTATAGCAAACATACATCCACCAAAGTAAGAAGACCACTAAGGTGACACGCTAGAAGGGTAGCACGTTAGCCCGACTTAGATTGAGTGCAACTGGGGCTTATCTCAACTCAGTAGACAAAAGATATGTACTTATTTTATATGTTTGTGTGTAGTTTATATTTGTGTTTCATCGATAAAGGATAAGACATTGCTCTTGTTTCTTACACCTACCCTAAACACATCATAGCAGATTAACAAACAAGAATACTTTCAACATGGAAGAGATTGAATTCGAAATAGAATTTTTAGTGATGATAATTATTTTTAAACATGATTTATAATATTTCTTTAAGTATAGATCATTGATTGGAAGCATTGGGTGCACTCCTTTATAATTAATAAGATGATAAGATCCTCCATGGTAGGCCTTCTCTATGGCAAAAGGGCCTTCCCAAATGGGTTCAAACTTGCCTCCCATCTTACGATCGGCAAAAATTAGTCTCCTTAGAACTAAAATAAGCTATCTTACTTAAAAACCTCTAAGATGAACTAACTTGTTGTGAGCTTAAATCATTTTAACTTTGTACAACTTGAGGTTTTGGCATGCCCGCAGGCGTCTCTCTTCCAAACCTTTGAGCTCTTCTAACCGTAACTTGGCATTCTGCTCTATTATGATTATGCTACCCACAGCTATTCTTAGTGATGGGAGTTAGACTTCTAATGGTAGAATGGCTTTGGACCCATATAGTAAGGAGAAAGGAGTAGACTAAGTTGGAGTTCTATATTTAGTGCAGTAGGCCACAAGGCTTCAACTAACTACTCAAGCTGATGTCGCTTATTATTGTCGAGTGTCTTCTTTAGTATTTGGATGAGAGTTTTATTGAAGGCTTCTACTAAGCCAATTGCTCTGGGGTAGTTTATGATAGAATATCTCCAATCTATGATGTATCTTAGAGTAAAGTTATTGATCTCGGTGCTCTTGAATGCAGTACCATTATCAGATATAATTGGTCGAGAACTCAACCTATATATGATATGGTTCCTAAAAATCTAGAGAACATACTGAGCTGTGACCTCTCTGAGTGAAATCATCTTTGCCCATTTGGAAAAGTAGTTAGTTGCAGCTAAGATGAACTAATGACCCTTGGAAAAAGGATGATCACTTAAACCCACTATGTTGGTACCCCAACACTCGAATGGCCATGAGGCTAATGTAGGATGTATAATGTTAGGTGGTTGGTGTAGGACCACATCATGTATTTGACATCAATGGCATCACCTAGTCATATCCATGCAATCTTTGATCATCGATGTCTAGTAGTATCCTAGTCTCTCAATCTTGGCTTTCATCTTTGGACCAGATTGGTTTGCTCCACATAATCTTGAGTATACCACAGTCATGATCTTATGGGCTTCATGCTCATCTAAACAATGTAACCATATATGATCAAAAGATTACTAGAATAAGACACCATCCATAAGAGCATAAGAAAGTGCTCTCTACTTCATCTAATAGGCTTGGGACTTCTCTTGAGGTAATTTTCTTTTATTTAGGTAATCCATGAATGGTTGACTCCAATCTAACTACTCATCCTTCTTGGCAATGGCAACCTCCCCTTCAAGAGAGTACTTTTTGATGAGTTCAATATCAATAAGGGATAAGACTTATCTATTTTGGGCCTTTAATTATTATGAACTCGTCCTCCAGACATGCCAACTCCTTGGCAAGCTTGGCTAAAGTATACGCTATGATGTTCTCTCCTTGAGAAATCTTATAAATGGTAACCTCTGGGATTTAGACTAACAACTCTATGGTATACTTGTGGTAGTGATGGAGCTTGGGCTTTATAACCTTATAATACCAAATGATTTGATTAATAATTAGCTGAGAATCCTCGAAGATGTTGATGTTTTGGATGCTTAGAGTAATAGGTAACTCTAGACTGGCAATCAGAGCCTCATATTCAAGGATTGCATAGATGATATGAGAATCTCATTATATTGCAGTTCGGAGTTAAAGGAACTATTTCTACCCCTGTCTTTCCTGTAATAGTAAATTGTTGTTCTTCTCCTCTTTGAGAGGAAGTCGCACCATCAAAGTACATCTCCCAACAATGAATGCTAGGATTCCCTAAGTTCATGATTTGTTCATTAGCGAGATCATACTAAGCGTAGAGTCAACTGGAAGTGGGTGTGTCACTAAAAATTCTTCTAGCACTTATCCTTTCACCACATAGGGGTACGAAGGTAATGTCAAAGTTTGAGAGGATCATGGACTATCATGCCAACCCTCCAGATAGCGGCGGTGTCATGAGATACTATAGTGGATTGATCCTAGAGATAAAAATCACTTTATGAGGAAGCATGTAGGGCTATAGCTATTGGGATGCAAAGATTAAAGATAGGAAATGCTTCTTAATGGGTGAATAATTAGCCTCAATAGGGATTAGATGATGGCTGAGGTAGTAGAGTGCATTTTCCTTCCCTTTGTTGTTTGCTTGGACCAACAAAACACCAAAGGAGTCATTTAACATAGTAGTGTAAAGTATGAACAGCTTGCCTAGGATAGGGGCTGCTATAACTAGTGACATTATCAAGTAATGCTTGATGTCATCGAAGGCATGCTCACACTTATCATTCCACTTCAATTTTGCATCCCTTTTTGACAAGTGCTGAGAATGGCTGACATCTTCCCAATAGGTTGGATATAAAACATCTTTGATATGTCAACTGCTCTTAGAATGATCTGAATTGAGTTAAACTTTTAGGGGGTGGAATTTTTGATATTACCTAGATTTTCTTTGAATTAATTTCAATTCCCTTATGTCAGACAGCAAACTCAAGGAGTTTCCCTGAAGCTACTTCGAATGCACACTTCAGGGGGTTCATTTTAAGGTTAAATTGCCTTAATTATTCAAAAACAACTCTCAAGTCAAAGAGATGGTCTCTCTTTTCTCTACTTTTGACCACAAGATCATCGACATAGCACTCAACTTGATGAAGAATGAGTTCATCAAATATTTGAGTCATAGCCCGCTAGAATGTAGCATTGACATTTTTAAGGCTGAAAGGCATGACCTTATAGTAATAGATTCTGATCGGGGTTCTAAAAGTAGTGTTTCTTTTATATTTAGGGGCCATCTTTATTTGGTTATATCCAGATGAGCCATCCATGGAAGAGATGACTACATGAGATGAGGCAATGTCCACCATCAGCTCCGGGATTGGTAGTGGAATTCATCTTGTGGACATGCCTTATTTAAATTCCTAAAATCCATGCATATGTGAATTTGGCCATTTCTTTTCTTAAGCAGGATGACGCTGCCTAATCAGGTAGGGTATTTCTTTTCCTATAATAAGCTAGCATCAATTAGTTTCTTGACTTCAAAAATGACCTATTATTTTATGTCTAATTGCATGTGTCTAGGAGCTTGCTTGATAGGGTTAACAGTAGGCTCTATTTCTAGTTTATGGACTGCTACATCAAGAGCCAATCCAGAAATCTCTTCATAACTCAATGTAAAGTAGTCCTTAAACTCAATCATAAGCCTATCTAAGTCATTGGTTTCAATTTCATTCAATAAAGAAGTGATGTATGTCAGACGTAGATCTTCTTCAGTACCTAAGTTGATTTTCTTGAGCTTGTTGATGGTTGACTTGATCACTTCTTTGAACTCTGGTAGTGCATCTTTAACTTCAAAATTATCTCGATCATCTAAAGTTTCTAAGCATAGCTCCTCATATAAGTTAATGTGATTTGAAAAGAACCTATTAGATTCCAAATGATTAGTGATGACTAAGCACTAATCATCATCATTGACTGGACCCACTGTACCAAATCCTAGTCCCGATCATGATTGAGAGCTTCTACATTTGCTCTTCTAATTTCTTTTAAAGTAGTCAGACCTATGTTTTGACCAAGTATGTGGGATTAATGCTTTCTTTGTGAAATTATGAATACAAGGCAAGTACTAATCAAAAGGTAATTCTATTAAATCTTTATATGAATCATCCTCAAGTTTTACATAAAATTCTTGACTTGAGGATGATGCTCTCAAAAAGATTCTCTGAGTCTTCACACCTGTGGATGACTTAGGGGCTTCCTTAACTACTAAACCCTTAGCCTTTTAAGAGTAAAGTGGGGTTAGAGCTAAGGTTCCCAACTGATGCCTAACTATTTCACATATGATACACTTATAATTTGCTTCAGACCCCAATCTTCATCACTATCAAGCTCAAGTGTCACCTCTAAGGGAATCTACTATTAAGAAGAGGTGGCTGGTGTGTTAACCATATAAGACTTATCCTATGAATTAGATTATAAGTCTATATGGATAGTATGTGTACTCCTGGTAAATGGGACATATATTCTATTAGGTGGCAAATAAAGAGGTTTTTCACCCCTAGGATTGCCTCTAAACTAGACTCTTCCTTTGCCTGGTGGAGGTCAAGTCATCCTACCCATGTGTTTGAATGGAGTAACAAACTATGGGTGGAATCTAATGTCATGCTCCACTTCCTCCTCCAAGTCTATTTTCGCTCCCTTTTATTTTCTTTTTCATTTTCTCTTTTCTTTTCTTTTACTTTTTCTTTTTATTTTTATTTTTATTTTTATTTTTTTCTTTTTCTTTTATTTTTAAACTATGGCCAAGTTCACGAGAATGGACTTGCTGATTTTGAGGGAGGTAGTAAGCTACATCCTCATATATGTCGACCTCATGAACTCTAAATGGCTTGAGATCTCCTTTGACAAACTTCATACACTGATGTAGAGAGGATGGAACTATATTGTTCTCATTCATCCATGATATCCCAAGAAAAGTATTGAAAGATGTATTCAAGTCTATAATATGAAACTTGGCTTCGGTCTTCCAATCATTTATCTCCAAGGGAAACACTATGGAGCCTAAGGCCTATTAACCTCACTTTTTGGAGTGTGGATTCAATCTTCCCATCTTAGACTTAGGAGTCTTTTAGATACTAAGAGTTCCATAGTCATAAGACACTTCAAATAATTAAAACACTTACTTAAAGATTTAGTTAACCAGATTAAGTTATCCTTTACATTTGTTCACCAAACCAAACCTCAAGGTCAATTCAAACAACAAATTCAAATCCAAACCAAATGATTAAAGACCCATGATCCAAACTTGAAACCCTTCCTAAGCCATATGACCTATCCCCTGGAGATAACCAAATCTTAATCCAAATCAATACAAAATCAATTAATTTTCTCATAAAAAATTTATATCTTCAATCATCTTTCTAAATATAAATCAAATCTACATTCAAATGATCAAAACTAAATCTTACTAAATCAAATTAAATCAAAACCCTTCTTAAGCCATATGACCTATCCCATAGACTTAACCAAATCTTAATCCAAATCAAGTCAAACTAAATTGATTTTCTCATAAATCAATTATATTTTCAATCATTTCACAAATTTAAATTAAATATAAATTTAAATCATCAAAACTAAATCAAACCAAATTAAAATCTAAACCTAAGCCACATGACCTAACTCCATGGACTTAGCCAAATTCATTCATTCCAAAACCCAAATTCAATTGATGTTCTCATGAATTAACCATACCTTCAATCATATTCATAAATATAAATGAAATATACAATCATCATGCCAAACCAAAATCAACTAAAGTTAAACCCAACTTAACCCTTTCGACTTGTATTGTTCAAATGAACCAAAACCCATTTGAACCCAAGCCAAGGTTTAATTGCAAAATTAATTAGCTTTATTACTCCTTAATTACTTGAGCAATTAATCCCAAATTTTATGGGTTAATTTAATGGGATGACCTCTACCTCCCATGATTTTCTTAGGATTTATTGCTCACTTAAATAGAAAAATTGACTAATTAAACCTTAACTACTCTTTTAAGTTAATTAATGATTAATTAATCCCATGAATAGTAATAAATTGGTTAATTAAGTTTGTTAATCAATGTTCAATAATAAGTGAACTAAGCAATAGGGTTGGGTCCCCTTTCCTTAAGTTCATTTCACTCTTTTTTAAAATGAAATTAATTATGATTTAACTAACTAATTAATTAAATCACTTAATCAAATTGAAATCATAATCACATCAGACCTTAATTAATTAAATCATGGGGTCTCTAGGTGTTTAATAACCTAAAAAAGTTTAATGAAATTATGGTTAGTCCATAGGTGTGGGAAAACCATAAGAGTAATATTTAAGTCCCTTAATCTAAATAACTATTAATCATTAACCAATTGCATTAGACCTTTTTTATTTCCTAGAATCATTGCAAGTTTATTTTCCATGCATATTATGTTGGAACATAATTATTTAGTTAATTACTTTTAGGTGACATAGGTAAGGGTAATTAATTCATCTAATTAATGGTTAAACTTAATTAACCCATAAAATCAACTTAATTATATTTTCTTAAATTAAATCAAATCTCTAATATGGGAATAGGTTTAAAACAACAAGTGATGATTTTTCTTCTCCTCTTTAAATCAAATCAAACCCAAAAATTAATTAATAAATAAGCTTTGGTTCACTTTAAATAATCTTATTTGATTGATTGTCCTTAAGAACTAGTTTGGTTGAATGAATCACATGCTTATATTTGATTGCCCTCTTTCCAATCATGTTAAATTTGGTATATCATTTGAATTCATGCATCCATCTTTCAAAATCAAGTAAAATAAAATGGATTTCTTTTATGTAAACTTACATGTATTGATTTAATTTAATATATGCATGGCTATTATCACTATTTAATCCAAATGTATTTTTCAAAAGCTTATAAATGAATAATAATATGTGTTATGATGCTAGTTATAAATACATAAGAAATGCATGTGCTTATAGCTTAAGTGTATGAATGTTAAGTTCTCTTCTCTCTATTGATGTGTTGAGATTGAATCGTAATGGGTATATAGTCTGTACATCTCAATAATATGAGGCTTTAGCTAGCCCCAAGTAGGTTATTTGATTACCTCACTTTTATGGTTTAATAATAGCATATATCCAATTTATTTCATTCTTATGTATTTTAATAATAGAATTTTGATAGAGCTTTAATTCATATATATGAATGATTATATAAATGAATTTATCAAACAAAATATACAATCTTTGCATGAGTTTCTTTCCCTCATTTATGTATACATTCATGTGTGTCCAAGAAAAGCAAGTATATAGTCTGGACATCTCGGGAATATTAGGCTTTAGTTAGCCCCAAGGAGGTCATTTGATTAGCTCACTTCCCTAGTTTAACAATGACATGTACTTGCCTATATCTCTATACATGTATATGTATATGTGATTAGTGAATGAAAATCCCATTTTACATTAAAATTACATGCATTCATTATTGACTAAGTGGTTGAATTAATTAGCTATATGATTTGGGGCTTACTTCCTATGTTCATGTATACGAATTTACATTTGTTTGAATGCAAATGGGTATATAATCTAGACATCTCGAGAATACGAGGCTTTAGCTAGCTCCAAGGAGGTCATTTGATTACCTCACTTCCCTGATTTAACAATGGCACATGCCTATTTTATTTCATTCTTATGCCCTTTTTCTATAAGAATTTGGATAAAGTTTTAAATTAATATGTTTAAATAATTTAATCAAATAAAATATAATCATTTAAGGGTGCTAAAATATGTTGCATGAATAGGATTAAATCATATGCATGTTATATGTGTTGGAAAGGAATGCTTTAATATATGTCATGTGGTAGTAATTCAATTAAATTAATCTTAAGATGCCTTTCATTTTGAATAGGATTATTTAAAGTGAACCTAAACTTAGGATTAAATTATTTTATAAGCCATTCACCTAAAAGAACTAAATCAAATTAATATTCTTTAGAAAGTGACTTAAGGTAGGATGAAAGAGGGCAACTTTTTTTTCCTCTCTTTATAACACTTAGTTGCTAAGTGTAATCAAATGAAAGAAAAGAAAACATAAATTAAAATTCTTAAATCAATTAAACTACTTCAAGTGAAATCAACCTTTCAAGTTAAATTGATTCCTTATACACTTAGAAAACACAACACTAATGCCTAACAAGACTTATCACACAAGCCTTAATACACACATTAAAAATAAGTCACCACTTCTAGCTCTAAGTTAGGATGGTGTATGATGTGATTTATGTTTTATTTTAATATATATTATTTTAGATTGGATGTTAGTATGTATGCTTCATAGACTGGATGGTAGGCTAATATTAGCCTAATCATGTTTTCTACTAGGGATTATGCTTAAGGGATGCTTAAAAATAAATGTAAATGCTCTTTTTACAGTGTTGCTTAAATCCATAAGCATAATCCAAGTTAGTACAGGCGGGCTTAATTATCCATGTGTAGGGTGCTAAGTCCAAATTATAAATATAACTGCTCTGGATTATATGTATATTTAGCTAATCTATTTTGCAGGTGTAGTTAGATTTACTTTTCCCATAAAAATGTAATCTTTGCAATAGGAATTAGAATTAATGCTATGGGGGATTAGGATGAGCAGTGCCCAGAAGGCTTTGTTATGGGGTGGCCTATGATGCCTTTAAAGCAAGCACCATCCAAATCAAAGAAGGAACCAAATCAAAAATGGAGATATGAAGAAAGAAGACCCCCATATCATTTAATACAATTATAATTCTTCTTTTATATTCTAGGTTGTATAAAGGTAGAGCTCAATTACCCATCTTTTCTCTCTTCGGGTTGTACAGTGGTACCCGATCACACCGGCCTTTTTTCTCTTATGATAATTTATATAATTGTTTGTATATTTACATTCTGCATTAGGACAACATGCTTTTTATAATTTTTTAAATAATTGATTCTTTAATGTGTGGCTTGGAATTGATTAGGCTCTTAGGATAAAAATAACTTTTCTGCCCAACTAATCACTCATAACTAAATTTTAAACAACTCATCACTTCATCATAAAACCTAAGACATAAATAAGATAATTAAAAGATTTAATAGTCCCTTAGCTATATCGTTGTATGTTTCACATCATGCATGCATATTCTTTCTCCCTTGAACATGAAGGATCTCCATCCTTGCACGATAAAGGAATGCTTGACCTATGAGGCCATCACTTATAGTGGAGAACACCTTCTTATAGCTGATTTGAGCCATAATCTATTTCATCATGCATTTAGGCATAAGAAATCCTAAAGCCTCTATCAAAATGATGCATCTAAAATGAAATAAAATTTGAAATGATTTTGCATCTATAGATTAAGTCCAAGAAAGGAAAGTATATATTCTGGATATCCCGAGAATATGAGGCTTTAGTTAGCCCCAAGGAGGTCAATTGATTACCTCACTTCATTAGTTTAACAATGACATGTACTTGCTTATATCTTTGTACATGTATATGTATATGTGATTAGTGAATGAAAATCCCATTTTACATTAAAATTGAATGCATTCATAATTGACTAAGTGGTTAAATTAATTAGCCATCTAATTTAGAGCTTACATGCTACATTCATGTATACAAATTTACATATGTTTGAATGTAAATGGGTATATAGTCTAGACATCCCAAGAATATGAGATTTTAGCTAGCTCCAAGGAGGTCATTTGATTACCTCACTTCCCTGGTTTAATAATGACACAAGCCTATTTAATTTCATTCTTATGTCCTTTTATATAAGAATTTGGATTAAGTTTTAAATTAATATGTTTAAATAATTCAATCAAATAAAATATAAATTCTAAGCATACACATACAGTCATCATTTAAATGTGTCAAAATAGGTTGCATGTATATATACACTTAGATTAAATCATAAGCATGTTACATGTGATGGAAATGAATGATTTAATACTTGTCATGTTGTAGTAATTCAATTAAATCAATCTTAAGATGCCTTTCATTTTTAATAGGATTATTTAAAGTAAACCTAAACTTAGGATTAATTAAATCATTTAATAAGCCATTCACTAAAGAGAACTAAATCAAAATAATATACTTTAGAAAGTTACTTAAGGTAGGGATGAAAGAGGGCAATCCTATTTTCCTCTCTTTATAACACTTAATTCCTAAGTGTAATCAAATGAAATAAAAGTAAACATAAATTAAAATTCTCAAGTCAATTAAACTACTTCAAGTGAAATCAACCTTACATGTTAAATTGAAACCTTCTACACTTAGAAAATATAACACTAGTGCCTAGCAAGACATACCACACAAGCCTTAATACACGCATTAGAATTAAATCATTACTTCTAGCTCTAAGTTAGGATGGTGTATAATGTGATGTATATTTTATTTTATGATGTATTATTTCAGATTGGATGTTAGGGTGTATGCTTTGTAGACTGGATGATAGGCCAATATTAGCCAAATCATATTCTCTACAGTGGATTATGCTTAAGGGATGCTTAACAATAAATATGAATGCTATTTTTATAGGTTGCTTAAATGCTTAAGCATAATCCAAGTTAGGACAGGTGGGCTTAGTTACCCATGTGTAGGGTGCTAAGTCAAAACTATAAATACAATTGCTTATGATAATATGTCTATTTAGCTAACCTCTATTTTGCAAATGTAGTTAGATTTTCTTTTTCCACATAAATGTAATTTTTATAATATTAATTAGGATTAGTCTTATGGAGGATGCCTAAGGTCAATTGAATCAAAATGGAAAGTAGAGCTTTGACCATCCGATTGCCTAAGGGGGAGATATACTCCCCCTAACCCACTCTAATTCCAATAGAGGCTAATTCAATTAAATGTTAGAGAGTCATAAGAGCCATTCTAGAGTGATCCTTAGCTCTATAGAAGGAATTTGAATTTACCATTCTCGATTTTCCTCAAGTGAAAATAGGAAAGCTCAATTGATTTGAAAACTTCCACTACAGTTTAATTCAACCAAATTCTCTTTGTACACTCCACCAGAGGGCCAAGTCTAGCTTGCCCAAGCTCTCTCTCAAATTCTGAAGGAAAAGGGAGATCTAATTCCATCAAAGTCGCAAGGAAGCTAAGGAGCGGTTGGTCCATAGAGCTATCCACTTAACCTCAAGTGCTTAAACTTACACCATAGCTTCTTCTCAAATCGAGGAAGCTCCTCTAAGGGAATTGAGTGTTGGTGATCACCTTCGACATGGTTAGACTTTTTTCGATCACTAAACTCAATGTGTGTTGGTCCTTTATGAAATAAATTTTAATGGCATGAGATTTCAACTGTTAGATGTGATTGCCATTAGGGTTAGATGGCGTGCACAAAGATTCATCCCAATTCAAACTAAATCGAGCTCAGATCAAAGCCTAGAAAATGGATGATTCCCATGGATCATAAGCTTTGGTAGGGATTGATCTCTTGACGTCCATCCATGCATTTTGGATAGACGACGAGATTAAATGAAAATTTTATATCTAATTTTATCCTTTAAGACCTCAGATTAAATCCTTGCCATTCGATCCTTGATCGAATGGCAGATACAAGAGCGCATAGCGTCGCCACAACATGGCGCTATGACGTGATGTTTAAGTTACTACTCAGCGCTTGATGCGTGGAAAGTGCATTCGAGTCAGCTGTTGCATGGCGCACCGATTAGATTAAGGGATTAATTAGTGTTTTTTCAACTTTTATCAATCCTCTAAACTTTTAAAATTTTATATCTCTCTAAATAAAAATAAAAAAATATGAGGTAAATTTTTAGTGCTAGATAATTCAATCTAGAATATTTAAAATTGGTTTTAATGGATTTTGAATTGTATCTTTCTCTGATTTTGGGTTTGATTAGATATTTTAATTTATTAATTACTCCTTAATTAATCCACTAATTAATCTCAAACTTCTTGAGTATATTTTGGGGGATGACTTTTGCCTCCCCTAATTTTCTTGGGATTTATTGGTGGCTTAATTGGGAGAATTGCTAATTCATTTCCTAATTACCCCCTTTATATAATTAAAGATAATTAAGTGTTTGATTAGTATTTTAATCCCTCATTGAAGTTGATTAAGGTCTGATTCAATGAATATGAGGTTTAGGGAATAATTTTGGGGCATTTCTCCTAAGTTTTTCCCTAAACCCCCTTTTCTCTCTTAATCCTCTCTTAATTAAGGGATAATTCATTAATTACCCTCTTAACTAATTTCTTAAAATTCTAAGACCTTCTATAACTTAATTAATCTACTTTGGGTAGATACTTAGGTGTTCAAGAGCCTAAGTTCAATTAAGAAAATCAAAACTCAACTCATATGTGTGAGGGGTGTTTTGAAATTACTTAACTTAAACCCCTTAGCTTAATTAACCATTAATCATGAGCCAAATTACATTAGGCCCGTTTCTTCTTAGGTGCATTGAAAATTTAAATTCATTGGGAGGTTTTATGTCATCTCATTGGTTCATAATTATTTGGTTAACTACGCTACGATGGTGTAGGCAAGGGTTAATTAACATGTTTAATTCATACCTTAACCAAATCAAAATCTAAAATGAATCTAATCATCTAAAAATTAAACAAAATTGTCAAACACATGTGGGAATGGGTTAGAATAGTAAACTCAATTGAGATTTTCAAAATGAAATCAAATTCAAAATCAAACAAAAATCATACTAAATAAACTTTGATTTACTTTAAGCTTTCTTATTTCATAAGATTGTCTTTAGGATTTAATTGAAGTGAATGTGTTTACATACTTCATTACTTTAGTTTTTCCCCAACATGTTAAATATGTATTTCATGTGGTTTAATGCATCCATGCTTTTCAAAAATCAAATTTAAAATGAAAATGTTCTCTTTATGTCAAAATTGCATGTGTTGGCTGAAGTAAAATATGAGTGACAATTATCGCTATTAAATTCAAATTATTTTCAAAATATATGAATCAATTATCAAAACTGAAAGTGTGTTACTTATATCTTAATTATAAGTTTGTGTGAGTAAAAGATGTGCTTAATGTAGGTCTTCCTTCATTTCTCTTTTAGTATAATTTTGAATAGGATTCGGCAAGGTGTATGGTTCATTTGAAAAGAACCTAACACTTATCTAATTCTATACCCTATTCATTCCTATACTATCACTTAAGAAGGATACCTATGCTTGCACATATAAATTTCATAAACAAAAATAAATCTACTAACACCAACTTTTGCATTCTTTCTTTTTCATTCATTTCTTTTGTACACATGCTTGTATTTAAGGAAAGTGGTATATTAGCCTGGGCAATCCAAAGATTACGAGGCTTTAAGTAGCCCTAAGTTGATCTTGTACCTTACACCTCTAGTTAATAATGGTGTCATACTCACTTATGCCTTTCATACATTCATGTATGCATGTGAAAGTTGGATAAGAAACCATTTCGATACTTAATGAAGATCATGCATTATAAACCTTCAAATTCTCTTAAATGAATTGCTTAGCATGCATCATAAAGTGGGTTAAATATTCTCATTTGTATGTATAGATATGCTTAGGACTTATTTATATGCATGTTATACATGTTGGGAAAGAAATGAAGTGATATATGTTTTGTGAATTTAGTTCATTTTACTTAATCTTAAAATGTATTTTTAATAGGTTTATTTAAAGTTTATCTAAACTTAGGATTAATTAAAACACTTAATTAAAACATTCACTAAACCAAAATCAAATCATGAATCTACCTTAGAAATTACTTAGGTTAGGGAAGGAAAGAGAAGTTCTCTTCTCTTTCCCTCTCTTCAAAACTTAGTAATTAATTGTAGGATTCACTTGAACCTAATTGAAACATGAAATTAAATCAACCCAAAATAATTAAATCACTTAAATGAAACCTTCCCCTATGTTTAATATCCTTCAAACTTAGAAAATTCTAACTTAAAACCACAGCTAAGCATACCACATAAACTTCCAAAGCACACACATTAGGCTAAGTCACCACTTCTATCTTTAGGTTTGGGCGGTGCATGGTTTGATGCTTACTTTTTTGTGATATATGTTTTAGTTTGGATGTTAGGATGTATGGACATAGAATGAATGGTAAGATGATCTTACTCTAACCATTATTTTTTGCAGGGGATTGCTTAAGGGGCGCTATAATAAATAAAATTATAAATGCTTTTTGCTGTGCAGGTGCTTATACCCCTAAGCATAATCCAATAGGCCAGGTGGACTTAGTCACCCATGTGTGGGGTGATAAGTCCAATATAAATGCTTGGGATTTGGTGGTTTGTTTAGCTAATCATTATTTTGCAGGTGTTAGCTAGATTTACTTTTCCTTTTCATGTAACTTTTGCAATTAGGATTTTGGAATGATTTTTTTATATTAGGATGAACATTGGTCATAAGATCTCATCTTATGCACCATGTGAAGCCTTTGGAGCATCCACCTTCCAACCATCCAAAAGAAGGAACCAAAGAAGAAAGAAGGAAACAAGAATAAAGAAGAAAAGAAGAATGAAGAAATGAAGCTTGAAGATAAGGGTTGTATGTAATTCATTTGTAATTCCCCATAACAATGAGCTCCTTGCTTAATTGTATGTAATTCATTTATAATACGGGTTATATAAGGGTTGAGCTTGGCTACCCAATTTATTTTTAGATTTGTGCGGTGGTACCCGACCATAATGGCCTCTTATTCTTTTGCAATTAGCTTTATAATTTGATTGATGATTTGTTTAGCTTGTGCATTAAATGGCATCATTTTCCTAGTTTCTTCCTTACTCTATGTATGGCCTGGATGTAGATTAGGTTCTTAGGGAAAAATAAATCTTCTACCAAATCTAACAACTCAAAACTAAACATAAAGAACTCATAACCTCACCTAAATCAAGATAAATGATTAGCAATCCCTTAGCTGGATGAGTACTTCTTTTATAACATCATGAACAAATGCATATTATTTTCACTCTTGATTGGAGGTATTCCATCTTTACTAGAGAAACTTGGCTTGATCTTTGAGAGCCATGGTGGAAACACCTCCTCCCTTCCCATTTTGGCCAATAATCTCATTTCTCATGCATTAGGCATATGAATCCTATTAAAGAAGTCAATAATTGTCCAAAAATGAAAATAAAATGAAATCTAAATTACATTAGATTTAGGTCATTTGGAGCATACCCTTACATGATCTAGTATCTTTAGGGAGTGAGTTTAAGGACTTTGTCTCCTTCTAAATAAACAACAACATAGCTATCTTGCATAAAGCATATGACTTGCCTACATGAAATTAAAACTATTGGAGGAGTTAGTTGGTAGCCACCACCAGGTAGTTATAAGTCCAAATAGTAGGGTGGTTTTTCCTCTCTTATAAAGGCAAACCAAAATACCCATTTTTGTTTTAAATTTAGGTTGTACTTTCAGCCCTCGCCAAAAATCCCTAGATCTAGGTTTTGAGGTTTCTTTTCCCCTTTGTGGACCATAAGCTTAAATACTCACCTCTTAGGCATTTCCAAAATCTTGTGTCATGGAATCATAAGCCCTAAATTTCTAATGAAAAATTCAATTCAAATAAATTAAATCAATTTCAAAAATGTAAAGCCCAACCATAAGATAGTTTGAGTTGCTTGTTAGGTTTCCTAGCGTCATGGGCATCTCCTACTTATCTTCCTTTGGCTTTGATAATAACTCCCTCTCTTTGATCAATCTCATTTGATCTTCCAAAATAAACTAATCAATTGATAGTCCTGTCTATTAAAATCTTTAGAGATAATAATCATTTACCTTAATCGAGAGTATTCCTATGGGATCCCATCCCTTAGGATGTAATTGACTGTGGGGCCTTGCCCTTATATGGAACTTAATGAACCCAATTTAAAATAAAGTAGGAAAAGAATCTTTGGTACATATGCAGATCCATTATCCTTAGGAGTCCTTATTCTGGTGATTAAGTCCATTGTAGGGTGGTGACTTTTATCTCTCGAAATAGTACACCTCTCCTCAATGTCTTACCCGATCACTTTAATAAGAATATTTGTAGATCTATGTGGTGTCTCAACAAGGTGTAATATATATTTGTTTTCATTTATCCTTCCTTTTCGAAAGGGAAGGGGATAGATGAAGGTAGAAATGTATAAAGAAGAATATTTTTTACCTTAACTATCATAAAATAATAAAAGGTAGGTGTAGTTGGGTACCGTCATATAACCTGAAGAAAGAAAAGATGGGTAGCCAAGCTCTACCCTTATATAACCTAGAATATGAAAGAATAATTATAATTGTATTAAATGCTATGGGGGTCTTGTTTCTTCATATCTCTATTTCTGATTTAGTTCTTTCTTTGATTTGGATGGTGCTTGCTTCAAAGGCATCACAGGGCACCGTAGGATTTGGTCTATTAGAATCTTGCACATGGTCGATTTGGGCTAGGGAGTGAAGTGGTAACCTCCCATGTGCTTCAAATTAAGCAGGAACATGATTCCCATATGGCCAATTTGAGCCATATGCTCAGTTTTGGCCTTGGGTAAATTTGAGCTGACCTAAACCCATTGGGTTGGGTGCACCACCCTCCATAGGGTCTACTTGACTTATTAGGAAAGTATTAAGTAGGTATGAAAAGGAATTAACCAAATTCCCCATGGATTTGACCAAAATTTTATTGTATGGCCTAGGAGTATAATGGTCATTTGGATGATTTTTAAATTTGGATATGTTGGGTATGTTGAGAAAATAGGTTTGGACAAGTTTCATAAGATTTGGAGTTCATTTGGTATGGTTTTGCTCATGTTGACCCATTTAAGTCAAAATGGGTCAAATTGGGTCAAGTTGACTAGTTGGTCAAATTGGATCAAACTAAGAGTTGGATCAAGTTTATATGACCATTTGAAATTTTTTGGTGGCTTTGTTTTGGTTCAATTTGGTTTATGTTTGAATTTGGTTCATATGACTTCATTTAGGTCAAATGGGTCAAGTCGACCAATTTGACCAATTTGACCCATTTGAGCTAGGTCATGGGCAGGTTTAGGTTTGGTTAATCATATGAAATGTATTGGTATCTTTGTTTCTAATCAATTTTAGTTAAGTTTGAATTTGGCTCAACGTAACCCTTTAGGTCAATTTGGGTTTAAGGTTAATTGGGCTAGGTTAGGTCTAGTTGGCCAATTGAGGCTTTGGTCGAGTTCAATAAGTTATTTGGAATGAACTTCACCCATTTGTTTCAATCAATTTGGCTTAGATCATTTTGACACATTTTGACCTTTTAGGTCAAGTTGGATCAACTTGGGTCAAGTGGCAATTAGGATAGGTTAGGCTCAAATGTTGGCTTGGTCAAGTTAAAACATTGGTCATGAATGAACTTAGATCAATGGTTTCAATCAATTTGGCCTATGGTGGATTTTGGCTATATTAGGTTTCATTTTTAGCCAAGTGTTAACTTAGTCATCCCTTAGGTTTGACTTGGTTTGACCCAATTTGGGTGATTGATCATCTCATGATGATTTTTGATCATGATGAAAGGCATAGGTGAGTTTGATTCCATCCAATTTGGTTTGGATTTAAATTTGGCTCATAAGGGTACTTTAGGTCTCTTTGGGTCCAGTGAGCCTAATTAGGTCAAATGGATTGGTTAAAGCTTGAATTGAGTTTGATTGAACTTGTATATGGACTTATGATTCAAATATCATTTGCAAGTGGTTTGAAGTCAAATGGGTTTTGATTCATTTGACAATTTCATATTCAAAGGAAGAATATGAATGGACTTGGCTTGATTTTTGAATTGAGTTTTGATTTAGTGATTGAGATTTGTATTTATATTTTGATTCATGATTGTATGATTGATTGAATCATGAAGGAAGATCAAGAGTTGTTTAGATTTGAAATTGATTTTGGCTAAGTCCTTTAAGAGGGAATTTAAATGACTTAGGAAATTTTGGAGTAGGGATTTGAATTTTAGATTTAGATTTGATTAATTTATATTTATATTTCATTTATATATGTGAATATAAATGAGGATATAAATGAGTTATGAGAAAATTTCAAGTATTTGGTTTGATTTTATCATGATTTAGGCTATGTCTTTTAGAGGAAGTTTAAAGGACTTAATAAATTTTGGAGTTTTGGATTTAATTTTTGAGTTTAATTTGATTGATTTATATTTATATTTCATTTATATATGTGAATATAAATGAGAATATAAATGAGTTGTGAGAAAATTCTATGAGTTTGAATTGATTTGATCAGGATTTTAGATAAGTCCTTTAAGAGGGAATTTAAAGGACTTAGAAAATTTTGGAGTAGGGATTTGAATTTTGGATTTAGATTTGATTGATTTTTATTTATATTTCATTTATATATGTGAATATAAATGAGTTATGAGGAAATTTCATGAATTTGGAATGATTTGATCATGATCTAGGCTAAATCTTTTAAGAGGGAATTAAAGACTTAGATGATTTTTGGAGTTTGAATTTTCATTCATGGGTTTTGATCATGGATTTCAATTATGGACTTCAATCATGGATTTCAATCATGGATTTCAATCATGGACTTCAGTCATGGATTTCAATCATGTGGCATTGATTTGTGTTTGGAGAAAATCAAATGAGATTGATTTGGAGTTTTACATAAATGAAGGAGGGTGAGTTGTTCATGCTAGGGGTAGGCAAATTTTCCTAACACCCCTAAGGCATGACCTATTCCTATGGCTAACTCATCTAAGTCTCTAGGGCTAGGTTGAGTGTCCATCTAATCACTAGATGTGTCTTAAGACTAAGGAACTCTTAAAGTTTAAGAGAAGCCCTATGTCTAAGATGGAAAAGTTGAGAGCTCATTCTAAAAATGAGGTCAACAAAGGGCGCCCAATAGGTGTGGTGTGATTGACAAGGAACACTGCACGTATTGGTGTTGACCAAAATGGTCAACAACACTAAGAGATCATAAGCATTAATAGAAATAATCTATCCCTAAGCCAAGGTGTAGAAATAATCTAGAGCTTAGTGCAATGTGGCTCTACTTATGTCGAAGACATAAGAGAGAGGGAAGAATCCACTAAGGGATAGAGTGTGAACCTTCCACTAGAAGCAAGTTCAAGTCATCTACAAGGGGATGAGAGGTTTGATATGGTTTAGGCCTCACTGAAGAGAAATTTCCACTGGGGAAGAGAGTTGAATTTTTTTTATTTTTATATTTTGATTTTTAAGATGAACCCTATTGGTTTGTGATGGACTGCACTAAGTAGGAGCCATGGAGGCCTAAAATTAACTCAGACTTATCAATTCAAAAGGGTTGTCTACCAAACACATAGTAGGACTAGCTAACCAAAGGGATACCTTTTAGTATGCAGCTGTTGTACTAAGAAGAAAACATAGTAGACTTACATCCTCCAAAGTAGAGACCAGTTGCTAGGGTAATCTATTGGCAATAATAGATTGAACCCAACTTAGGGTTGTATATTGAGTGAATGTTTCTTGGAGACTTAGATGAACTCAAAGGAGTCAAGATTAATTTTATTTTTAAATTTGTTTTGATGGATTATGTTGGCTTGTGATGGATCACATCGACAAGGAGCTTATATCAGCCTAGACTTATCTTAGATTTACTGAACCAAAGGGAGTAGCTTCCCATCAATGGGAGAACTATCCGAGCAAAGGAGTGCCTTTCAGTTTGGAATGATCAATTGAAGGGAAGAAAGCTCAAGGATTCACATCTTCCACTATAAAAGACCACTGAGATGATCTATTGCTTTGGGCAACAAATCGAACCTGACCTAAGGCTGCCCGCCAGTTTATGATAATCATGCTAGAAAGAATGTGTCATAGTCTTACATCTTCCAAAGCGGAATGATTGTGGGGTAACCTGCCTTCAATCAAAACATATTAAACCTGACCTAAGGGTGACTATGGAGTGAGTGTCTTGAGGACTTATCTCACTCGTAATCGCAATTCCTATAGGGAGTTCTAACCGCCAAAGTTAGGATGCCTGTTTGAGAAAAGGGGCCCTTTTGGGGCTTGAATTCCTAATCCACAAGTGAAGTAATTTTATTTATTTTTTTTAGTTTATTTTATCATGAACCCTATTAATTTGCGAGGGATCAAATTGAGAAGGTGCTTATATCAACCTAGAACTATCTTAGATTTACTGAACCAAGGAAGAATTTGTGCATCCGCTAAACAAATTCTCCACCCACAAGGGTGACTACTAGGAAAGGGGGATTGTCCAATCCTGAACTAACCTAGGTAGTTTCTAAATGGGGTTGCAAAGGATGTGATCCAAATAGAATGCCTACGGGGGATGGGGCTGATAAAGGCTTAATCCAACACCCTGGAGAAAATGACTTGGATAGTCATATATCCAAAATGTATGTGGGGACTCATCCACCAACCTGGTGTGCCCACCAACCTAAGGTGCCCATCAATTTGGAATAATTAGCTTAGGAAGAAAGCTCAGGGACTCACATCCTCCCATAGCAGAACTAATTACTGGGATAGTTTGTCTTTGGCCCGACAGGTGCTATCTAACCTTGGATGACTATTGTGTGAATGTCATGGGTACTTATATCGAGCCAAACATAGTCAAGCAGAAAGGAGACTCTGGGAACTTATCCTATACCTCAAATATACTCGACCTAGTTAGATCATGATGATTAGTTCAAGAAGAAAGCTTAGGAACTCACATCTTCTTAAACCAAATCAACATGAGGTAGCTTACTGGATGGGTAGTGAAGCCTGCCATACTAACAAGGAACTCAGTAGATTACAATGGTCAAGTTAGGAAGAAAGCTTCGGGCCTAACATCTTCCAAATAGATGGCCACTAAGGTAACATACTAGCAATGTAGCATGTAGACCCGACACGGAGCAGCTAATGAGTGAGTGCCATACGAGGCTTGCTCTCACATCAAAATAGCTCGAGATAAAAGATTTGTGTTTTTGTTGTCCATGTATCAAAAGGAATAGAAAGCCTTTGGGGGACTCTTACACCTACCTTAAACATGCTAGGGTATTCGATGAAATGATGCCACGAATGGAAAATAGGATTCCCTCTAAGAAAGGATGCCACTTGAGTTCTCGTACACCTATCCTAATTATGCTAATTGAAATAGGATGCCTCTCGGGTTCTCTTACATCTATTCTAATAGCATCATGATGTTTATGTTGTGAAAGAAGGATAGGATCCCACTAGGGGACTCGTACACCCCCTAAACATGTCACTATGGATTTGTAAGACAAGTTAACAACACTTCGAAAGAAGAGAAGATTTGATGAATGAAATTATATTTTTGTTCTTTTTATTAATACTTATTTCAAAAATGATTTATTTCATGGTTAATATTTTTTTAGATAGAGCCTATTAATTAGAAGCATCGGGTGTTCCCATTTACAATCAATAAGCTGATAAGATCCTCCTTGATAGGCCTTCTCTATGACATAGGGGCATTCCCAAGTTGGTTCAAACTTGCCTCCCATCTTTCAACTAGCAATAATTAGTCTCCTTAGGACTAACACAAGTCTCCTACTCAGAAAGACTTAGGGTGGACCAGCTTGTTGTGAGCTTGAATCATTTTAGCCTTGTATAACTCGAGGTTTTAGCGTGCCTGTAGGCGACTTTCCTTCAAACCTTCGAGCTCTTCTAACCATAAATTTGCATTCTACTTTGTAGTGATCTTGCTATCCAATGCTATCCTTCTTGATGGGAGTTGAACTTGTAAAGGTAGGACAGATAGCTTCGAACCCATACAGTAAAGAAAATGGGATAGGCTAGTTGGAGTTCAGTCTGTTGTGTGTAAGCCCACAAGGCTTCAACCAATTGATTGTTCCACTATCACTTATTATCATCTAGAGTCTTCTTCAATATTTGGATGAGAGTTTAGTTGAATCCTTCCACTAATCCATTTGCTCTATGGTAGTAGATGGTGGAGCATCTCCAATCTATGTCGTGTCTTCTGGAGAAGCTATTATTTTTCATGCTTTTGAATGCAGTACCATTATCAGATATAATTCATCGAGGCATCCCGAACCTATATACAATATGGTTCTTGAAAAACTGAAGCACATGCTGAGCTATGACCTCTCTGGGTGGAATGGTTTCTGGCCACTTAAAAAAGTAGTCAATGGCAGCTAAGATGAATCGATAACCCTTGGAAGAATGAGGATCGATCAGACCCATAATGTCGGTACCCTAACATTCTAATATCCATGAAGCCAATGTAGGGTGTAGAATGTTGGTGGAGGACCACACCATGTACCTAACACTGATGGCATCTCCTAGCTACATCCATATAGCCTATAATCATCGAAGGCCAATAGTATCCTAGTCTCTTGATCTTTGTCTTCATCTTTGGACTGGATTGATGTGCTTCGCATAGATCTGAATGTACCTCGATTACAATTCCACGAGCTTCGTGTTTGCCTAAATAGCGTAACCATATTTGGTCAAAGGATCATCTGTAGAGGGTGCCATCAATAAGAGCATAGAAGAGATCTCTCAATTTCACCTGATGGCTTATGACTTTTCTTGAGGTAGTTTATTGGTGTTCAAGTAATCTATGAACCATTACCTCCAATCCAGCTCCTTGTCCATTTTGGCAATGGAAACCTCCCCTTAAATAGAAACTCTCTTGATGAGTTTAACATCAATAAGGGATTCGACTTGTCTATTTTGGATCCTTATTGAAATGGAATCATCTTCTGAAAATGCCAATTCTTTGGAAAGTTTGGCCAAAGCATCTGTTATTACATTTTTTGCTTGGGAAACATTGTAGATGGTGACTTCAAGAATTTGGGCCAACAGCTTCATGGTATACTCATATAATGACAAAGCTTGGGTTCTGAGAACCTTGTAAGACTAATCTGATTGATAACCAATTGAGAATCCCCAAAGATATTAATGCTCTTGACATTGATAGTGATGGCTAACTCTAGATCAATAATCAAAGCCTCATACTCAGCTTCATTGTTAGAGTTGGAAAGATAGTTTGAGAATCTCATAACATCATAGTATAGAGTTAGGAGAACTATTCCTACCCTTTCCTTTCTAGAGAGAATAGATCATGGTGCTTCCCCTTTGTGGAAAGAAGCTACACCATCAAAATACATCTCCCATCGGTGGTTGTCAGCCTCCCCTAAGTTTAATATTTGTTCATCAAGGAGATCATCACTAAGCGAAGAATCAACTGAAAGTGGGTGTGCTACTAAAAAATCCCCTAGTGCTTATCCTTTTATCACACGAAGGGGTATGAATGTGATATCAAACTGCGAGAGAATCATGGAGCAGTGAGCCAAATGTTTGGATAGTGTTGGCTATGTCATGAGGTACTACAGTGGATTGGTTCGAGAGATCAAGTTCACCTTATGAGAAAGCGTATAATACTATAGCTTTTGGGAAGCAAAGATCAAAGCTAGGCAATGTTTCTAATAGGTGGATAGTTCACTTCAGTAGGAATCAAAAGATGGCTGAGATAGTAGGGAGTGTTGTCCTTCCCTTGATCATTGGCTTGGACGAATAGAGCATCGAGAGAGTCATCCAATGTAGCAATGTAGAGGATGAGTGGCCTACTCGGGATAGGGGCTACTAAAATTGGTGTCTCCCCTAAATATTACTCGATGTCTTCAATTGCATGCTGACATTTATCATCCCACTCGAATTTGGCATCCTTTTTGACAAGTGCTAAAAATGGTTTGCATCTCCCTGATAGGTTGGAGATAAAGCATCTTAGATATGTCAGTTATCCTTGAAAGGATCTGAGTTGAGTTAAACTCTTAAGAGGTGGCATTTCTAATGGCATTTCTAAGGTAGCTTTGATCTTTTTTGGATCTATTTATATTCCCCAGTGTCGAACAATAAACCCAAGGAATTTTCCTGAAGCTAATCTGAATGCACACTTCAGGGGATTCATTTTGAGGTTATATTGTCTTAACCATTCGAAAATAACTCTCATGTCAAAGAGATGGTTTTCCTTTTCTCTGCTCTTGACTAGGTCATCAATGTAGCACTCAACCTGATGATGGATGAGTTCATTGAAGATTTGAGTCATGTCCTATTAGTATGTAGCACCAACATTTTTAAGGCCGAAAGGCATGACCATATAACAGAAGATTCTGATCGGGTATCGAAAAATATTGTTTCCTTCTTCTTCAAGAAACATCTTGATTTAGCTATAGTCAAATCACCCATCCATGAAAGAGAAGACTGCATGAGATGAGGTGATGTCCACCATTAATTCTGATATAGGAAGAGGAAACTCATCCTTAGGACATGCCTTATTTAAGTCCCTAAGATTGACGTATATGCAAATTTGGCCATTATTCTTCTTAATTAAGACAACATTGGCTAACCAGGTAGGATATTTTTCTTCCCTGATGAAACCAACATCAATCAGTATCTTGACCTTAGAAATGGCCTATTATTCAATTTTTAATCCTATGCATCTAGGAGCTTGCTTAATAGTGGGAGCATTAGGATATATTGCTAGCTTGTGGACTGCTACATCAAAAGATAATTTAGGCATCTCTACATAACTTCATGCAAAGTAGTCTTTAAACTCAGTCAATAGTCTAGCTAAGTCATTAGTTTCTTCTTCATTCAACAACAAACTGATTTACGTCGGGCTTGGATTTTCTTCTATCCCGTGATTGATTTCTTTAAGCTTGTCAATTGCTGAATGGATCTCCTTTTCAAATTCTAGTTGTGCCTTTTTCATTTGGAGATCATCTGGATTATCTGAGGTTTCTAAACACATTCTCATAAGAGTTGGTGTTGTTGAAAACCTATCAGACTCTAAATGATTGGTAATAACTAAGCAGTAATTATCATCATCGGCTGGACCCACTGTACCAAATCCTAGTCCTGCTCATGATTGTGTTTCCCTGCCTGTACTATTCCATAACTTCTCAAAGTACTCTGACCAACGCCTGGACCATATATGAGGAACTAAACCTTTCTGTATAAGGTTATGAACACAAGGCGAGTAAAAGTCAAATGATAATTCCATTAATTCTTTAAATGTATCCTCCTCAAGTTCTACATCAACTTCAGGACTTGAGGATGATGATCCCAAAAAGAATCTCTTCAACTTCAAGTCACTATAAGACATAGGGACTACTTTAACTACCAAACCTTTAACTTTCTGAGATGTAAGTGAGGTTAGAGCTAAGGTTCCCAGCTGCTACCTAATAGTTTCACATAAACCTAATTCGAATGCTTTGTTTTGTCTAGAGGCCTGATTTTCATCTCTATCTAGATCGAAAGTCACCTCCAATGAAACCCGGAGAGGGTTAGCTATAAATCACATTAGACTCCCCAAGCAAGATTCCAAGTCTATGTGAATAGTATGAACAAACATAACCTCTATTAGCCAATGGCCAACCAGTCTTCCACCTAGAACCGCCTTTATCTACCTCGCCTGGTGGAGGTCGATATCCGCCACATGTCCATATGATGGAATGAACTGTGGAATGTAATGCTGCATCAATTTCTTCTTCAATTCCCCTTTCTTGTTCACTTGGACTTTCATTTTTCTTTTTATTTTCATTTGGCTTTTCTTTTTGTTTTCATTTTTATTTTCTTTTGATTTTGAATTTGAATTTTATCCAAGTTCATAAGAAAGGGTGTTTTGAGGAAGATAGTAGGTCTCATCCTCATAAATCTCAACCTCTTTAACTGAAAATGGTTTTTCATCTCCATTGACACGATATTCAAGCACATTTTTTTGAACTTGATGCATTGATGGAGGGAGGATGGAATTATCTTATTTTGATGTATCTAAGGCCCACCGAGCAAAGCAATGAGCAAAGTATTTGAATGAATGATGTAAAACATGGCTTCAATCTTCCAATCACCTATATCCAAAGGTAACACTATATAACCTAAAGCCCGCTCACCTTGTTCTTTGAATCCTCTCAACATCATCCGATCTCCTCAGAGTGTGGAGATATTGATCCTCAAATAAGTAAGGGTCTTAGAATCATAATGTTCATCGATGCACCTGGAACAACAAGAACAATGGAAAGTCTAAACCTGTCCATGTCAACTATGATGTAGAGGGGACGGTTGTTCTGCAAGTCTCCCAGAAGAAGGTCTTCATCTATGAAGGTGATCCCTTGAGCATCTTTTGTATAATGTGCCTCCTCACCTATAGCGGTCAGCTGAGCTAAGCATATTTGAGGATCAAGAAGAGCCTTGATTAATAATTTCCTCATCTCCTTAGATAAGGCAAGGGCATTGTATATGCTTAGCTTAGATGGCAACTTTCTTAGATGAGAGAAGACATTGTAATCCATAATGGGATGGTCCTCCAAAAGCATATCCAAGGGTGGAGCATCCTGTGGAGTGGCTTCTCAATTCTCTGTACCAATGACTTGTTTCCCTTTATCTTGAGGTGCTACCCTAGGAGGTAGAACCTTGCCACTACAGAGGTTGACTTCGGTGATCTCTTCCAGTAGGGTAATAGAAGGTTGTACCCCGCACATTAGGCTCACCTATAACTTCTCCTATGATACCCTCAGAGAAGGAGTATTGGACTCCGACGGTGGCTACACTAGTGGACTATCCTGGGTAAGTATGGTGAGCTATTGTTACTGTTGGGCTGTCACCCTCCCCGAGTTATCCTTTGCAACTAGCAAACCTTCTTTGCTGTTGGAGGTTTGAGCTACTTCAAGCACCTGAAAGGAAAGTTTCTTGATCTTATAAATGATCTTCATAGAGGTTTAAGATAAGGAGATATTCTAACCTTCTTTGGTCTTAAGAGGATCGCAAGTATCCCCAAGGATTACTCTAACATAACTGGGTGGTTGTTCTAATAAGTATTCCATATGGATAACTATGTCTCCCAACTTGTAGCTACACTTAAGCTAATCCTTAAAGTTATACAATCCTCTAAGACATGATCTAACATGTGAGGCATCCACATCATCACTCTTATCCAGCCTCTAGCTTTGGTAACTAAAAGTCGCTGTTTTAAGATATTCTTAAAGATTTTCCTAACTACCTCCCTCTTGAATGAATATGGCTTATTCAATCTATCAGCAAGAGTAGGTAGAAAGTTGCTAAACCTAAACCGAAACCTAAAATGAACTAAACCTAAACCTAAAATAAACTAAACCAAACCCTAAACTAAATAAAATAAAATTAACTAAAAAAAAACCTAAAAATAAACATAAAATAAAAACCTAAAACCTTAACCTAAAAAAAAAACCTAAACCTAAACCAAAAAATAAAAAATAAAGCTTAAACTTAAAAAATAAAATTAAACTAAACTAAAAAATAAACATAAACCTAAACATAAACCTAAAAAATAAACTAAAAGAAAAAACCAAAACAAAAATAAATAAACCTAAAATAAATAAACTAAACTAAATAAAAATAAAAATTAAACATAAATAAAAATAAAAAAATAAAAAAAACAAAAATAAATAATAAATAAACTAAATTTACCTAAACCTATTGGTTTACTTAATTTTTTTTTAAACAAAAACCTAAACCCTATACCCTAAACCTTAAAGCCTAAAGCCTAAACCCTACAACTAACCCTAAACCTTAAACCCTAAACCCTAAACCCTAAACACTAAACCCTAAAAAACCCTAAAGCCTAAACCCTAAGTTAAACTTAAACCCTAAACCCGAAATCCTAAACACTAAACCCTAAACGCTAAACCCTAACCTTAAACCCTATACCCTAAAATACTAAAATTTAAAACCCTAAATCGTAAACCCTAAACCCTAAACCCTAAGAACCTAAAACCTAAACCTAAACTAAATAAAACCTAAAAATAAAAGAAATAAAAAAATAAACATAAATAAATTTAAAAAATAAAATAAAATAAAAACCCAAACTATAACCTAAAAGTAAAATAAAATAAACTAATAAAAAATAAACTAAAATAACATAAATAATAACCTAAACTAAACTAAAAAAATAAAATAAACCTAAGAATAAAAAACCAAAATAAAATAAACCTAAAATAAACCTAAAATAAAATAAAATAAATACTAAATGAAAACCTAAACTTAAAAAACAAACCTAAAAAATAAAACCTAAAAATAAATAAGAAATAAATCTCAAACCCTAAACTAAAAAAAAAACATAAACCTAAAATAAATAAAATAAATAAACATAAACCTAAAGTAAAATTAACTAAAGTAAAATCAATAAAACCTAAACATAGACTTAAAATAAACTAAACATAAACAAATACCTAAACTAAATAAAATAAAATAAACTAAAAATGAACCTAAACCTAAACTAAAAAATAAAACCTAAAAATAAAACCTAAAACCTAAACCTAAAAAAACAAAATAAAAACATAAACTTAAACCTAAAAATAAAAAATAAAACTTAAACTTAAAAAATAAAATAAAAATAAAACTAAACTAAAAAAATTAACTTAAACCTAAACCTAAACCAAAAAAATAAACTAAAATAAAAACACCTAAACTAAAATAAATAAATCTAAAATAAACAAACTAAACTAAATAAAAATAAAAATAAACTTAATTAAAAATAAAAAAAATAAACTAAAATGAATAATAAATAAACTAAGTAAACTACGTAAACAAATCAGGCTTTTAATTAAAAAAACCCTAAATCCTAAATCCTATACCCTAAACCCTAAAGCTAACCCTAAACCCTAAAAACTAAACCAACAACACTAAACCTACAACACTAAAGCCTAAACCCTAAATAACCCTAAACCCTAAACCCTAACCCTAAACTTTAAACCTTAAAAACATAAACCCTAAAACCTTAAAACCTAAACCCTAAACTCTAAACACTAAATCTTAAACTCTAAACCCTAACCCTAAACCCTAAACCTTAAACCCCAAACCCTAAACCTAAACCTAAAGTAACTAAATAAATTTAAAAGGAAACCTAAACCCTAAGACCTAATAAACCTAAACCTAAACTAGAACCCTAAGAATGGGTAAAACCTTGATGACAGGAACATCACCGTCAACTAGGCTCAGTCTAGATCTGGCGATGGAGGCGAAGGAGTAGGTAGAAATTATCATTATGGTGGTGGGGGATCTGGAGCTGCTGTTGGATATGGAGGTGGTGGTCAGAGTTGTGGTGGTTATGGAGACAGGAGGACCGACGGAGGTTACTACCGTGGTGGTGGCAGAGGGAGAGATCAAGGATATGATGTTCGATCATGCTACAGAGACAGGTGGTTCGATGGTAATCAAGAAACCAAAGGACTAGACTGATCCGGTGCTTATGGAATTATGTCTTTATAAGAAAGCTAATCTAGTTTTGATTTGCTCTATGCTCATTTTTCATCTATGTCATCTTAGAAACTTGATGTTACTTAGTTGATGAAATGGAAAAGAAGAAATATTGAATCTAAATTTGATCTCTGCTAAAAAAAAAAACCAAAACCTAAACTATAAATTAAAACCAGAACCCTAAACCAGAACTCCTAAAAAAAATCTCTTACCCTAAACACAAAAACTAACCCTAAACCCAAAACCTACAACCCTAAACACTAAATCCTAAATCCTAAAACCCTAAAACCCTAAACTCCTAAACCCTAAACCCTAAACCCTAAACCCCAAACCCTAAACCCTAAAATAATAAACCATAAACCCTAAACTATAAACTTTTAATCATAAACCCTACATCCCTAAACCTTTAACCCTAAACCCCAAACCCTAAACCCTAAACGCTAAACCCTAAACACTAATCCCAAAACCCTAACAACCTAAAAACCTAAACCTAAACTAAATAAAACCTAAAAATAAAATAAATAAAAAACCTAAACGTAAACCTATAAATAAAATAAAATAAAAACTAAAAATGAAACTAAAATAAAATAAATAAATACTTAAACTAAACTAAAAAATAAAAAACCTAAATAAAATAAAAACTAATAAATGAACATAAACCTCAACCTTACACCAAAAAAAACCTAAACCTAAAATAGACCTAAACCTAAACTAAAATAAATAAAACCTAAACCTGAACTCTAAACTAAATAAAATAAAATAAACTAAAAACAAACCTAAACCTAAACTTAAAAATAAAACCTAAAAGTAAACATAAAATAAAAACCTAAAACCTAAACCTAAAAAAAGAAAATAAAAATATAAACCTAAACTTAAAATTAAAAAAATAAATAAAACCTAAACCTAAAAAACAAAATAAAAATAAAACTAAATTTAAAAATAAACATAAACCTAAACCTAATCCTAAAAATATAAACTAAAATAAAAAACCTAAACTAAAATAAATAAACCTAAAATAATAAAAAATAAAAAAATAAAATAAAAAATAAACCTAAATAAAGAATAAATAAATAAATAACATAAACTTATTAGTTTACTTAATTTAAAACTAAACCTAAACTAAAACTTGAACCCAAAACCTAAAACTTAAACCCTAAACCCTAAATCCTAAAAATAAAAAAATAAAATAATTTAAGAAAATAAAAAAACCTAGCACTAAATCCTAAACATAAAACTAACCCTAAACCCTAAACCAACATCCCTAAACCCTAAACCCTAAACCCTAAAAACTTAAACCCCAAACCCAAAACCCAAATCCCAAAATACTAAACCCAAAACCCTAAACCATAAACCTAAAACCTAAATCCTAAACCCTAAACACTAAACCTAAACCCTAAAATCTTAAATCCTAAACCTAAAACCTAAACCATAAACCCTAAACTCTAATACCTACATCTCTAAACCCTAAACTAAACTACATCCCTTAGCCCTAAATACTGAACCCCAAACTCTAAACCCTAAACCCTAAATCCTAAACCCTAAGCCTAAAACCCTGCAATAAATAAACTAAATAAACCTAAACCAAAACTAAACCTAAAAACCTAAAATAAACTTAAACCTAAATTAAACCTAAATAAATTAAAACCTAAATAAACCTAAACCTAAACCTAAAACTAAATAAAATAAACCTAAACTAAATAAATAAACCTAAACTTAAACCTAAATAAACTAAAATCTAAACTAAATAAACTAAACCTAAACAAACCTAAACCTAAACCTAAACCTAAACCTAAACTTAAACCTAAACCTAAACCTAAAACCTAAACCTAAACCTAAACCTAAACCAAAAAATAAACTTAAAGCCAAAACCTAAAACTAAACTAAACCTAAAAAACTAAACCTAAACTAAGTAAAACCTGAATCCTAAACCTAAACCTAAACTAAAAAACCTAAAGCTAAACTAAACTAAACCTAAGTGTAAACAAAATAAACCTAAAAAAACCTAAACTAAATAAACTTAAACTAAAATGAATTAAACTAAACCTAAAAACATAAATAAAACCTAAACCTAAACCTAAATAAATCTAAATCGAAATAAAATAAAAATAAACCCAAAAAACTTAAACCTAAACTAAAAAACCTAAATAAGCTAAAACCTAAACTAAACCTAAAATAAATAAACTAAATCATAAACCTAAAACCTAAACCAAAAAATAAACCTAAATAAAACCTAAACTAAACCTAAACCTAAAAACCTAAACTAAAACTTATACCTAAAATAAACTAAACTTAAAAAATCTAAACCAAACTAAAACTCCTAAACCGTAAACCCTAACCCCAAAAAAACCTCCTCTCCTTGCTTCTTTCAATTTCCCTTCCCTATGCCATCTTGCATTTTGGTGGTTTCTTCATCATTCTTGATCAATTTTTAGAGTTTTTTCAATCTTTGGATGCTTGTGTGATGTGCCTCTTCTGAATATGACTATGACAATCTCAAACTCATGGCTTACATCTCCCATTTTGGATGATCCGGTGAAGGCATATGATTTTGTGGGGATTCATAACTCAATGCCATTCCTGCTATTAAATCCTTTAAGGATGTACTTTTTGGTAAGAGCTCTACATCTTCTGACTTGATGGCACTAATTTTGACTTCTTTTTAAGGTATGTCTGTGATCATGTGTTCGGAACTTGATGTCAAAAAGCTTGCAAAACCTTTCGAATTTACTTTGATTTGAAAATTTACTCTATGGAAACTGAATTTGGACAAGATCTAAGCTTTTTTTCATAACCTTAAACTTTTGGGTGCTTTCACTATTGGCTTGATTGATCCAAGACATACTTTGATTTAACTTACAAATGATTTTGACTATTCATGAGTTTTCTCATGTCAATCTTAATTTGTCTTTAATTGTAAAATGGGTTTGTTGAAGTGGTCTCCCCTTTTTGATATAAAAGAGGAATCACCTATTATTCCTGTGTGGTTAGCTCTTCCAAATATGAGAATCCATTATGTTACCACCGTTTATTTGCTATTGGGGCTCTTTCGAACTCCAAATCGATCAAAGTGTGAGATCTAGTATCTGCTTTCATATTTGTTGAACTTGACATACAAAAACACATCCTAAGGATGTTTGGATTGGATCTAAAAAGTTTGGCTATTTACAAAAGGTCAAATTTGAACATTTTCTAGTTTTCTTCTCCCATTGCAAATACATGGTCATGATAATTCAGAGTGTTTTGTTCTACACCCACATCTTAAAAAGAAAATTTTGAATGATCCTAACTCAAGTTGCTTTTGATAAAGTTAAAAAAACTATTTTTGTGCCTAAAAATAACTTAAATGTTATTAATAGGTCAGATTTTTTGGAATCTTTATGTTCTTAATATTGCTAATTCTGCTTCTCATTCCGATCTTGGCAAAGGTGCTAATAATGTTGAAAATGATGTTTTTCCCAACAACTCTCTTTACATGAGAACATGCCTATTTTGGCTAATTACAAATTCAAAGAGGTTGAAAAATGATGATTCACTCTCTAATGAGTTTATCCTTGCTTCTTTGCAGGCAATAATTGATGAGAAAGAGGATTTAAATGATAACTTGAATGTGGCTGCAATTCTTAAGCAAAACACTAATTATGACATTGGTATTTATGCTTTGAATTGTATAACTTTTTTGTTTAGTTTAGATGATTTATTCAATAATAATCATAACATGTACTTTAGAACTCTTGGTGATATCCCTATTTCTCATCTTACCTTTATTGATGATTTCATTATCTTTTGTAATGCTACCTTTCATCATATCAAAAGACTTAAGAGATTTTAAATATTTTTGGTAGAGAAAGTGGTCTTTCTATTAATGAAAGCAAGAGTTGCTTCATTATATCGTCTAAAATTTCTAATAATAAAATCAATCATATCTTAAGAATCACTAACTTTAAACACCAACAACTCCCTCTTAAATATCTAGGTGTACCTCTTTTTAAAGGTAAAAAATATCTCATCTTTTGATGAGTTTATCCAAAAAATTTCTAATAAAATTTTGGTGTGGGAATTTCACTTACTTTCTTTTGGTGGCAGGCTTACTTTGCTTAAGAGTACTCTTAATTTGATGCCTTTATATCTTATTCAAACCATTATCACTACTAATTCTATCTTAAATAGAATTGATAATCTCTTTAATAAATTTTTCTAGGGATCTAATAATTCAGTTAAAAGGTTGCATTGGACTTCTTGGCATAAATGTTGTGGGCCCTTGGGTGAAGGTGGGCTTGGCTAGAAATCTATTCGTGAAGCTATTACAGCCTTCTCACATAAACTCTGGTAGAAATTTAGAAAAAAAGATAGCTTATGGGCTAATTTTATGACTGCTAAATACTGCCATGGTAAGCACCCTCTTATCTATTCTTATAAAGTGGGTGACTCCCCAGTTTGGAAAAGCTTTGCTCCATTAAATGGGAGGCTAAATCCTTAATATCTTGGGGTATAAATTTAGGATCTTCTTTCTTTTGGAAGGACAACTAGATTGGTTGTGGTTCTATTGATGCTTTCTTAGCTACCCATTCTACTGCTGCTACAAAAGTTAATTCATTTTGGATTAATAACAAGTGGAATGATAGTAAACTTACCGAATTTATTCCTATCTCTCTTTTGGATAAATTTAGTGATATTCTTATCCTTTCTAACAAGCAGGATTAAATTCTTTTAAAGCTATCTTATAATGGAGATTTTATTCTTAAAAAGTCTTAGAATTATATTAGAGAAGCTCCAACTTCTTCTAATGTATTTATTAAACTTTGGAATAATATCATCCCTATCTTTTATTCTATCCTTACTTGGATAATTCTGAAAAACTTCATTCTTATTGATTCTTTGCTCTGGGATAAAGGTTTTCATTTGCCTTCCAAATGTTATTGTTGTTTTCATATCGAAAATGTTAATCATGTTTTTGTCAATGGTGTTATTGCCTCCAAATTATGGTTTTGGTATGATGATCTTTTCATACTAACTGTTTCCATGGTTGTCTTTCTTTATATCAAGTTCTTGAAGCATGTTTCCCAAAAATTGTGAAAGGTCATATCAAAGTTTTAATTGCCATTACCCTTATTTGGTTCATATGGATGGATAGAAATGATGCTTAATATCATGGTATTCCTATGAATCATAAAAGGATTATTTCTAGAACCAAAGAAAAAAAACCATGCATTACTTAATGTTAATTTAATTAGTAACACACAATTTAGTGGTTGCAAATTTGTGGCCAAAAAATTGGGTCTTTACTTGCCTGAGATCTCCTTCTGTATAAAAAAATAGAATTATATATTGGATAAAACTTTATAATAATATTATTAAAAGTAAAACCAATGGCTCTGTATACATTTGGTTGTGGCAGTATTTTTAGGAATTTTTGAGGTAATGTCACTTGTGCTTTTGCTTATCCTCTTAAAACTTGTTCTATTATCTATGCTGAATTAATAGCTATGAACAAAGCTATTAACATTTGTTTGCAAAAGGTTTCTTCAATATTTTGATTGAAGTTGATGCTCTCTTACTCATTGACATGCTGACTTCCACTATGATGGGGAATGCAGATTTATTCTATCATCTTAATCATACTAGAGCTCTCCTCTCTCAAGTATGCTTTAATATTTCTCAAATTTGGTGTGAAGGAAATGCCTGTAGAATATCTGGCTAATCTAGGTGCTAAATTAAATGATCTCACTCTTTTTGATCATCTTAACTTACCTAGACAATTGAGAGGCTTGGTTAATCTGGATAACACTAGATTACCTTATCTCAAAAAGTAATTTTGCTTTATAATTTTTAGGTTTTCCATGCTTTTCTTTGTTTGCACTTTCATTTTGTTGTATTCCTTTGGTTGGTTCACTCTCTTGTCTAGTTTCTACAGTAATACTTGGGACATCTCTTTGAGGTGGTGGCTGGCTGCTTAGCCTCTTTTGTTGGAGAGTGTTCTCTTTGGTTGACTATTTTATGTAAGGATCTCATTGTCAATATTTTCTTCATGTGATGCCTTGAACTTGAGATGGCATCCTTTTGGGTTATGCCTCTACCTTCTTTTGGTATTTCCCTTTTATTAATTGGTCCTAGTTTATCTCTAGTTTTGGCTGTCTATTTCCTTAGGTTTAGTTTTTGGCTACTATTTTTGGGCCTAGTGGGTTTTATTGTTTGCTACTACACACTACCTAGATGTCTTGGGTGGCTATTATTTGATGGCTGCTATCAATCTTTTCACTCTTGAGTTTGTACTAGGCCTTTGGTAGTTTTGTGTTGGGGCCTTTCTCTTTACCCTCCTCGGGTGGTTAGTCCTCCCAATTGTGGGTTTTTATCTAATTGGGTGATTACCATTTGTTTCTTGGTTGTTTCTAATGGGTTCCTATTGGTTATCATTATGCCTGTCTTTCTCTGTGTTGGGATTGCCTCTCTTTAGGACTGGTTGTTTCCTTATCGAAGTTGCCTCATCTACTGGTTTGTTAATGGGTTATTTGGTTTGGTTGGTTTTCATTTTTTTTCTGACTTAGCTAGTAGGGTTTCCCTTTTGGTGGATTTTCTTTATTTTGGTTTTGGCCTTATGGTGGATGGGTGTTGTTGTTTTCCTGTGGCTGTCTTACAGTCTTTGATGGAGGTATGGGGACTGCCTTTTTATTTCTTGTCTCTCCTATCTTGGTTGGACTGGTGGCTATTATTAGTATTGACCTAGTTCTTTGATCTGGTTTGGAATTACTGGTTTCTTGTTGCTAATTGTAGACTGATGTTTTATTTTTGGGCTACTACTTGTGGTTGTCTGGTGACTCTGGTGGGTTTGTTTCTTATTTATGGTGTCTATGCTTTCTGAATGAAAACTTAGTAGCTGCTCTTCCATTTTTGTTGTGGTGGTTTTGTTGATGCTACTTCCTTTCAAGCTTGGTGGCCTTTAGTCATGGGTGATATGTGGGATAGCTTTCTATTGCTTACAGAAAATTAGAACTGCTGACTTCCACTTTATTACCTTCATCTAAGTGTGGGTTATGATGTATAAGATGATTTCCTATTTTCTTTTGGCTCAGAAAGATATGATGTAACCCTTCTTTTGAAATGGATGCTCACATTTGTGGTTGCCCTTGAAGTCGCAAGTTACTGAGCCTAAGCCTTATTAGAAATTGTCTCTTATATTGCTCTTTATTATGTGCTAAAGCTTGATTTTGTCTAACCGTACTAATTCCAATTTCTAATTGCTTGCAAGTTTTACTTTTAGGTTCTTTGCTGGTTTCAATTTCTAGATATGGATTGTGCAACTCTCAAAATACCTCTAACTCTAGTAGTGGGCTTTGGCTTTTCGTCATGTTTCCTATGCTATTCTTATTTATTTTTGGTCTTTTACTTCTTTTATTTAGTTACCTTGCTTTTGTTGTATTATATAGGAAATTTTTTCTCTAGGCTGAATGTGGCTCTTTGAATAGTGGTTAAAAGAATTATCCCGTCTTAAGGACCTTGTACTCCTTTCTTTATGACAATAAAATTCTCCCCTCTCTAGGATTTCCTAAAAAAAACCCTAAACCCTAAAAACCTAAAAACCTAAAAAATCTAAACTAAACTAAATAAAACCTAAAAATAAAATAAATAAAAAAAACCTAAACCTAAATAAACTAAAATAAAAACATAAACTAAAACCTAAACCTAAACCTAAAATAAAAAATAATAATAATAAAAACTAAACTAAAATAAAATAAATAAAAACCTAAACTAAACTAAAAAATATAAAACATAAATAAAATAAAAACTAAACAAAAAATAAAAATAAAATAAAAACTAAATAAAAACCTAAACCTAAAAAACAAAACCTAAAAATAAAACCTAAAGTAAATAAAAAAACCTAAACTTTACACTAAAAAAAAACCTAAACCTAAAATAAATAAAACAAAATAAACCTAAACATAAACTAAAATAAATAAAACCTAAACCCTAAACTAAATAAAATATAATAAACTAAAAATAAACCTTAACCTAAACTAATAAATAAAACCTAAAAGTAAACCTAAAATAAAAACCTAAAAAAAAAAGATAAACCTAAACTTAAAAAAAAAAAAATAAAACCTAAACCTAAAAAAATAAAATAAAAATAAAAATAAACTAAAAAATAAATATAAATCTAAATCTAAACCTAAATAACAAACAAAAATGAGAAACCTAAACTAAAATAAATAAACCTAAAATAAATAAAGTAAAATAAAAAATAAACCTAAATAAAAAAATATAATAAATTGAAATAAATAAAAAATAAACTAAATAAAAAAAACTTTAACCTACAGGTTTACTTCATTTAAAAATAAACCTAAACTAAAACTTGAACTGAAACCTAAAACCTAAACACTAAATCCTAAACCCTAAAAAAAAACTCTAACCCTAAACCCTAAACCCTAAACCCTAAATCATAAACCCTAAAACCCTAAATCCTAAACCTAAATCCAAAACCCTAAACCCTAAACCTTAAACCCTAAAGCCTAAAAACTAAAGCCTAAAGCCTAAACCCTAACCCTAAACCTTAAACCCTAAACCCTAATATCCTAAACCCTAAACCTTACACCCTAACCCCTAAACCCAAAACCGTTAAACCTTAAAACGTGAAAACCTAAACTTGAAAAAAAAAATAAAAATAAAACTCAACTGAAAAATAAATAAACCTAAACCTAAAAAATAAACCAAAATAAGAAAATCTAAACTAAAATAAATAAACTAAACTAAATAAAAAATAAAAAATAAACCTAAATAAAAATAAAATAAACAAAATGAACTAAAATAAAAAAAAAGATAAACTAAGTAAACTAAATAAACCTAAACCTACTAATTTACTTAATTTAAAAAAAATCCAAAATTTTAAATCCTAAACCCTAAATTGTAAACCCTAAACCCTAAAACTAACCCTAAACCACAAACCTACATCACTAATCCTACAACCCTAAACCATAAAAAACCCTAAACACTAAACGCTAAACCCTAAACCTTAAGCCCTAACCCTAAACCCTAAATCCTAAACTCTAAACCCTAAACACTAAACCCTAAAGCCTAAACCCTAACCTTAAACCCTAAACCCTAAAACCCAAACCCTAAACCTAAACATAAAGTAACTATATAAATTAGAAAATAAACCTAAAACCAAAACCTAATAAACCTAAACCTAAGCCTAAACCCTAAGAATGCACAGAACCTTGACGATAGGCACATCACCAACAACCAGGCTCAGTCCAGATCTAGTGGTGGAGGCGAAGGTGGAGGCGAAGTCGGAGGCAGAAGTTATCATAGTGGTGGTGGTGGATTTGGAGGTGTTAGTGGATATGGTGGTGGTTGTCAGAGATATGGTGGTTATGGAGGTGGGAGGATCGACGGAGGTTACAGTTGTGGTGGTGGCAGAGGAAGAGATCGGCGATATGATGGTCGATCCCACTACACAAGGGGCTAGGGTGGTTCTGATGGGAACTGGAGAAATTGAAGAATGGCCAATCTGATTAGGTGCTTATGGAACCATGTCTTTATAGTGTAGTTATCTAGGGTTTTTGACTTGCTCTATGCGTGGTCATTTTTTATTTATGTCATCGCTTGCATCTTAAAAAACTTGTTGTATCAAAAAGAATAATTGTTGACTCTAAATTTGTTCTGTGTTAAAAAAAACTAAAGCCCTAAACTCTAAACTAAAATTTGAACCTTAAACATAAACCCTAAACCCTAAAAATAAAAAGAATTAAAAAAAACTTAAACCTTCAACCCTAACCCTAAACCATAAACCATAAACCCTAAACCTAAACCCTAAAACCCTAAACTAAACCCTAAAACCTAAACCTACAACCCTAAACCCTTAACCCAAAACCTTAAAATCCTAAACCCTAAACCCTAAACCCTAAACCTTAAGCCCTAAAACCCTAAACCATAAACCCTAAACCCTAAACCCTAAACCCTAAACCCAAAACCTACATCCCTAAACCCTAAACCCTAAGCCCCAAACACTTAACCCTAAACCTTAAACCCTAATCCCTAAAACCTTAAAACCTAAAAACCTGAACTAAACTAAATAAAACATAAAAAATTAAAAAATATACCTAAACCTAAATAAAATAAAAAGGAAAAAAAATAAAAACCTAAACCTAAACCTAAAAAGAAAATAAAATAAAAAATAAAAACTAACTAAAATAAAATAAATAAAAACCTAAACTAAACAAAAAATAAAATAATCTAAAAATAAAAAACTTAAATAAAATAAAAACTAAATGAAAAATAAAAATAAAATAAACCTAAAATAAAGACTAAATAAAAACCTAAACCTAAAAAATAAACCTAAAAATAAATAAAAATTAAAACCTAAACCTTAAACTAAAAAAAAACCTAAACCTAAACTAAAAAATAAAATCTAAAAATAAACCTAAAATAAAAAACTAAAACATAAACCTAAATAAAATAAAATATAAACCTAAACCTAAACCTATAAATAAAAAATAAAACCTAAACTTAAAAAACAAAATAAAAATAAAACTAAATTAAAAATTAAACTTAAAGCTAAACCAAAACCTAAAAAATCAACTAAAATAAAGAACCTAAATTAAAATAAATTAACCTAAAATAAATAAAATAAACTAAATAAAAAAATAAACCCAAATAAAAGTAAAAAATAAAATAAATAAAAATAAATAAAAAATAAACTAAATAAAAACTAAACCTATCGATTTACTTAAATTTTTTTAAAAAAATAAAAGCCTAAACCCCATAACTTAAATCCTAAACCCTAAAACTAAGCCTAAACCCTGAACCCTAAACTTATAAACCTAAACCCTAAACCCTAAACAATAAACTCTAAAAACTATAAACCCTAAACCCTAAACACTAAATCGTAAACCATAAATTATAAACCTTAAACCATAAACCCTAAACCTTAGCCCAAACCCTAAACCCTAAACCCTAAGCCCTAAAACCCTAAACCCTAAACCCTAAACTAACCTTAAACTATAAACCCTAGATCTTAAAATCCCTAAACCCTACACCCTAAATCCCAAACCCTAAACCCTAAAAACCATAAACCATAAAGCCTAAACACTAAACCCTAAACCCTAAACCCTAGACCCTAAAATTGTAAACCCTAAATCCCTAAACAATAAACCCTAAACCTTAAACCCTAAACCATAAAAATCTAAAAACCTAAACTTAAAGTAAATAAAACCTTAAAATAAATAAACCTAAACATAAATAAAATAAAAAATAAAATAAAAAAAGAAAATAGAAAAAACCTAAACTAAAACCTAAACTTAAAAATAAAAAAAAACTAAAAAAATAAAAAAATAAAAAATAAATAATAATAAACTAAACTAAATAAAATAAACTTAAGAATAAAACCTAAATAAAATAAAATCTAAATGTAAAATAAAATTAAAATAAACTTAAAGTAAAATAAAATAGAAACTAAATAAAACCTAAACCTAAAAAATAAACCTAAAAATAAATAAAAAATGAAACCCAAGCCCTTAACTAAAAATGAAAACTAAACTAAAAAAAAAAGTAAAATAAATAAAATAAACCTAAACCTAAATTAAAATAAACTAAACTAAAATAAATAAATTCTTAACATAAAACTAAGCCCTACACTAAATAAGATTAAAGAAACTAAAAATAAACTTAAACCTAAACTAAATAATAAAACCTAAAAATAAACCTAAAATAAAAACCTAAAAACTAAACTCTAAATCCTAAACCATAAAAAGCTAAAAAACTAAACCTAAACTAAATAAAAAATAAAAGTAAAATAAATAAAAAAACCTAAATTAAAATAAAATGGAAATATAAAATAAAATAAAAACATAAACTAAACCTAAACCTAAACCTAATCTTAAACCTAAACCTAAAAAAGAAAATAAAATGAAAAATAATAACTAAACTAAAATAACATAAATAAAAAACTAAACTAAACTAAGAAATAAAAAACTTAAATAAAATAAAAAACTAAACTTCAAATAAAAATAAAATAAACCTAAATTAAAATAAAATAAAAACTAAATAAAAACATAAATTTAAAAAATAAATCTAAAAATAAAACCTAAAAAAACCTAAACTTTAAAAAAAAACCTAAACATAAAATAAAAATAAAATAAACTTAAACTTAAACTAAGATAAACTAAACTAAAATAAATATAAACCTAAACCTAAGCCAAAAATAAACTAAACCTAAACCTAAACTAAACAAAACAAAATAAATTAAAATTCAACCTAAACCTAAACTTAAGAATAATACCTAAAAATAAGGCTAAAAACTAAAACATAAAACCTAAACCTAAAAAAATAAAATAAAAATCTAAACCTAAACCTAAAAATAAAAAATAAAACATAAACCTAAAATATAAAATAAAAATAAAGCTAAACTAAAAAATAAACCTAAACCTAATCCTAAACCTAAAAAATAAACTAAAAATAAACATAAAATAAATAAACTAAACTATAAAATAAAATATACCTAGATAAAATAAAAAAATAAAATAAACTAAAACTAAATAAACTAAAACTTATCGAAGTTACTTAGTTTTAAAATATAAAAAATAAAATAAATAAAACCAAATAAAAGAACCCTAAACCCTAAACACTAAACCTTAAACCTAAACCCTAAATTAAACTACAACCAATCTAAACAAATTTACAACCTAAATAAAAATAAATAAAAACCTAAACCTCTAACCCTAAACCTAAAACCTAAACCTAAACTCTAAAAACCCCAAAACCCTAAACCCTAAAACCCTAAACCCTAAACCCTAAACCCTAAACCCTAAAACCTACAACCCTAAACCTTAAACCACAAACACTAAACTAACCTTAAACCATAAACCCTAAACTAACCTTAAACTAATCCTAATCTAAATCCTAAGAATGTAGAACTTGATGGAAGAACATCACCTTCAACTAGTCTAGTCTAGATCCGCATGGGAGGAAGGTGAGGAGGGATCACAATGGTTGTGGGGGATCTGGAGGTGCTGGTGGATATGGAGGTGGTGGTCAGAGTAGTGGTGGTTATGGAGGGAGGAGGAGCAATGGATGTTATAGCTGTGGTGGTGGCAGAGGGAGAGATCGGGGATATGGTGGAAGATCCCACTACTGAGAGGCAGGGGTGGTTCTGATGGAACTAGAGATACTGAAGAATGGCCGATCTGATCTGCTATTATGGAACTGTGCCTTTACAGTAGAGATAGTTCTACTTATCTAGAGTTTTTGATTTGATGTATGGGTGCTCATTATTTATCTATGTCATCGTATATGTCTTAGAAAACTTGGGGACCTGCTTGGTTGATGAAATTCAAAAGAAGAAATGTTGAATCTGAATTTATTCCCTCTTAAAAAAACTTAAATACTAAACCCTAAACCTTAAACCCTAAACCTAAAATCAATACCAAAAAACTCTAAACCCTAAACCCTAAACACTAAACCCTAAACCCTAAACCCTAAACCCTAAACCCTAAAACCCTAAACCTTAAACCCTAAACCCTAAACCCTAAAAACATAAACCCTAAAACCTAAAAAATATAACCCTAAACTCTAAACCATAAACCCCAAACCCTAAACCTTAAACCTTAAACCCTAAACTAATCATAAACCCTAAACCCTAAACCATAAACCTTCAATAAAGAAGTCATTAGGGGTATATCTAAATAATGTCCTAATCCTAACATAGTTATGGTAGCTAAAGAAAATGTCATAAAGAGACTTTCCTTTATTATTAGAGATTTGAATACCATAAACCCTAACCCTAAATCATATTATAATACCATATATTATAGTATAATGTAGCATCATATCTTTGAGCATGTAGTGATGTGTTTTTGGATGTTATAAGATGTTTTGAAATGTTTTAATATATTATAGTATTGTTCCCCATAGTCTATATTAATATAAATCATAAAAATATTGATTTAATAGATCAGTTGATGAAATTTGTTAAACTTGAAGTGGAAATTAGGTTGTAGTACCAAAGGTGTGCTACTCCACTTGTACTCTAAAAAGTAAGATTTTATGTTCAAAATAAATATTATATGTTGTAGCATAATATAGCATCATATATCATAATATATTATTCTGCACATTTTAAATTCTTTTACTATTTTACAATCACGCATTTGAGTCTACACTAGTATTATTTATAGAAATGTCGATTTATACATTAAAATGGTTGAATTTGGCCAAATTAATAATATGTTAGAGCATGGCATCATAATATATTATTTCATTCTAAAATATGTAAGTGATACTACTAAAATATATAGTTTTTTATTATTTAGGCTGGTTTTATGATTTTTTATCTTAAGCAATCCCTTGTGATGTGATATGAAATATAATACAATATAATATGTTATAGTGTATTATAATATACGATGCCATAACATAGTGTAGCATCATGCATTATAGCATACTATTGTGTATTACTACTTATTGTTTAGCAAATTTTAGTTTGTTATAGTATGATGTAGTAGAGTTTGTACTGGTATAATTCATAAAAAAAAACTGATTTATAGATTGAGATGATGGGATTTGGCTAAATTTAAGGTAAGCTTTAGGGAACATCATTGGGGGTGTGCTATGGTGTGTTATTTCATCAAGAGAATGGAATTTTGCATCCAAAATAAATGTTCATTTCTCAACCAAATTTTATAAATTTTTTTCTTAAAGTGATTCATTTTAAGGTGTAATGTAAGATAATATATTATATGAAAGCATATTAAAATATAATATACACAAAAATATAAATTCACATATATATGTATGTGGTGTTACTAAATGTTATTGTACATTTTAGTATGTTTTACTTTTGTTATAATACATTGGGTCAAAACTCACAAAAATGTTAATTTGAAGGTTGAGATGGAAGAATTTAGCCAAATTCACGGTACACACCAAAAATCAACACCAAAATTATGCTATTTTGTACTATTTTAATAGAAAAATAATAATTTTACATCCAAAATGAACATTGCTCATATTTTAAGGAAAATTTGTTATTTGTTCCTTTTAAGTGATTCTAATGAGGTGTAATGTTATACAATATATTATATTATAGAAAATTATAATATAACATCATATATTATAATATAATATAATGTGTTAATTCACACTATAATATGTTTAGCATGATATTGTATAGTTAGTTTGAACTTGCACCATCACAAATCATAAAATGTTGATTTAATATTAAGATGATGTAATTTCAATGAATACATTGTTAGGCTTTTGGTTGGAGTATTAAGGGTGTGCATAAGAGAAGAAATAAGATTTGATGAGAATTCCATGTTACGGACATGGAGGGAGATCCACTGGGGATCACACATGCATTGGACATGACATGTGAGGGGTCATATCGAGGGCATAGAAGAAGAAAATCTGGCGATAAGATTTGAATTTGATTTGATTATATGATTTTTGGAAAGAAGATCTGTTGGGGATAAGACTATATAATCCAAGGAGATTAATATTGAATCAACTTTAATTTATTTTATTTTAATTGATGTGGAGGCATATTTGCTAGAGATATGGGCTGAGTCATCGTATATGAACCTTCCACTAGGGAAGTTCAAAGCTATCCATTGGGATGTTTGATTTCATAGATTTTTTTGGGGATGTATCCATTGGGAATAAGAGTTTGGTTAGATTTCTTTGATTTAGACTCTACTGGGGGGGTTGGTTTAATTTGGCTCCACTGGGAGGTTGGATTTGAATTTGATTTGTTTGACTTGTTTATATATGATTTGCTCTACTTGGAGAAGTGTGATTTAACACTCAAGAAAATTGGGTTTAATTTAAGTTAATGTATGGACCTATCGGTGATGAACTCACCGAAGGGCTATATCGCCTTGAGCTACCTCAGTTTACAAATCCAAAGGGATAGACTATGGGAGAGCTAGCCAACCTAAGGGTTGCCTTTTGATGCAAAGCCAGATGGGAAGAAGGCATAGGCACTTACATCTTCCAAAGTGAGGAACAACCACTGGTGACATGTTGGATGCACAACAAATTGAACCCGACAGGCGACCGAGTGAATGCCACCACTTATGTCAACTCAAAAGTAATTAGGATTAATTTTATCTTAATTTCATGTGATTTGATATGGGTTCTTTGGTTTAGTTTGATTTTGAATTGAGGGCTTATCCACTAGGGATGTGAGCTCGATAAAATTTGATAGATTTAATTTATGGTCCATGTCGATGTGCGATGGACCCATAGAGAAGGAGCTATATCGAAGATGTCCTATCTTAGGTTTACAAATCTAAAGGGATCATCATCGTGTGAGCTAGCCAACTAAGGGGTTTTCGATGCAATGGTGTAGGAAAAAGGCATAGTAGACTTACATCTTCTAAAGCAAGGAACAACCACTGAGATGACCTGTTGGTAGCACAACAAATCAAACCTGATTTAAGGGTGACTACTGAGTGAATGTCATTGGGACTTATATCAACTCAAGAGTAGTCAGGTGATTCCTATAGGGAGTTTTGCTGACATTGTCCTAAAGATAAGATGTCTGCATAGGAAAAGGTACCACTAAGGGTGTCCTACTAATCCACAAGTGAATATATATTTTGTTTATATCTTTGCATGGACCTTGTTAGTGTGTGAGGGACCACACTAAAAAGGGCTATGTTAGCCTTGACCTATCTCAAATTTACTAGACCACACTAAAAAGGGCTATGTTAGCCCACAGGGTAGGTGCTACTAGGAGAGTTATCCTAATCCCTAGAAAAGAAAGCTTATAGGTGTACGGTGGCCAACTCAAGGAGAAAGTGTAGCAGACTTACATCTGCCATGACTGGTGTATCCTAAGGTGAGAACCAACCAACCTAAAGTGTATCCATTAGCATGAGTGGTGTATCCATCATCATAGTGAGAAACAACCAACCTAAGGTGGTTGTGCAATGATCAATCTGAAAGCATGTAGGCTTAAAACTTTCCAAGGGAAATTGATCATCGGATAGTCATCATCATGGGATTATCTAAACTAGAGCGACTACTAAGCAGGGAGCCCCGAGGAAAGACTGGACCTAGACTTGAAGTAGTTAGGAAGGAAGGAACTGCTAGCAGAATTATCCTAAACCTCAAATATACTCAACCCAGTCAGTGCATGAAGGACAATCCATGAAGAAAATATAGTAGACTCACATCCTCTTAAATGAAGCCAACATGAGGTAGCATCACATTAATAAAGAAGCCCTACCAAACTATCAAGGCGCTTGTCAGTATGTAGTGGCCAAGTAAGAAAGGAAAGCATAGAATATTAACATCCTCCAAAGCAAGAAGACCACTGGGTTGACACACTAGTAGAAGCAGTTTGAGCCTAGAACAAATAATGTTAGTGTGAGCATTATCTCAACTCAAAGTAGCCCAAGACAAAAAGATATTTCTTTATTTTATATGTTTGTCTATAGTTTTTATTCTTATTGTGATTATGAAGGATAGGACACCGCTCGGGTTCCTTACACCTACCCTAAACACATCATGGAAGATTCAAAAATAAGAATACTTTCAACATGGCAAAGATTGAATTAGAAATCAAAATTTCATTGATGATAATTATTTTTAAACATGACTTATAATAATTCTTTAAGTAGAGCCCATTGATTGGAAGCATTGAGCACCCTCCCTTATGATTAATAAGATCCTCTCTCTGGTAGGCCTTCTCTATGGCAAAAGGGCCTTCCCAAGTGGGTTCAAACTTGCCTCCCATCTTACGACGGCCAACAATTGGACTCATTAGAACTAAAATAAGCTCTCCTACTTGAAAAACTCTAGGATGGACCAACTTGTTATGAGCTTGAATTATTTTAGCTTTGTACAACTTGAGGTTTTGTCATGCTTGCAGGCGTCTATCATCCAAACCCTTAAGCTCTTCTGATGACAACTTGGCATTATGCTCTATTGTGATCTTGCTACCCATAACTATCCTTAGTGATGGTTGTTGGACCTCTAATGGTAGAACATCTTTGGACCCATACACTAAGAAGAAAAGATTAGACTGAGCTGGTGTTCTATATGTGGTGGGGTAGGCTTCAACTACCTGCTCATGCCACTATGTCAAGTGACTTCTTTACAATTTAAATGAGAGTTTTGTTGAAGGCTTCTGCTAACCAATTTTCCCTTGGGTAGTAGATGGTAGAATATCTCCAATCCATATTATATCTCTGGAAAAAGTTATTAATCTCGGTGCTCTTGAATGTAGTACCATTATTAGATATAATTCAATGAGGCACTCTGAACCTATATACGATATGTTTCCTAATAAATTGGAGCACATGCTGAATTGTGACCTCTCTAAGTAAAATTGCCTTCACCCATTTGGAAAAGTAGTCAGTAGTAGCTAAGATGAATTGATCTTGGAAGAAAAAGGATCAATCGGACCCATTATGTCGGCACCCCAACACTTGAATGGCCATAAGGCCAATGTAGGATGTAGAATGTTGGGTGGTTGGTGTAGGACCACACCGTGTGTTTGACATTGGTGGCATCGCCTAGCCGTATCCATGCAATCTTTGATCATCGATGGTCAGTATTATCCTAGACTCTTGAGCTTGTCTTTCATCTTTAGACTAGATTGGTTGGCTCTAAATAATCCTTAGTGTACCTTAGTCATGATCATACAAGCTTCGCCTATCTAAATAATGTAACCATATATGATTGAAAGTCCACCGGTACAAGAAACCATCCACAAGAGCATAGGAAAGTGCTCTCTATTTCATCTGATGGGCTTGGGACTTCTCTTGAGGTAGTTTACCTTTATTTAGGTAATCCATGAATGATTGCCTCCAATTTAACTCCTCATCCTTCTTGGCAATGGCAACTTCCCCTTCAAGAGAGTACTTTTTGATGAGTTCAATATCAATAAGGGATAAGACTTGTCTATTTTGGATCTTTATTGATATGGACTCATCCTCTAGACATGCCAACTCTTTGGCAAGCTTGGAAAAATCATACATTATGGCATTCTCTCCTCGAGGAATCTTATAGATGGTAACCTCTAGGATTTGGCCCAACAACTCCATGGTGTACTTATGGTAGTGATGGAGCTTGGGCTTTATAACCTTATAGGACCTAGCAATTTGGTTGATAACTAGCTAAGAATCCTCAAAGATGTTAATTTTCTAGATGCTTAGAGTAATGGGTAACTCTAAATTGGTAATCAAAGCCTCATATTTGGCTTCATTGTTAGTGCAAAGATTAGACAAATAATATGAGAATCTCATCACATCACTATCTAGAGTTAGGAGAACTGTTTCTGCCCTTACCTTTCCTGGAATACTAGATTATGATTCTTCTCCTCTTTGAGAGAAAGCTGCACCATAAAAGTACATCTCACAGTGGTGAATGCAAGTATCCCCTAAGTTCATGATTTTTTATCAAGGAGATCATCACTAAGCAGAGAGTCAGGATGAACTGGGTGTGCTGCTAAGAAATTTGCCAGTCCTTATCCTTTGATCGCATGAAAGTTTAAGAAGGTAATGTCAAATTATGAGAGGCTCATGGACCATAGTTCCAACCATCCAGATAGCATCGACTGTGTCAATGGATATTATAGTGGATTGATCTTACAGATTAAGTTCACCTTATGAGGAAGAATGTAGTGATGTAGCTTTTGGGATGCAAAGATTAAAGCTAGGCAATGCTTCTCAATGGGTCGATAATTAGCCTCAGTAGGGATTAGACAACGGTTGAGGTACTAATGTGTATTTTCCTTCCCTTCATCATTGGCTTAGGCCAACAAATCACCAATGGAGTCATCTAATATAGTAGTGTAAAGTATGAGCAGTTTGCCCAGGATAGGGGCTACTAGAATCAGAGGTAATGCTTGATGTCTTCGAAGGCAGGCTCACACTTGTCATACCACTTAAACTTGGCATCTTTTTTGACAAGTGAGAATGGCGTCATCTTCCCGATAAGTTGGATATAATGCATCTTAGATACACCAACTGCCCTTGGAATGATCTGAGTTGAGTTAAACTTTTAGGGTGTGGCATTTCTAATATCTCCTTGATATTCTCTAGATTGATTTAAATTCCCTAGTGTCGGACAACAAACCCAAGGAATTTCCTTGAAGCTACTTCGAATGCACACTTCAGGGGGTTCTTTTTGAGGTTAAATTATCTTAACTGTTTGAAAACTACTCTCAAGTCAAAGGGATGGTCTTTCTTTTCTCTACTTTTGACCACAAGATCATCGACATAGCACTTGACTTGATGGTGAATGAGTTCATTGAAGATTTGAGTCATAGCCCACTGGTATGTAGCACCGACATTTTTAAAGGCATGACCTTATAGTAATAGATTTTGATTGGGGTTCTAAAAGTAGTGTTTCTTTCATATTCAGGGGCCATCTTTATTTGGTTATATCTAGATGCGCCATCAATGTAAGAGAAGACTACATGAGGTGAGGCAATGTCCACCATCACCGGATTGGAAGTGGAAATTCATCTTTTGGACATGTTGTATTTAAATCCCTAAAATTGATGCATATGTGAATTTGACCATTCTTTTCTTAAATGGATGACACTAGCTAACTAGATAGGGTATTTTCTTCCCGATGAAGCCAGCATCGTTCAATTTCTTGACATCATAAATGACTTGTTGTTCTATGTCTAATCGCATGTGTCTATAAGCTTGCTTGATAAGTTTAGCAATAGGCTCTATTCCAAGTTTATGGATCACTACATCAAGAGCCAATCCATGCATCTCTTCATAACTCCATGCAAAGTAGTCCTAAAACTCAATCAATAGCCTAACTAAATCATTGGTTTCAATTTCATTCAACAAAGAACATGTATGTGGGCATGGATCTTCTTCGCCTTCTAAGTTGATTTCCTTGAGCTCATCGATGGTTGACTTGATCTCTTCTTCAAACTCTAGTGGTGCATCTTTGACTTCAAAATCATCTGGATCATCTAAAATTTCTAAGCATAGCTTCTCATATGAGTTTATGTGATTTGAAAAGAACCTTTCAGATTCTGAATGATTGGTAATGACTAAGCAGTGATCACCATCATTGATTGGACCCACTATTCTGAGTCCTAGTGTCGATCTTGATTGAGTGCTTTTGCATTTATTCTTCCATATTCTTTTGAAGTAGTCTGACTAGTGCTTTGACCAAGTATGTGGGATTAACCTTTTCTTTGCTAAATTATGAACACAAGGCAAGTACTAATCAAAAGATAATTCTATTAATTCTTTATATGAATCATCCTCAAGTTCTACATCAACTTCTTGACTTGAGGATGATGCTGCCAGAAAAACCTATGAGTCTTCACACCTGTGGATGACTTAGGGGCTTCCTTAACTACCAAATCCTTAGCTTTTTGAGAGGAATGTAGGGTTAGAGCTAAGGTTCCCAACTGATGTCTAACTATTTCACATATAGACTTGGATACACTTATGCTTTTCTTTAGAGCCCAATCTTCATCACCTTCTGGCTCAAGTGTCACCTTCTAGGGAATCTACTGCTGATAAGAGCTGGCTGGTGTGCTAACCATATAAGACTCAACCTATGGACTATATTCTAAGTTTATATGGATAGCAGGTGTACTCCTGGTAGCTGAGACATATCTTCTATTGGGTGGCCAATAAGGAGGTTTTCCACCCCTAGGGATTCCTTGAACTGCCCTCTTCCTCTACCTGGTGGAGGTCAAGTCATCATACCCATATATTCAAATGGAGTATTGAACTATGGGTGGAATCAAATGTTAGGCTTCACTTCCTCCTCCAAGTTTATTTTCGCTCCCTTTTATTTACTTTTTCATTTTTCTCTTTTCTTTTTTCTTTTTTTTCTTTTATTTTTAAACTTTGGCCAACTTCGCTAAGAATAAACTTGTTGATTTTGAGGTAGGTAGTAAGCTGCATCCTCATATATGCCGACCTCATGAACTATAAATGGCTTAAGATCTCCTTTGACATAGTAGACAATCCCACCTCTCACAATCTTCATGCATTGATGTAGAGAGGATGGAACTATGTTGTTTTCATGTATCCATGGTCTCCCAAGCAAAGTGTTGAAAGAAATATCTGAGTCTATAATGTGAAACTTAGCTTCGGTCTTCTAATCATCTATCTCCAAGGGTAACACTATGGAGCCTAAGGCCCTGCTGACCTCACTTTGTAGATTCAATCTTCCCATATTAGACTTAGGAGTCTTCTAGACACTAAGACCTTCCTAGTCATAAGACACTTCTAACAATTAGGTAAACACTTAACCTAAGCCTAGAAACTTAGAAGGGTTAACCTTAGATTAGGTTATGCCTTAGGATTAAGATAATCTGCCTACCTTACAACCCAAATCCAATCCATGTTCACCTTCTCAAACAAACCAAGTTCAATTCAAACATCAAATTCAAATCTAAATCTAAACCAAATTCCAAAACCAAATGATTGAAACCCATGATCAAATCCAAACTTGAAACCTACCTAAGCGATATGACCTATCCCATGGACTAGCCAAATCTTAATCCAAATCAATCAAAATCAATTGATTTTCTCATAAACAATTTATATATTCAATCAACTTCCTAAATATAAATCAAATCTACATTCAAATAATCAAAACTAAATTAAACTAAATCAAATTAAATCAAAATCCTTCCTAAGCCATATGACCTATCCCATGGATGTAGGCAAATCTTAATACAAATCAAGTCAAACTCAATTTATTTTATCACAAATCAATCATATTTTCAATCATCTTCATAAATTTAAATGAAATATACATTTAAATCATCAAAACTAAATCAAACCAAATCAAAATCCATACCTAAGCACATGACCCAACTCCATGGACTTAGCTAAATTCCTTCATTCCAAAACCCAAATTCAATTGATTTTCTCATGAATCAATCATACCTTCAATCATATTGACAAATATAAATGAAATATACAATCATCAAGCCTAACCAAAATCAACCCAAGTAAAACCCAACTTAACCCTTTTTACATGAAATGTTCAAATGAACCAAAACTCATTTGAACCCAAGGCAATTGCAATTGAATTTATATATCAATCCCAAATCCATATATAAACTCAACTAAATCAAACTCAATCAAAATCAAGCCAACTAAACCCAATTGGTCCACTTGACACAAAGTGGCCAATTTGACCTATTTGAGTCAAGTTCTAATCATACCCAAATTGGATTGAACCAAGCCGATCAAAACCTCCCATCATGATTATTGATCACCCTAGGTTGATCAATTATCATAAATTGGGTCAAACCAAGTCAACCTAGTCATTTGACCAAGTCAACCCCTTAACCCATATAAACCCAAACTAGCCAAATTGGAACTTAAGCCAAATCCCTTGAAACCACTGATTCATACCAAATCAAAATAAATATTTCAATGACTTGACCTTCAATTGAGTCAAACCAATCCCAATTGGTCATCGTGACCCAAGTTGACCCATTGACCTAAAAGACCAAATTGGGTCAAATCAAAATATAAACTAAATTGATTGCAACCAATGGCTCAATTTCATTCCAAATTGATTGTTGAACTTGACCAAAGCCTTGATTGAACCCAATTGACCTACTTAGCCCAAATTGACCTAAAGGCTCAAGTTGGCCTAAATCAAAACCAAAACCAAATTAATTGAAACCAAAGCCTATAATCATCTTCAATTGGTCAATAAACCCAAACCAACACCCAACCTAAGCTAATTTGGCCAATTTGGTCAAATTGGTTAACTTAAACCATTTGACCCAAATGAATTCAAATGAGCCAAAATCAAATAAAAGCAAAACTAAACCAAACCAATTGAACCAAAACATCCTAAATGATAATATGAACTTGGCCCAACCCTTGGTTGACCCAATTTGACCAATTGGTCAACTTGACCCAATCTAACCCAATTTAACCTAAATGAGTCAAATTGAGCCAAACCTAACCAAATCAACTCTAATTGACTTGAAATTTGGGCTGACTAACTTTTGGCTCATTTCAAATCTGCCTAAATCAAATCCAATGCCAAATGATCATTCTACCCTTGGGTCAAGGGAATCACATGAAAAACATCACGCATGTAAGTGGTCATTTTAATTCCTTGGCCACTTAGTACTCTCCCAATGGCCGACCTAGGCACTAGGACACTGCCCAACCTAACCCAAGGGGTGGTTGGGTCACCATGACCCATGGGAGGTGAAATAACCTCACCCTCCACATTAGAGCATTTAAAACTTATCGAAAACCCATGATTCCTCCTTGGTAGCCACCTCCATGCCTTCAACCAACCAAGCCAAGCCAACTCACCTCTTCCCTGCCACCAATGACTCCCTGAGATGGTGGATCGCCATTAGAAACCAAACCTAATCCCACCATCTGATTAAGATAAAGGAGGGGATTATACACCCCTTAGTTTCCACTCAAAAAAACAAAAATTATTCCTTAGAGCCCTAGCTACCCAAGATAAGCCACTAGAGACATTCCCTAAGCTAAAATGCCTTTCATCTATCCAAATAAAGATAATTCTATTTCTAACCTAACTTCCCCATTTCTTCATCAAACTCAAATTAACTTTGTACGCACCTTCCTTAGGCCTCTTCAAGCAAGAACGAATCATCTCCTAAGCTTCCCAAGCATTAGATGTGGGACTCAAGAAAAAGTCGAGCTCCAAATCATCAGTTCATGGCCTTCTGATCGAACGTTAAGGAGTTGATCCAATTATTACCCAATCAGGCTTCATCTCTACTAGATGAAGTTTTCTCAATCATTCAAGCCACCGGTCTTGAGATCTGGTAAGGTATGTTTCCAAAACTGATCTTTAGGAAAAAATTGGTTGGAGTTTTTTGAAGAAAACTTGCATCTTATGTAATCTTGACCATTGGATCCCCTCCGATCGATGTTATGAAGGTGTGGGATCCTTTTAAAGTTAATCCGAGCTTGGGTAAGCTAAGATCAAGTGAGCAATGAAGGATGGACTCCGTTCTCCCTCATTTGTGATGTTATATCATGAACCATCTGTTCGATGTGATCAAAATGGATGATTGTGATTAGATCCGCTAGATCGATTTGATTTAATCCTATGAAGATGTGGAATTAATCATAGCTATTCGATCTTAGATCGGATGACAGATGAGAAAGCGCATCCGCCGTCGTCACATAAGCACTGAGTCAGATAAGTTTTAAGTAGCCAATCCCGCGATGCCATGTGGAAAGTGCCCTCGCGTTAGTGCACCACATGTGGCCAACAAAATTAGGGTTTATTCTGGCTTAATTAATCATTTTTAATGGCTGAAACTTCTAAAAATCATCATAGAGAATTTAAAAAAAGCAAATAAATGCTCATTTTAATAATATTTCAGAAGAGAATTAATTAAAAATGATCTTAACTAATTTTGAATAGTAATTAAGGTTTAATTATAAATTTAATTAGCTTAATTACTCCTTAATTACTTTAGAAATTAATTTCAAATTTTGTGAGTTAATTTAATAGGATGACCTCTACCTCCCATGATTTTCTTGGGATTTATTGCTCACTTAATTAGGAAAATTGACTAATTAAACCTTAACTACTCTTTTAAGTTAATTAATGATTAATTAATCCCATGAATTGTAATAAATTGGTTAATTAAGTTTATTAATCATTGTTCAACAATAAGTGAACTAAGGAATAAGGTTGGGACCCCTTTCCCTAAGTTCATTTTACCCTTTTTTAAAATGAAATTAACTAAGATTTAACTAATTGATTAAATCACTTAATCAAATTGAAATCATAATCTCATCAGACCTTAAATAATTAAATCATGCAGAAGATCGTTAGGTGTTTAATAACCTAAAGGAGTTTAATAAAATTATGGTTAACCCACATGTGTGTAAAAACCATAAGAGTAATTAATTAAGTTCCTTAATCTAATTAACTATTAATCATGAGTGAATTGTATTAGGCCCCTTTTATTTCCTAGGATAATAACAAGTTTGATTTTCCATGTATATCATGTTGGCTCATAATTATTTAGTTAATTACATTAAGGTGTCATAAGTAAGGGTAATTAATTCATCTAACTAGGGGTTCAACTTAATTAACCCATAAAATCAACTTAATTACATTTCCTTAAATTAAAACAAATCATTAATGTGGGAATGGGTTTAAAGCAACAAGTGATTAGTTCTGTTCTCCTCTTTAAAATAATTCAAATCCAAAACTTAATTAATAAAGAAGCTTTGGTTCACTTTAAATAATCTTGTTTGATTTGATTGTCCTTAAGAACTAGTTTGGTTGAATGAATCACATGCTTATATTTGACTGTCATCTTTCCAATAATGTTAAATTTGGTATGTCATTTGAAATCATGCATCCATCTTTTCAAAATCAAGTAAAATAAAATGGAATTTGTTTTTGTAAGCTTGCATGTGTTGATTTAATTTAATATATGCGTGGCTATAATCTATTAAATACAAATGTATTTTTCAAAAGCTTATAAATGAATAATAATATGTTTTAGGATGCTAGTTATAAATACATAAGAAATGCATGTGCTTATAGCTTAAGTTTATGAATGTTGAGTACTCTTTCCTCTATTCATGTGTTGATTTATATAAGATTGAATATTAATGGGTATATAGTCTGGACATCCCGAGAACATGAAGCTTTAGCTAGCCCCAAGGAGGTCATTTGATTACCTCACTTCCCTGGTTTAGTAATGGCACATACCTATTTCATTTCATTCTTATGTATTTCAACATTAGAATTTAGATAGAGATTTAATTCATATATATAAATGATTGAATAAAAAAATATACAATCTTTGCATAGTTTTCTTTCCATCATTTATTTATACATCCATGTGTGTCCAAGAAAAGCAAGTATATAGTCTAAACATCCCATAAATACAAGGATTTAGTTAGCGCCAAGGAGGTCATTTGATTACCTCACTTCCCTAGTTTAACAACGACATGTTCTTGCCTATATCTTTGTACATGTATATGTATATGTGATTAGTGAATGAAAATCCCATTTTATATTATAATTGCATACATTTATAATTGACTAAGTGGTTGAATTAATTAGCCATATGATTTGGAGCTTACATCCTTTGTTCATTTATACAAATTTACATATGTTTGAATGCAAATGGGTATATAGTTTGGACATCCTGAGAATATGAGGCTTTAGCTAGCTCCAAGGTCATTTGATTACCTCACTTCTCTGGTTTAACAATGACACATGCCTATTTAAATTTATTCTTTTATCCTTTTGTATAAGAATTTGGATAAAATTTTAAATTAATATGTTTAAATAATTCAATCAAATAAAATATAAATTCTAAACATACACATACATTCATCATTTAAGTGTGCTAAAATATGTTGCATGTATAGATACACTTAGATTAAATTATATGCATGTTATACATGTGATGGAAAGGAATGATTTAATATATGTCATGTGGTAGTAATTGAATTAAATTAATCTTAAGATGCCTTTCAATTTGAATAGGGTTATTTAAAGTGAACCTAAACTTAAGATTTATTAAATCATTTAATAAGCCATTCTCTAAAGATAACTAAATAAAATTAATATACTTTAGAAAGAGACTTAAGGTAGGGATCAAAGATGGCAATCCTCTTTTCCTCTCTTATAACACTTAGTTGCTAAGTGTCATCAAATGAAACAAAAGAAAGCATAAATTAAAATTCTCAAACTAGTTAAACTACTTTAAGTGAAATCAACCTTTCATGTTAAATTGAATCCTTCTACACTTAGGAAATACAACACTAATGCCTAACAAGACTTACAACACAAGCCTTAATACACTCATTAGAATTAAGTCATCATTTCTAGCTCTAAGTTAGGACAATGAATGATGAGATGTATGTTTTATTTTATGATGTATTATTTTAGATTAGATGTTAGGTTGTATGCTTTGCAGACTGAATGTTAAGCCAATATTAGCCTAATCATATTTTTCTAGGGGATTACATTTAAGGGATGCTTAAAAATAAATGTGAATGCTCTTTTTGTAGTTTACTTAAATCTTCAAGCATAATCTAAGTTATGACAGGTGGGCTTAGTTACTCATGTGTAGGGTGCTAAGTCAAAATTATAAATACAACTGCTTGGGATTATATGTATATTTAGCTAACCTCTATTTTGCAAGTTTACTTAGATTTACTTTTCCCACATAAATGTAATTTTATAATAGAATTAAGATTAGTGCTATGGAAGATTAGGATGAGCAGCGGCTAGAAGGATTTGCCTGGGGTGCTTTATGATGCCTTTAAAGCAAGCACCATCCAAATAAAAAAAGGAACCAAATTAGAAATAGAGATATGAAGAAAGAAGAACCCCATAACATTTAATACAATTATAATTATTCTTTCAAATTCTAGGTTGTATAAGGGTAGAGCTCTGCTACCCATCTTTTCTCTCTTCTAACGACATTCGACGTGATTGGCCTTTTATTCTTTTTGATAATTTATATAATTGTTTGATGTTATGTTAACATTATGCATTAGGACCGAATGCTTTTCATATTTTCTTAAATGATTGATGCTTTAATGTGTGGCTTGGATATGATCAGGCTCTTAGGATAAAAATAACTTTTCTATGCAACTAATAACACATAATTAAATTTTAAACAACTCATAATCTCATCATAAATCCTAAGACATAAATAAGATAATTAAAAGATTTAGCAACCTCTTATCTGTATGGTTGTATGTTTCCCATCATCCATGCATATTCTTTCACTCTTGAACATGAAGGATCTTTATCCTTGTACGCTAAAGGAATGTTTGACCTATGAGGGCATCCCTTGTGGTGGAGAATACCTTTTTCTAGCTGATCTGACCCATAATCTATTTCATCATGCATTTAAGTATAATAAATCCTAAAGCCTCTATCAAAATAATGTGTCTAAAATGAAAATTTTTTTGAAATGTATAAATTAAGTCATATGCTCATGCCACTCATGCTCTAATCTCTTAGGAGTGTGTTTAGGACTTTAGTTTCTTTTAATTAAATAACTACCCTAGCTATCTTGCAATTCAAGTCCATACTACATGGTTTTAAAATTAGGAGGAGATACCTGCGTGCCACCTGTGATTATAAGTCCCAAGCGGACAATTTATTCTATCTTGTGGAGGTAAAACTTATGTCTACCGTCGCTTAGAGATTTAGGCCATGCTTTAGCTCTGACTAAAGCTCCCTAGATTTAGGATCCAAGGTAGTTATTTCCTTTAGGCTACGAGCATAAATCATCACTTATTATGCATTTCCACAACCTTATGTTGATGGATTATAAGCTCAAGTAGTCTAAATTTCAACTCAAAACATATAAATCTCCTCAACTTCAAAATTATAAAGTCCAACCATAGGATAGATTGGAATGCGCACTAGGCTTCATAGTTTTAGGAGCATTTCCTACTTATTTAATTTGGATTCCAAAAATAAGTATTCTCCTTAAACTTTCCCTATTGATTTTCCAAATACAACCAATCCTTTGATAGTCTAAACTTAAAATCTTTAGAGATGATAATTGCCTACTTTAATTGAGAGTATTCTTAAGAAATTTCATTTCCTAAGATGTAATTAACCCTAAACTCTAAACCCTAAAACCAAAAACATAAACCCTAAACCGTGAACCCTAAAACTCTAAACCTAAACCCTAAACCCTAAACCCTAAACCTTAAACCCTAAATAACTCAAATCTAAACCCTAAACAAACCCCAAACCCTAAACCCTAAACCTTAAACCCTAAATCCTAAACCCTAAAATATAACCTTAACCCTAAACCCAAAACCCTAAAACCCTAAACCCTAAACCCTAAACTAACCTAAACCTAAACCCTAAACACTAAGAACCCTAAACCCTAAAGCCTAAACCTTAAACTAACCAAAACCTTAAGCTAACCCTAAACCCTAAATCCTAAAAATGCTAAACCCTAAAGCCTAAACACTAAACCCTAAACCCTAAACCATAAATCCTAAACCCTAAACCCTTAACCTTAAACCCTAAAAACCTTAAAACCTAAACCTAAACTAAATAAAACCTAAAAATAAAATAAATAAATAAACCTAAAACTAAATAAAATAAAAAACAAAATAAAATAAAAACCTAAACTAAAACCTAAACCTAAACCTAAACCTAAAAATAAAATAAAATAAACTAATAAAAATAAACTAAAATAAAATAAATAAAAACCTAAACTAAATTAAAAAATATAATAAACCTAAGAATAAAAACCTAAATATAATAAAAACTAAATGTAATATAAAAATAAAATAAACCTAAAATAAAATAAAATAAAATAAAAATCTAAACCTAAAAAATACACCTCAAAATAAAACTTAAAAATAAATAAAAAATAAAACATAAACTAAAAGAAAAAAAATCTAAACATAAATAAAAAAAATTAAGCAAAATAAAATAAACCTAAACCTAAACTAAAATAAATAAAACCTAAACCTAAACCTAAAATAAACTAAACCTAAACCCTAAACTAAATAAAATAAATAAATTAAAAATAAACCTAAACCTAAACTAAAAAAAATAGAACCTAAAAATAAACCTAAAATAAAAACCTAAAACCTAAACCTAAAAAAATAAAATAAAAAACTAAACCTATACCTATAAATAAAATATAAAACCTAAACCTAAAAAAATAAAATAAAAATAAAACTCAACTTAAAAATAAACTAAACCTAAACCTAAACCTAAAAAATAAACTAAAATAAAAACCTAAACTAAAATAAATAAACCTAAAATATAAAATAAATTAAATAAATGTAATAAAAATATAAATAAAATAAAATATAAAAAAAACTATGGTAAAATAAACTAAATAACTAAATAAACAAAAGAAGAAATGTTGAATGTGAATTTGTTCTCTATTTAAAAAAAAAAACCAAAGACCCTAAACCCTAAACTAAAACTTGAACCCTAAACCCAAAACCCTAAAGCCTAAACCTTAAAAACCTTAAAACCTAAACCCTAAACTCAAACCCTAAACCTTATAACCCTAAACTTAAAACCTAAACCCTAAATCCAAAAGAAACCCTAAACCCTAAACTAACCCTAAACCTAAATCCTAAGCCCTAAACCCTAAGATGCTAAAACTAACCTAAACTAAATAAAACCTAAAAATAATATAAATAAGAAAATCTAAACAAAAATAAAAAATTAAAATAAAATAAAACATAAACTAAAACCTAAACCTAAACTTAAAAAGAAAATAAAAACTAAAATAAAATAAAATAAAATAAAAACTAAACGAAATTAAAAAATAAAAAACCTAAATAAAATAAAAATTAAACTTCAAATAAAAATAAAATATACCTTAAAAAAAGTAAATTAAAAACTAAATAAAACCTAAACCTAAATAATAAACCTAAAAATAAAACATTGAAATAAATAAAAAATAATAACTAAACACTAAAAAAACTAAACCTAAAATAAAAATTAAAAAAACTAAAAGAAAATAAAATAAAAAATAAATAAAACCTAAACCTAAAAAATAAACCTAAAAAAAAAAATAAAATAAAACCTAAATTAAAATAAACCTAAACCTAAACTAAATAAAATAAAATAAACTAAAAATATACCAAAACCTAAACTATATAATAAAACATAAAAATAAAACTAAAATAAAAACCAAAAACCTAAACCTAAAGAAATAAAATATAAACCTAAACCTAAACTAAAAAATAAAAAATAAGACCTAAACCTAAATCATAAAATAAAAATAAAACTCAACTAAAAAATAAACCTAAACCTAAACTTAAACCTAAAAAATTTACATAAATAAATAAACTAAACTAAATAAAAAATAAATAAAACTAAAAATAAACTTAGATAAAATAAAAAAAATAAAATAACTAAAATAAATATAAAATAAACTAAAACCTAAACCAACTTTTTTAAAATTAAAACCTAAGTTAACCCTAAACCCTAAACCCTAATCCATAAAAACCCTAAACCCTAAAGCTAAAACACTAAACCCTAAACCCTAAACCCTAAACCCTAAACCCTAACCCTAAACCTAAACACTAAAATCCTAAACCCTAAAACCTTAAACCCTTAACCCTAAGCCTTATGCCCTAAACCCTAAAAACCAAAAAAGCTAAACCAAAACTAAATAAAAACTAAAAGAAAAATATATAAAAAATTTAAACCTAAATAAAATAAAATAACCTAAATTGAAAAAAACCTAAACCTAAAAAAATAAAATAAATAAATTAAAAAAATAAACTAAAATAAATAACAATAATATAAACTAAATAAAAATAAAAGATAAACCTAAGAATAAAAAATCAAAATAAAATAATAGCTAAACACAAAATAAAAATAAAATAAAGTTAAAATAAAATAAAATAAAAGCTAAATAAAAACCTAAACTTAAAAAATAAAACCTAAACCTAAAATAAAAATAAAATAAACAAAATAAAATAAACCTAAACCTAAACTAAAATAAACTAAACTAAAATAAATAAAACCTACACCTACACCTAAACCTAAACTAAATAAAATAAAATAAACTAAAAGTAAACCTGAACCTAAATAGAAAAATAAAACTTAAAAATAAACCCAAAATAAAAACCTAAAACCTAAACCTAAAAAAATTAATAAAAACCTAAACCTGGTCCAAAAAATTTAAAATAAAACCTAAATCTAAAAAATAAAATAAAAATAAAACTAAACTAAAAAAGAAACTTAAACCTAAACCTAAACCTAAAAAATAAACTAAAATTAAAAACCTAAACTATAATAAGTAATCTTAAAATAAATAAACTCAGCTAAATAAAAATAAAAAAATAAACTTAAATAAAAATAAAAATTAAACTAAATAAAACTAAACCTACTGTTTTACTTAATTTAAAAAAAAAACCATAAACCCTATATCCTAAACCTTAAACCCAAAACCCTAAACCCTAAACCTACAACCCTAAACCCTAAACCCTAAACCATAAATCCTAAAAAACCATTAACCCTAACCCTAAACCCTAAATCTTAATCCCTAAACCCTAAACCCCTAACTCTAAACCTAAACCTAAAGTAACTAAATAAATTAAAAAATAAACTTAAACCCTAAAACTTGATAAACCTAAACCCTAAACCCTAAGAATGTAACCTTGTTGGATGGAACGTCAAAAGCTTACTCAACCGAGGAGGTTAAGGCAAGCTACATAGTGGTGGTGGGGGATCTGGAGGTGCTGGTGGATATGGAGGTGGTGGTTGGAGCAGTGGTGGTTATGGAGGAGGGAGGAGTGACAAAGGTTACAGCCGTGGTGGTGGTGGTGGAGGAGAGATAAGATATGATGGTGGATCTCACAACTCGATAGGCCAGGGTGGTGCTGATGGGAACTAGGGAAACTGAAGAATGACCGATCTGATTTGCTACTTATGGAACTATGTATTTAAAGTAAAGACTGTTCTAGTTGTCTAGGGATTTTGATTTGCTCGATGTGTGCTCATTTTTGATCTATGTCATCGCTTGTATCTTAAAAAAATAAAAATAAATAAAAACTTAATCTAAAACCTAAACCTAAACCTAAACCTAAGCCTAAAGATGAAAATAATAAACAAAATAAAAAATTAAATTAAATTAAAATAAAATAAATAAAAACCTAAACTAAACTAAAAAACAAAATAAACCTAAAAATAAAAATAAAATAAAAACTAAACGTAAAATAAAAATGAAATAAACTTAAAATAAATTAAAATAAATACTAAATAAAACCTAAACCTAAAAAAATAAACCTAAAAATAAATAAAAGATAAAACCTAAACCCTAAACTAAAAAAAATAAAATAAATAAAATAAACCTAAACCTAAACTAAAATAAACTAAACTAAAATAAATAAAACCTAAACCTAAACCCAAAATAAACTAGACCTAAACCCTAAACTAAATAAATTAAAATAAATAAAAAATAAACCTAAACCTAAAAAAAAATAAAACCTAGAAATAAACCTAAAATAAAGACCTAAGAAAATAAAATAAAAATCTAAACCTAAACCTAAAAAATAAAAGAAAACTTAAACATAAAAAATAAAATAAAAATAAAACTAAACTAAAAAAAAATAAACTTAACCTAAACATAAACCAAAAAAAAAAAACTAAAATCAAAACCTAAACTAAAATAAATAAACCTAAAATAAATAAACTAAACTAAATAAAATAATAAATAAAAAAAATAAAATAAATAAAAATAAACTAAATTAACTAAGTAACCTTCATTTACTTAATTTAAAACCCTAAACTAAATCCTAAACCTAAACAAACCTAAACCCTAAACTATCCTAAATAAAACCCTAAACTTCCAACCTTAAACAGAACCTAAACCCTATACCCTAAAAAACCTTAAACCATAAACCTTAAACCCTATATAAAAAAAAATAAATAATAAATAAAGAAACCTAAACCTAAACCCTAAACCTTAAACTCTAAACCCTAAATGCTAAACTCTAAACCCTAAACCTAAAACCAAAACCCTAAACCCTAAACCAAACCTTAAACCAAGAAAACCTATAATCCTAAACCCTAAACACTAAACCCCAATCCCTTATTCCTAAACCTTATCCTAAAACCTAAAATTGAACCTAAACCAAAATAAACCTTAAAACCCAAACCTATATAAAATAAAATACAAATAAAATAAAAACCTAAACTTAAACCTAAACCTAAACCTAAAAATAAAAAAATAAAATAAAAACTAAACTAAAATAAAATAAATCAAAACCTAAACTAAATTAAAAAAATAAAATAAACTTATAAATAAAAAACCTAAATAAAATAAAACTCAAACGTAAAATAAAAAGGTAACTTAAAATATAGTAAAATAAAAACTAAATAAAAACCTAAACCTAAAATGAACAAAAAATAAACTTAAAAAATATATAAAATAAAACCTAAACCCTAAACTAAAGAAAAACCTTAACTAAATAAACAAAATAAAATAAACCTAAACCTAAACTAAAATACACTAAACTAAAATAAATAAAACCTAAAGCTAAACCTAAAATAAACTAAATTTAAACCCAACCCTAAATAAAATAAAATATACTAAAATAAAAACCTAAACTTAAACTGAAAATAAAACCTAAAATAAACCTAAAATAATAACCTAAAACTTAAAACTAAAAAAATAAATTAGAAACTTAAACCTAAATTTAAAAATTAATTATAAAAAAACCTAAACCTAAAAAATAAAATAAAAATAAAACTAAACTAAAAAAAACATAAACCGAAACCTAAATCAAAAGAATAAACCAAAATAAAAAACATAAACTAAAATAAATAATTTAAACTAAACAAAAATAAAAATAAACCAAAATAAAAATAAAATAAATTAAAATAAATAAAAATAAACTAAATAAATAAAATAAATCTAAACCCACCGATTTACTTAATTTGTAAAAAAAACCCTAAACCCTAAAATAATCCCTAAACCCTAAACCTACAATCCTAAGCCTGCATCCCTAAATCCTAAACCCTAAACCCTCAACTCTAAACTAACCCTAAACCTAAACCTAAACCTAAAACCCTAAACCCTAAACCATAATCCCTTAACCCAAAACTAACCCTAAACCCTAAACCTAAACCCTAAAAACCCTAAACCCTAAAGCCTAAACACTAAACCCTAAACCTTAAACTCTAAACCCTAAACCCTAAAACCCTAAATCATAAACCCTAATGCATAAACCTTAAAGCCTAAAGCTTAAACCATAAAACTCTAAAAACCTAAACCTAAACTAAATAAAACCTAAAACTAAATTATATAAATAAACCTAACTTAAATAAAATAAATAAAATAAAACAAAATAAAACCTAAACTGGAACCTAAACCTAAACTAAAAAATAAAATAAAATAAAATAATAAAAAATAAAATAAAATAAAGAAAAAACTAAACTAAACTAAAAAATAAATTAAACCTAAGAATAAAAGACCAAAATAAAATAAAAACTAAACATAAAATAAAAATAAAATAAACCTATAATAAAATAAAATAAAAATTAAATAAAAACCTAAACCTAAAAAATAAACCCAAAAAGAAATAAATAATAAAAATTAAACCCTAAACTAAAAATAAACTTAAACCTAAAATAAAAATAAAATAAACCTAAACCTAAAATAAAATAAACTAAAATAAAATAAATAAAACCTAGACCTAACCCTAAAATAAATTTAACCTAAACTAAATAAAATAAAATATGCTAAAAATAAACCTAAATCTTAACTAAAAATAAAACTTAAAAATAAAAAATAAAACCTAAATCAAAAAAAATAAAATGAAAATAAAACTCAACTAAAAACTAAGCATAAACCCTAAACTAAATAAAATAAAATAAATAAATAAACTAAACTAAACAAAAATAAAAATAAACATAAATAAAAATAAAAAATAAAGTAAACTAAAATAAATAAAAAATAAACTAAATATACTAAATAAACCTAAACCTACTTGTTTACTTAATTTAAAATAAAAATAAATAATCCTTAAAAATGAAATAACAAAATGAAATAAACCTAAACCTAAACTAAAATGAACTAAACAAAAATTAATAAATCCTAAACATAAAATTAGCTAAACCTAAACCTAAACCTAAACTAAAATAAAATAAAGAAAAATAAAATAAACCTAAACTAAAAAAATAAAGCCTAAAAAATAATCCTAAAATAAAACCTAAAACCTAAACGTAAAAAAAAAAATAAAATAAAACCTAAACCTAAAAAATAAAAAAATAAAACCTTAACATAAAAAAAATTAAACTCAACTTAAAAATAAACCTAAACATAAAAAATAAAGTAAAATAAAAAGCTTAAACTAAAATAAATAAAACTATAATAAATAAACTAAACTAAATTTTTAAAAAAATTAACCTAAAAAATAATAGACAATAAAGCAAACTAAAATAAATAAAAATTATGCTAAATATACTAAATAAACCTAAACCTACTGGTTTACTTAATTTTTTTTTTAAAAAAAGCCTTAAATCTTAAATCATAAATCCTAAACCTACAACCCTAAACTTTCAACCCTAAACCCTACATCCTAAAAAACTCAAAATTCTAAACCTTAAAAGCAAAAACCCTAAAACCCTAAACCCTAAACCCTAAACCTTAAAAAACATAAACTAAACTAAATAAAACTTAAAAATAATATTAAAAAATATCCTAAACTAAAATAAATTAAAAAAATAAAATAAAATAAGAACATAAACTAAAACCTGAACCTAAACCTAAGCCTAAACCTAAAAAGAAAATAAAATAAATAATATAAACTAAACTAAATAAAAATTTAAACTAAAATAAAAAATAAAAGACCTAAACAAAATAAAAACCAAACTTAAAATTAAATAAAAATAAACCCAACAAAAATAAAATAAAAACTAAATAGAAACCTAAACTTAATAAATAAACCTAAAAATAATGAAAAAAATAAAACTTAAGACAAAAAGAAAAAACTAATCCTAAAATAAAAAAAATAAACCTAAAACTAAACTAAATTAAACTAAATAAAACCTAAACCTAAACCTAAAATAATTTATATACAAACCTAAATCTAACCAAAATAAAATAAACAAAACTAAAAATAAACCTAAAACATAATTAAAAAAATAAAACCTAAAATAAAATCCTAAAACCTAAACCTAAAAAAATAAAATAAAAACCTAAACCTAAACCTAAAATAAAAAATAAAACCTAATCCTAAATAACAAAATAAAAATAAACCTAAATAAAAATAAAAAAATAAAAAAAACTAAAATAAAAAAATAATAAACCATGTAAACCTAATCCTATGAGTTTACTTAATTTTAAAAAAAAATAAAATTAAATATATAAAAATAATAAAAAAATGCTAACCCTAAACCCCAAAACTATCCCTAAACCCTAAACCTTAAACCCTGAACCTACAACCATAAATCTTAAACCCTAAACCTAAACCCTAAAACCCTAACCCTAAACCCTAATCCCTAAAGCTAAACCCTAAACCCTAAAACTCTAAACCTGAAACCCAAAACACAAAAAGCTATATCCCTAAACCCTAAACCCTAACCACCAAACCCTAAACCCTAAACCCTAAAAACCTATAAACCAAAAACCTAAATCTAAACTAAATAAAATTTGAAAAATAAAATAAATTAAAAAACATAAACCTAAATTATATAAATAAAATAAAATAAAATAAAAACTTAAAGTAAAACTTTAACCTAAACCTAAACCTAGACGTGAAAATTAAAAATAAAATTAAAAAGTAAAGTAAAATAAAAAAAATAAAAACCTAAACTACATTAAAAAATAAAATAAACCTAAAAATAAAAAACTAAATAAAATAAAACTAATCAGAAATAAAAAATAAAATAAGCCTAATATATATAAAATAACAACTAAATAAAACCTAAAAAATAAACATAAAAATAAATAAAAATAAATAAACCTAAACCCTACACTAAAAGAAAACCTAAACCTAAATAAATAATATAAAATAAACCTAAACCTAAACTAAAATAAACTAAAATGAAATAAATAAAACCTAAACCTAAACCTAAACCATAAACTAAATAAAATAAAATAAACTAAAACTAAACCTAAACCTAAACTTAAAAAATAGAACTTAAAAATAAACCTAAAATAAAAACATGAAATGTAAACCTAAAAAAATAAAATAAAAACCTCAACCTAAAACTAAAAATAAAAATTAAAACATAAACATAAAAAAATAAAATAAATTAAAAAATGAACATAAACCTAAACCTAAAAAATAAAAAAACTAAAATAAAAAACCTAAGCAAAAATAAATAAACAAACCTAAAATAAATAAACTGAACTAAATAAAAATAAAAATAAAACCTAAATATGAAATAAAATAAACTAAATAAACCTAAACCTCTGGTTTACTTAATTAAAAAAAACCTTGAACACTAAACCCTAAGCCCTAAACCTTAAATCCTTAACCCTAAGCCCTAAACTCACTACCCTTAACCCTAAACCCAAAAACCTAAATAAAAAAATATAAAACAAAATCCTAACCTGAAACCCTAAACTCTAAACTCCAAACTCTAAACCCTAAAACCTACAACCCTAAATCCTAAACCCTAAACTGTAAACCCTAAACCCTAAACCCTAAGCCCTAAAAACCTAAAAACCTAAACATAAACTAAATAAAGCCTACAAATAAATTAAATAATAAAACTTAAACCAAAATAAAATAAAGTAAAATAAAATAAAAACTTAAATTAAAACTTAAACTTAAAATAAAATAAATAAAAAAAATAAAAAAACTAAACTAAAAAAAATTAATAAAACCTAAACTACACCAAAAAAAATAAAAAACCTAAATAAAATAAAACCCCAAATGTAAAACAAAATAATATAAACCTAAAATAAAATAAAATTAAAACCAAATAATAACCTAAACCTAAAAAATAAACCTAAAATGAATACAAAAGAAAACCTAAACCAAAAATAAACAAAATAAAATTAACCTAAACCTAAACTAAAATAAGCTAAACTAAAATAAATAAAACCTAAACCTAAACATAAAATAAACTAAACCTAAACCTTAAACTAAATAAAATGAAATAAAGTAAAAATAAACCTAAACCTACACGAAAAAATAAAAACTAAAAATAAGCCTAAAATAAAAACCTAAAACCTAAACCTAAAAAGTAAAATAAAATTTAAACCTAAACATAAAAATAGAAAATAAAACCTAAACCTAAAAAATAAAACAAAAATAAAACTAAAGTAAAAAAATAAACCTAAAAAATAAACTAAAATAAATAACCTAAAATAAATAAACTAAACTAACTAAAAATAAACATAAACCAAAATAAAATTAAAAAAATAAAATAAATTGAAATAAACTCAAATAAATAAAAAAAACTAAATAAACTTAAACCTACCAGTTTACTTAATTTAAAATAAAAAAACCCTATACCCTAAAAAATAAAACCCTCTAAACCTACAACCCTAAACCAACAACCCAAAACCTATAACTCTAAAACCCTAAACCATAAACCGAAAAACCCTAAATCATAAACCCTAAACCCTAAACCCTAAACTCTAAAATATATAACCCTAAACCTTAAATCCCAAACCCTAAACCCTAAACCACTAAACTCTAAACTAAACCTTAAGAATGGGCAGAGCCTTGAAGGCAGGAACATCACCCTCAACTAGGCTCAATCTTGATCTGGCAGTGGAGGCGAAGGCGGAGGTAGCGATAATCATAGTGGTGGTGGGGGATCTGGAGCTACTGGATGATATGGAGTTGGTGGTAGGAGCAATGGTGGTTATGGAGGCGAGAAGAGCAATGTATGTTACAGCCTTGGTGGTGGCAGAGGAAGAGATCAGGGATATGATGTCGGATCCCGCAACTCGAGAGGTGCATGTGGTTTTGATGAGAACTGGAGAAACTAAAGAACGGTCAATCTAATCTGCTACTTATGGAACTGTATCCTTAAAGTAGAGACAGTTCTACTTATCTAAGGATTTTGATTTATGCGAGCTCATTTTTTATCTAAACCAAAACCTAAACCTAAACATAAAAAAAAAATCTAAACCTAAACCTACAAAAAAAATAAATAAAAAAACTAAAATAAAATAAATAAAAATAAAAACTAAACTAAAATAATAAATTAAACCTAAAAATAAAATTCCTAAATAAAATAAAAATTAAATGTAAAATAAAACAAAATAAAAAACTAAACTTAAAAAATAAACCTAAAAATAAAACCTAAAATATAAATAAAAAATAAAACCCAAACCTTAAATTAAAAATAAAACCTAAACCTAAAATAAAAATAAAATAAACATAAACCTAAACTAAACTAAAATAAATTAAACCTAAACTTAAACCTAAACCCTAAACTAAATAAAATAAAATAAAATAAACTAAAAGTAAAACCTAAAAATAACCTAAAATAAAAACCTAAAACCTAAACCCTACACCCTAAAAAGCTAAAAATCTAAACCTAAACCAAAATAAACTAAAAAAAACTAAAACATAAACAAAAACTTAAACCTTAACCTAACTTAAAATAAAAAATAAAATAAAAAATAAAAACTAAAATAATATAAATAAAAACCTAAACTAAACTTTAAAAAATAAAAAATCTAAATAAAATAAAAACTAAACCTAAGATAAAAATAAAATAAACCAAAAATAAAATAAAATAAAATTAAAAAACCAAAAATAAACCTAAAAAATAAACCTAAAATAAATAAAAAAAACAAAAACCTTAAACAAAAAAAAACCTAAACCTAAAATAAAAATAAAATAAACCTAAACCTAAACTAAAATAAACTAAACTAAAAGATAAAATAAAAATAAAACTAAACTAAAAAATAAACTTAAACTTAAACCTAAGCCAAAAAAATAAACCAAAATAAATAAACCTTAAATAAATAAACTAAACTAAATAAAATAAAATAAGCCTAAACATAAAAAAAAATAAAATGAAAATAAAACTAAACTAAAATAACCCTAAACCTAAACCTAAACCTAAAAAAATAAACTAAGCTAAAGTAAATAAAAATAAAAATAAACCCAAATAAAATTAAAAAATAAAGTAAATAAACCTAAACCTACTAGTTTACTTAATTTAAAAAATAAATTAATATAACAAAAAAACCCTAAACCCTAAACTTACAACCCTAAACACTAAACCCAAAAACCCTAAACCCTAAACCCTAAACTCTTAACTCTAAACCCTAAAATCTTAAACCTCAAACCCTAAACCATAAACCCTAAATCCTAAACCCTAAACCCTAAACCCTAAAACCTACAAACATAAACCTTAAGCCCTAAACCACAAACCCTAAACCCTAAACCCTAAGCCCTAAACCTTAAAAACCTAAACACCTAAACCTAAACTAAATAAAAATAAAATAATAAAATAAATAAAAAACCTAAACCTAAATATAATAAAATAATAGAATAAAAAAAACATAAACTAAAACGTAATCCTAAACCTAAAAATGAAATAAAAAATAAAATAAAAACTAAAATAAAATAAATAAAAAAACTAAAAAAAAAAAAAATAAAATAGACCTCAAAATAAAAAACTATATAAAATAAAAACTAAACGAAAATAAAAAATAAAATAAACCTAAAATAAAATTAAATAAAAATTAAATAAAACCTAAACCTAAAAAAATAAACCTAAAAATAAATAAATAATAAATCCTAAATAAACTAAGAAAACCTAAACTTAAAATACAAAAACAAAATAAACATAAACCTAAACAAAAATAAGCTAAACTAAAATAAATAAAACCTAAACCTAAACCTAAAATAAACTAAACTTACAACCTAAACTAAATAAAATAAAATAAACTAAAAATAAACCTAAACCTAAACTAAAAAACAAAACCTAAAATAAATTGAAAATAAAAACCTAAAACCTAAACCTAAAAAAATAAAATAAAAACCACCTAAACCTAAACCTAAAAAAAAAAATAAAACCTGAACCTAAAAATAAAATAAAATAAAAACTAAACTAAAAAGTAAACAAAAACCTAAACCTGAACCTAAAAAATAAATTAAAATAAAAAACTTAAACTAACATTAATAAATTTAAAATAAATAAACCAAACTAAATAAAAATAAAAAAACCTAAATAAAAATAAAAAATAAACTAACAAATAAAAAATAAATTAAATGTACTTAAACCTACTGGTTTACTTAATTTTTCTTTTAAAACCTGAACCCTGAACCCTAAACCCTGAACCCTAAACCCCAAACCCTAAACCCTAAACCCTAAACCCTAAACCCTAAACCCCAAAATTGTAAACCCTAAACCCTTACCATAAACCCTAAACCCTAAACCCTAAACCCTAAGCCCTAGACAGTAAAAACCAAAAATCCTAAAAACTTAAACATAAACTAAATATAACCTAAAAAAATAAGAAAACCTAAACCTAAATAAAATAAAATAAAAACCCAAACCAAAAAATAACTCTAAACCTAAAAATAAAAAATAAAAAATAAAAATAAATTAAAATATAATAAATAAAAACCTAAACAAAACTAAAAAAAATAACCTAAGAATAAAAACCTAAATAAACTAATAACTAAACTTAAAATAAAACAATAAACCTGAAATAAAATAAAATAAAAACTAAATAAAATCCTAAACCTAAAAAAGGAAACCTAAAAAGAAAACATAAAAATAAATAAAAAAATAAATCCTGAACCCTAAACTCATAAAAAATTAAGTCTAAACCTAAACTAAAATAAACTAAACTAAAATAAATAAAACCTATAGCTAAACCTAAAATAAAAAATACTTAAAACCTAAACCTAAACTAAATAAAACCAAAAAAATAAAATAAATTTAAAAACCTAAACCTAAATATAAAAAATTATAATAATAAAATAAAAACTAAAACTAAAACTTAATCGTAAACCTAAAAAAAATAAAATATAAAATAAAAACTAAAATAAAATAAAATATATAAAAACTTAAGCTAAACTAAAAAAATAAAATAAACCTCAAAATAAAAAAACTAGATAAAAGAAAAACTAAATGTAAAATAATAATAAAATAAGCCTAAAATAAAATTAAATAAAAACTAAATAAAAAACTAAACCTAAAAAAGAAACCTAAAAATAAATAAAAAATAAAACCTAAACCTTAAACTAAAAAAAAACTAAACCTAAAATAAACAAAACAAAATAAACCTAAACCTAAACTAAAATAAACTAAACTAAATTAAATAAAACCTAAACCTAAACCTAAAATAAACTAAACTTAAAACTTAATCTGAATAAAATAAATTAAGCTAAAAATAAACCTAAATCAAAACTAGTAAATAAAACCTAAAAATAAACCTAAAATAAAAACATAAAACCTAAACCTAAAAAAAAAAGACATAAACCTAAAATTAAAAGTTAAAAATTAAAATAAAACTCAACTAGAAAATTAACCTAAACCTAAAATATAAACTAAAATAAAATAAATAAAGAAACAATAAAATAAAAAAATAATATAAACTATAAAAAATAAAAAATAAACTACATAAACCTAAACGCACTGGATTGCTTAATTTTAAAAACTACCCTAAACCCTAAATTAACCCGAAACCCAAAACACTAAAACCTAAACCCTGGACCCTAAAACCTAAACACTAATCCCTAAACCCTAAACTAAACCAAAACCCTAAACCCTAAATCCTAAACCTACAACCTTAAACCTTTAGAAACCCTAAACCGTAATCCCTAAACCCTAAACCCTAAACCATAAAGCCTAAACCCTAATAATATAAAAACCAAAACCTAAACTAAATAAAACCTAAAAATAAAATAAATAAATAAATCTAAACTTAAATAAAATAAAAATTAAAATAAAATAAAAACCTGAACTAAACTAAAAAATATTATAAAATAAAAAATAAAAACTAAAATAAAATAAAATAAATAAAAACCTAAACTTAACTAAAAAATAAAATAAACCTAAGAATAAAAAGCCTAAATAAAATAAAAGCTAAACATAAAATAAAAATAAAATAAACCTAAAATAAAATAAAAAGTAAATAAAAACCTAAACCTAAAAAAGTAAATATAAAAATAAATAAATAATAAAATGTAAACCATAAACTAAAAAAAGCTAAACCTAAAATAAATAAAATAAAATAAACCTAAACCTTAACTAAAATAAACTAAGCTTAAAAAACCTAAACCTAAACCCTAAACTAAATAAAATAAAATAAATAAACCTAAACCTAAACTAAAAGTAAAACCTAAAAATAAACCTAAAATAAAAACTTAAAACCTAAACCTAAAAAAATAAAATAAAAATGTAAATCTAAACCTAAAAAATATATTAAAAATAAAACTAAACTAAACTAAACCCTTAATAAACCTAAACCTATTAGTTTACTTAATTGTTTTTTTAAAAAACCCTAAACCCTAAACCCTAAATCCTAAACCCTAAACCCTAAAGCTAACCCAAAACCATAAACCATAAACCTACAACCCTAAACCCTAAAAATCCTAAGCCCTAAACCCTAAACCCTAACCTTAAAACTAAACCCTAAACCCTAATCCCTAAATGCTAAGCCCTAAAACCCTAAACTTTAAACCATAAATTAACCCTAAACCTTAAACTAACTTTAAACCCTAAGCTAACACTAAACCCTAAACCCCAAACCCTAAACCAATTCTAAACCCTAAAGTAACCCTAAACCCTAAGCTAACCCTCAACTAAACCCTAAAACCCTAAACCCTAAACCCTAAATAATAAACCCTAAACCCTCAACCCTCAACCCTAAAAACCTAAAAACCAAAAGCTAAACTAAATAAAGTCTAAAAATAAATTAAATAAAAAAACTTAAACCTAAATAAAATAAAATAAAATAAAAACCTAAACTAAAATTTAACCTAAACCTAAACTTAAAAATGAAATGAAATAAAAATTTAAAACTAAACTAAAATAAAATAAATAAAAACCTAAACTTAACTAAAAAAATAAAATAAACCTAAAAAAACCTAAATAAATTATAAACTAAACTTAAAATAAAAATAAAATAAACCTAAAATAAAATAAAATAAAATCTAAATAAAACCTAATCTTAAACTAAAATAAATAAAACATAAAACTAAAAATAAAATAAACTAAACCTAAACCTAAACCTAAATCATAAATAAAAAAAACTAAAATAAAAATACACCTTAACCTAAACTAAAAAATAATACCAAAAAATTAACCTAAAATAAAAACCTAAAACCTAAAGTTTAAAAAATAAAATAAAAACCTAAACATAAACTAAAGTTAAAAAATAAAATTTAAACTAAAATATAAAATAAAAATAAAACTAAACTAAAAAATAAACCTAAACCTAAACATAAACCTAAAAAATAAATAAAAATAGATAAACCTAAAATAAATAAACCAAACTAAATAAAAATAAAAAGAAGCCTAAATAAAAATAAAAAATAAGATAAACTAAAACAAATAAAAAAAACTAAATAAACCAAAACCTTATAGTTCACTTAATTTAAAAAAATTAAATTAAAAACCATAAACCCTAAACCTATAACCCTAAACCCTAAACCCTAAACCCTAAAACCCTAACCCAAAAGCCATAACCCTAAACTCTAAACCCTAAAACCCTAAACCATAAACCCTAAACCCTAAACCCTAAATCCAAAACTATAAACCCTAAAACCTATAACCCTAAACCCTAAACCCTAAACCCCAAACACTAAACCCTAAACCCTAAAAACCTAAAAATAAAATAAATAAATAAACCTAAATATAAATAAAATAGATAATAAACCTAAACATAAATTAAATAAATAAATCTCATAAAATAAAAACTAAACAAAATAAAATATATAAAATCCTAAACTAAACTAAAAAATAAAATACCTAAATAAAATAAAAGCTAAACCTAAAATAAAAATAAGATAAACCTAAAATAAAATAAAATAAAAACTAAATAAAACCCTAAACCAAAAAATGAACCTAAAAAATAAAACTTAAAATTAAATAAAAAATAAAACCTAAACCCTAAACTAAAAAAAACATAACATAAACTAAAATAAGTAAAACATAAACCTAAGCTTAAAATAAATTAAACCTAAATCGAAACCTAAACACTAAATAAAATTAAATAAACTAAAAATAAACTTAAACCTAAATTAAAAAATAAAACCTTAAAATAAACCAAAAATCAAAACCTAAACCTAAACTAAAAAACTAAAAACTAAAACCTAAAATAAAGTAAAAATAAAAAAACAAAACTAAAATATAAACTTAAAGCTAAACCTAAACCTAAAAAATAAACTAAAATTAAAAACCTAAGCTAAAATAATGAAACCTCAAATAAATAAACTAAAATAATTAAAAATAAAAATAAAATTAAATAAAAATGGAAACTAAAATCCTAAACTAAAATAAATGAAAAATAAACTAAATAAACTAAAACCTACCAGTTTACTTAATTTTAAAAATAAAAAAATTATATAAATAATATAAATAAAAAAACCCTAACCCTAAACCTACAACCCTAAACCCTAAACCCAAAACCTTAAAACCCTAAACCCTAAACCTTAAACCCTAAACCCCAAAACCCTAAACCCTAAACCCTAAACCCAAAACCCTAAAACCTACAACTCTAAACCCTAAACCCTAAACCCTAAACCCTAAACCCTAAACACCTAAAAGCTTAACCTAAACTAAATAAAACCTAAAAATAAAATAAATAACAAAACCTAAACCTAAATAAAATAAAATAAAATGGAACAAAAAAATAAAAACTAAAACCTAAACCCTAACCTAAACCTAAATGTAAAAATAAAATAAAATAAAAATTAAAAACTAAATTAAAATAAAATAAATTAAAACTTAAACTAAACTAAAAAATAAAATAAGCCTAAAAATAAAAATCTTAAATTAACTAAAATAAAATAAAAATGAAATAAAAACCTAAACTTAAAAAAATTTTAAAATAAAACCTAAAAATAAATAATAAATAAAACTTAAATAATAAATTAAAAAAAACCTAAAATAAATAATATAAAATAAACCTAAACCTAAACTAAAATAAACTAGACTAAAATAAATAAAACCTAAACATAAACCTAAATTAAACTAAACCTAAACCCTAAAATAAATAAAATGAAATAAACTAAAATAAACCTAAACCTAAACTAAAAAATAAAACCTAAAAATAAACCTAAAATAAAAACAAAAAACTTAAACCTAAAAAAATAAAGTAAAAACCTAAATCTAAACCTAAAAATAAACCTAAACCTAAACCTAAGCCTAAAAAATAAACTAAAATAAAAATCCTAAACTAAAATAAATAAACCTAAAATAAATAAACTAAACTAAATAATAATAAAAATTAAACATAAATAAAAAATAAAGCAAATAAAATAAATAAAAAATAAACTAAATCAACCAAAACTTACTAGTTTACTAGATTTTTTATAAAAAAAACCCCTAAACCCTAAACCCTAAATCCTAAATCCTAAACCCTAAACCTTAAACCTAAAACCCTAAACACTAAACCCTAAACCCTAAACCCTAAACCATAAAAAAACCTAAACTAACCCTTAACCCTAAAACCTAAACCCTAAACCCTAAACCCAAAACTCTAAACCCTAACCTTAACCCTAATCCCTAAACCTTAAATCCTAAAACCCAAACCCTAAACCTTAAACTAACCTTAAACCTCAAACCCTAAACCCTAAAAATCCTAAACCTTAAAGCTTAAACCCTAAACCCTAAACTAACCCTAATCCCTAAGCCCTGAACCTAAATAAAATAAACAAAATAAAATAAACCTAATCCTAAAATGAAAGAAATAAAACCTAAACCTAAACTCAGAATAAAATAAACCAAAACCTAAATGTAAACCCTAAATAAAATAAAATAAACTAAAAATAAACCTAAACTAAAAAATAATACCTAAAATAAAAACTTGAAACCTAAACATAAAAAAAATAAAATAGAAACCTAAACCAAAACCTAAAATTAAAAAATAAGACCTAAATCTAAAAATAAAATAAAAATAAAACTAAACTATAAAGTAAACCTAAACCTAAATCTAAAAAATAAACTAAAATAAATAAACCTAAAATAAATAAACTAACTTAATAAAAGTAAAAATAAGCCTAAATAAAAATAAAAATAAAATAAACTAGAATAAATAAAAAATAAATTAAGTAAACCAAAACCTGCTAGTTTACTTAATTTTTTTAAAAGAAGAAACCCTAAACCTGCAACCTACTACCTACAACCCTAAACCTTAACCTTTAACCCTAAAACCCTAAGCCCAAAACCCAAAACCCAAAACCCTAAACTCAAAACCCTAAAACCCTAAACCATAAACCCTAAATAATAAATCCTAAACCCTAAATCCTAAACCCAAAAAACCAAAAAAACCTAAACATAAACTAAATAAAACCTAAGAATAAAATAAATAAATAAACCTAAATAAAAATATAATAAATAAATAAATTAAAAAAACCTAATCTAAAACCTAAACCTAAACCTAAACTTAAGCCTAGACCTTAAAAAATATATAAATTAAAAACTAAACTAAAATAAAAGTTATAAAAACCTAAACTAAACTAAAAAAATAAAATACCTAAATAAAATAAAACTAAACCTAAAATAAAAATAAAATAAACTTAAAATAAAATAAAATAAAAACTAAATAAAACCCTAAACCTAAAAAAATAAACCTAAAAATAAAACCAAATTTAAATAAAAGATAAAACTAAAACCCTAAACTAAAAAAAAACCTAAACTTAAAGTAAAATAAAATAAACCTAAACCTAAACTAAAATAAATAAAACCTATCCCTAAACTTAAAATAAACTAAACCTAAACCTAAACCTAAACCCTAAATAAAATAAAATAAATTAAAAATAAACCTAAACCTAAACTAAAAAATAAAACCTAAAAATAAACCTAAAATAAAAACCTAAACCTAAACCTAAAAATAAAAAATAAAACCTAAACCTAAAAAATAAAATAAAACTAAAAAATAAACTTAAAGATAATCCTAAACCTAAAAATAAATTAAAAGAAAAAACCTAAACTAAAATAAATAAACCTAAAATAAATAAACCAAACTAAATAAAAAATAAAAATAAACCTAAAATAACAATAAAATGAACACAAATAATTGAAAAATATACTAAATAAACTAAATAAACCAAAACCTACTAGTTTACTTATTAAAAAATCCTAACCCTAAACTCTAAACCCTAAACCTACAACCCTAAACCCTAAAACTAACCATAAACCCTAAACTTACAACCTTAAACCCTAAACACGAAACCTTAGAACCCTAAACCCCAAAACTTAATCCCTAAACCCTAAACCTTAATCCCTAAACCCTAAACTTTAAACCCTAAACCCTAAAACCCTAAATGATAAACCATAAACCCTAAAACCTACCACCCTAAACACTAAACCCTAACCCTAAACCTAAATAAAACCTAAAAATAAAATAAATGAAAAACCTAAACCTAAATAACATAAAATAAAAAACCTAAACTAAAACCTAAACTTAAACCTAAACCTAAATGTAAAAATAAAATATAAAATAAAAAATAAAAATTAAGCTAAAATAAAATAAATTAATACCTAAACTAAATTTAAAAAATATTATAAACCTAAAAATAAAAAAAATAAATTTACTAAACTAAAATAAAAAATAAAATAAAACCTAAACCTAAAAAAATAAACATAAAAATAAAACATAAACCCTAAACTAAAAAAAACCTAAAATAAATAATATAAGATAAACCTAAACCTAAACTAGAATAAACAAAACCTATACTTAAACCTAAAATAAACTAAACCTAAACCATAAACTAAATAAAATAAAATTAAATTAAAATAAACTTAAACCTAAACTAAAAATATAACCTAAAAATAAACCTAAAATAAAAACATAAAACCTAAACCTAAAAAAATTAAACCTAAACCAAAAATAATAAATAAAACCTAAACATAAAAAATAAAATAAAAATAAAACTAAATTTAAAAAAACATAAACCTAAACCTAAACCTAAAAAAATAAACTAAAATAGAAAACTTAAACTAAAGTAATTAAACCTAAATTAAATAAACTAAACTAAATAAAAATAAACCTAAATAAAAATAAAAAATAAATAAAATAAAATAAATAAAAGATAAACTAAATAAACCTAAACCTATCAGTTTACTTAATTTTAAAAAAAAACCTAACCCTAAAAACTAAATTGTAAACCTTAAAACCCTAAACCCTAAACCCTAAACTCTAAACCCTAAACTGTAACCCTAAACCCGAAATCCTAAACCCCATACGCCAAACCTAAACCTAAATTAACTAAATTAATTAAAAAATAAACCTAAACCTAAAACTTAATAAACCTAAATATAAGCCTAAACCATAAGAATGGGAAGAACCTTGATGGAAGAAACATCACCATCAACCAGGCTCAATCTAGATCCGCAAAGGGAGGTGAAGTGAGGTGGCTGCTACAATGGTGGTGGGGATCTGAGGTGGATATGGTGGTGGTGGTCAGAATAGTGATGGTTATGGAGGCAAGAGGAGTGATGGATGTTACAGCCATGGTGGTGGTGGAGGGAGAGATCGGGGATATGATGGTGGATCCTGCTACTTGAGAAGTCAAAGTGGATCCGATGGGAACCGATAAATTGAAGAACCACTATCCATCGCTATGGAACAATCTTTACAAAAGAGATGGTTCTAGTTATCTAGGTTTTGAATTGCTCATGCATGCTCATTTTTATCTATGTCACACTTTGAGAACTTGGTGAGTTACTTGGTTGATGAAATCAAAAAGAATAAATATTGAATCTAAAATTATTCTCTATTAAAAAAACCAAAACCCTTAAACCCTAAATAAAAACTTGAGCCTTAAACCCTAAATGAAACTTTAAAAATAAATAAATAATTAAAAATAAATAAATAGAAAAACCCTAACCCTAAACCCTAAACACTAAAACTAACTCTAAACTATAAACCCTAAACCCTAAGCCCTAAAACCCTATACCTTAAACACTAAATCCTAAACCCTAAACCCTAAACTTTAAACCCTAAACCCTAAACCCTAAACTGACAACACTAAACCTACAACCTTAATTCCTAAACCCCAAACCCTAAAAAAATCCTAAAACTTAAACCCTAAACTAACCATAAATCTTCAACTTAAACCCTAAACCCTAAACCCTAAACCCTAAATGCTAAACCCTAAACACTAAACACTAAAACCACCCTTAAACCGTAAAACCTACAACCCTAAACCCTAAACCCTAAACCCTAAGCCCTTTACCTTAAACCCTAAACCACAAAAACCTAAAAGCTTAAACCTAAACTAAATAAAACCAAAAATTAAATAAATAAGAAAACCTAAACATAGATAAAATAATAAAATAAAATAAAAACTAAACTAAAATAAAATAAATAAAAAATTAAACTAAACAAATAAAATAATATAAACTTAATAATAAAAAGCCTAAATAAAATAAAAACTAAATGAAAATTAAAAATAAAATAAACTTAAAATAAAATTAAATAAAAACAAAATAAAAATGAAAACTTAAAAAATAAACTAAAACATTAAACCTAAAAATAAATAATAAATAAAACCTAAACATTAAAAAAAAACTAAACCTAAAATAAATAAAATAAAATAAACCCAAACCTAAACTATAATAAACTAAACTAAAATAAATAAAACTTAAACTTAAACCTAAAATAAACTAAACCTAAACCCTACACTAAATAAAATATAATAAATTAAAAATAAACCTAAATTTAAACTAAAAAATAAAACATAAAAATACACATAAAATAAAAACCTAAAACCTAAACCTAAAAAAAAACCTAAACCAAAAGTTAAAAATAAAAAATAAAGTTGAAACTTAAAAAATAAAATAAAAATAAAATAAAACTAAAAAAACATAAACCTAAAGCTAAACCTAAAAAATAAATTGAAATTAAAAACATAAACTAAAATAAACTAAATAAACATCAAAAATAAACATAAATAAAAATATTAAAATAAAACAAAATAAAAAATAAATTAAAAAAACTAAAAAACCTAAACCTACCAGTTTACTTAATTTTTTTAAAATAAACCCTAAACCTTAAACCCTAAACCCTAAACCCTAAATCCTAAACCCAAAACCCTGAACCCTAAAATAACCCTAAACCCTGAACCCTAAACTAACAACTCTAATCCTATAACCATAAACCCTAAAACCTAAAAAACCCTAAACCTTAAGCTTTAAACTAACCCAAAACCCAAAACCCAAACCCAAACCCAAAAACCCTAAACCCTAAACCATAAAATAAACCTAAACCATAAACTATAGGCCCTAAAAATCATAAAACCTAAACCTTAAACCCTAAACCCTATACCCTAAACCTTAAACCCTAAACCCTAAACCATAAAGCTTAAATATTAAACCCTAAGTCCTAAATCTTAAACCCTAACCCTCAACCCTAAACCCTAAACCCAAAAACCCTAAACCCTAAAATCCTAAACCCTAAACCCAAAACCCTAAACCATAAACCCTAAAAACCTAAAAACCTAAACCTAAAGTAAATAAAACCTAAAAATAAAATAAATAAAGAAACATAAACCTAAATAAAAATAATAATAAAATTAAAACCTAAACTAAAACCTACACCTAAACATAAAAATTAAATAATAAGAAAATAAAAATACACTAAAATAAAAAAATAAAAACCTAAACTAAACTAAAAAATAAAATAAACCTAAGAATAAAAAGCCTAAATAAAATTAAAACTAAACATAAAATAAAAATAAAATAAACCTAAAATAAAATAAAATAAAAACCTAAACCTAAAAATAAATAAAAAATAAAATTCAAACCCTAAACTAAAAATAAAAGCTTAACCTAACATAAATATAAAATGAATAAAATAAAATTAACCTAAACCTAAACTATAATAAACTAAACTAAAATAAATAAAACTGAAACCTAAACCAAAAATAAGCTAAACTTAAACCTAAATCTAAACTAAATAAACTAAGATCAACTAAAAATAAACCTAAACCTAAACTAAAAAATAAAATGTAAAAATAAACCTAAAATAAAAACCTAAAACCTAAACCTAAAAAATAAAATAAAAACCTAAGCCAAAACCTAAAAATAAAAAATAAAACCTAAAAAATAAACCTAAACATAAACCTATACCTAAAAAATAAATTTAAAATAAATAAACAAAACTAAATAAAAAATTAAAAAAAAAAATAAAAAATAAACTAAACCTACCGTTTTACTAAAATTTTTTTTTAAAAACCCTAAACTCTAAACCCTAAACCTTAAAACTAATCTAAAACCCTAAACATACAACATTAAATCTACAACCCTAAACCTTAAATCATAAATCCTAAACCCTAAACCCTAAACCCTAACCCTAACCCTAATCCCTAAAATGCTAAAACCCTAAACCTTAAACACTAAACCTACACTTAAAGTAATTAAATAAATTAAAAAAATAAACATAAACCATAAAACCTAATAAACCTAAACCTAAACCTAAACCTAAACCCTGTGCGTAACCTGACACAAGAACATCACCATCAACCGTGCCTAGACTGTGGTGGAGGCAAGAGGTGGTGGTTATCGTGGTGGGGATCTGAGGTGGCAGACATGGTGGTTTGAGTAGTGGTGGTATGGTGGATGGGAGCAGTAATTGAAGATGGCCAATGATCGATATGTTGATCCCCACTGAGAGGTTCGATGGTTCTCATGGGAACCAGAGAAATTGAAGATGGCCAATGCCGCTTATCAACCATCTTTAGTTTTTCTATGAGTGCTCATTTTTTATCTATGTCATTGCTTGTAGAATACTTGGAGTGTTACTTGGTTGATGAAATCAAAAAGAAGAAATGTTGAATCTAAATTTGTTCTTTATTAAAATAAAACTAAAACCCTAAACCCTAAACTAAAACCTAAACCCTAGACCTAAAACCTAACCCTCAACCATAAAATCCAAACCCTAAACCCTAAAACCCTAAATCCTAAACCCTAAACCCTAAAACACTAAACCCTAAAACCTAAAACCTAAAACCTAAACCTTAAAGCCTAAACCCTCAACCCTAAACCCTAGACCCTAAACCCTAAACCCTAAACCCTCAACTAACCCTAAACCATAGACACTAAAAAGCTAAAAACCTAAACCTAAACTAAAAAATAAAATAAATAAAAAAACTTAAACCAAACTAAAATACAAAATTAAAATGAAATAAAAACTTAAACTAAAACCTAAACTTAAACCCAAAAAAGAAAATAAAATAAAATAAAATAAATAAATAAATAAATAAACTAAATTAAAAAATAAAAATCCTAAATAAAATAAAAACTAAACCTAAAATAAAAAATAAAATAAACCTAAAATAAAATAAAATAGAAACTAAATAAAAACCTAAACTTGAAAAAAGAACCAAAAAATACATAAATAATAAAACCTAAGCCCTAAAAAATCCAAAAATAAATAAAATAAACATAAACATAAACCTAAACCTAAACCTAAAATAAATTATACCTAAACCCTAAATAAAAAAAAAGAAACTAATAATAAACCAAAACCTAAACAAAAAAATAAAACTTAAAAATAAACCTAAAATAAAAACCTAAAACATAAATCTAAAAAAATAAAAAAATAAAAACCTAAACCTAAACCTAAAAATAAAAAAATAAAACCTAAACATAAAAAATAAAATAAAAATTAAACAAAATTAAACCTAAACCTAAAAAATATAATAAAATAAAAAACCTAAAATAAAATAAAACATCTAAAATAAATAAACAAAACTAAATAAAAATAAAGCTAAATTTAAATAAAAAAAAAATAAACTATAATAAATGAAAATAAATTAAATAACTTAAATAAACCTCAACCTACCCGTTTACTTAATTTAAAAAATTTAAAAATAAATTAAAAAATATAGTAAAAAAATCTTAACTTGAAACCCTAAACCCTAAAATTAACACTAAACCCTGAACCCTAAACCTGCAACCCTAAACCTTAAACACTAACCTTAAAACCTTAAACCCTAAACTCCAAACAATAAACCCTAAAACCCTAAACCCTAAACCCTATACACTAAACCCTAAACCCTAAACCATAAACCCTAAAACCTACAACCCTAAACCCTAAACCCTAAACTCCAAACCCTAAAAACTAAACCCTTAACCCTAAAAACCTAAAAACCTAAAGCTAAACTAAATAATACCTAAAAATAAAATAAATGAAAAAATGTTAACCTAAATAAAATAAAATAAGATATTTAAGAAAAACTTAAATAAAATAAAATAAATAAAAACCTAAAGTAAACTAAAAAATAAAATAAACCAAAAAATAAAAAACATAAATAAAATGAAAACTAAATGTAAAATAAAAATAAAATAAACCTAAAATAAAATAAAATAAAACTAAATAAAAATCTAAACCTAAAAAAAAATAAAAAATAAAAATAAATCATAAACTAAAAAAAAACTAAACCTAAAATTAACAAAATAAAGTAAACCTAAACATAAACTAAAATAAATAAAACTTAAAATAAACTATACATAAGCCCTAAAGTAAATAAAATAAAATAAACTAAAAATAGACCTACACCTAAACTAAAAAATAAACCTAGAAATAAACCTAAAATAAAAAACTTAAAACCTAAACCTAAAAAAATAAAATAAAAACTTATACTTAAAATTAAAAATTAAAAATAAAACCTAAACCTTAAAGTTATATATTAAACCTAAACCTAAAAAATAAAATAAAAATAAACTAGACTAAAAAAATAAACATAAATTTAAACTGAAACCTAAAAAATAATCTAAAATAAAATATCTAAACTAAAGTAAATAAACCTAAAATAAATAAACTAAACTAAATAAAAATAAAATAAGCCTAAATAAAAAAATAAAATAAACTAAAATAAATAAAAAATAAACTAAATTAACCTAAACCTATCATTTTACTTAATTTTAAAAAAATAAAAAATCTTAAACCCTATACCCTATTCCCTAAATCCTAAACCCTAAACCTAAACACTAAAACCAAAAATTTCCCCTAAACCCTAAACCTACAACTCTAAACCCTAAACCCTAAAAAACCCTAAAACCTCAACCCTAAACCCTAAACCCTAAACCTAACCCTAACCATAAACCTTAAACCCTAAACCCTAAAACCCTAAACCCTAAATCCTAAACCCTAAAAACCCTAAACCTTAAATTATCTGTAAACCCTAAACCTTAAACTAACCCTAAACTCTAAACCTTAAACTAACCCTGAAAACCTTAAACTTTAAAGCCTAAACACTAAACACTAAATCTTAAATTGTAAACCCAAACCCTAAACCCTAAACCCTAAATCCCTAAACCATAAATCGTAAACCCTAAACCCTAAACCCTAAAAATCTAAAAACCTAAACCTAAACTAAATAAAACTTAAAAATAAAATAAATAAAAAACCCTAAACCTAAATAAAATAAAAACCTAAACTAAACCCTAAACCTAAACTTAAAAATAAAATAAAATAAAAAATAAAAATAAATAAAATATAAGAAAATAAAACCAAAACTAAACTAAAAAAATAAAATAAAGCTAAGAATAAAAAACCTAAATAAATTTAAAACTAAAAATAAAATAAATATGAAATAAAATAAAATAAAAACTAAATAAAAACCTAAACCTAAGAAAAAAACCTAGAAATAAAAACCTAAAAATAAATAAAAAATAAAACCTAAACACTAAACTAAAAAAAACCTAAATTTAAAATAAAAATAAAATAAAGTAAATAAAATAAACCAAAACCTAAACTAAAATAAATAAAATCTAAATCTAGACAAAAAATAACTAAACCTAAACCTAAACATTAATTAAATAAAATAAAATAAACTAAAAATAAACTTAAACATAAACTAAAAAATAAAACCTAAAAATAAACCTAAAAGAAAAACCTAAACTTACAAAAATAAAATAAAAACCTAAACCTAAACCTAAAAATAAAAAATAAGACCTAAAACTAAAAAATAAAATAAAAATAAAACTCAAATAAAAAATAAACCTACACCTAAAAAATAAAATAAAAAACCTAAACTAAATAAATAAAACTAAAATAAATAAACTAAATTAAATAAAAATAAAAAATAAACATAAATAGAAATAAAAAAATTAAAATAAACTCACATAGATAAATAAAAGAAATAAACTAAAAAAACTTAAACCTACCAGTTCACTTAATTTTTTTTAAAAAAAACACCTTAAACCCTATATCCTAAACCCTAAATACCAAATTCAAAACCCTAAAACTAACCCTAAACCCTAAGCCCTAAAGTTGCAACCCTAAATCATGAACCCTAAACCCTAAAGCCCTAAACTCTAAAACCTAAACCCTAAACCCTAAACCTTAAACTCTAAACCCTAAACCCTATACCCTAAAACCTATAACCCTAAACCCTAAACACTAAGAATGTGCAGAACCTTGACGGCAGTAACATCACCTTTAACTAGGCTTCGTCTAGATTTTGTGGTGGTGGCGAAGGCAGAGGCGGCAGTTATCGTAGTGGTAGGGGGGTTTAGAGGTGTTGGTGGATATGGTGGTGGTGGTGCAATGGAGATGAGAGGAGAGATGGAGGCAGCCCATGGTGCTGAGGTGAGATTGAAGATATGATGGCGGATCCAACTACTCGAGAGGTGGGGATGGTTCTGATGGGAATTGAAACAGGAATGGTCGATCCATCTGCTTATGGAACTATGTCTCTATAGTAGAGATGGTTCAACTTATCTAAAGTTTTGGATTTTCTCTATGTTTGCACATTTGTTATCTATGTCATCACTTTTGTCTTAGTTAACTTGGGGTGTTACTGGGTTGATGAAATTAAAAAGAAGAAATATTGAATATAAATTTATTCTCCTTTAAAAAGAACCTTAAACCCTAAACCCTAAACTAAAACCTAAACCCTAAACCCTGAACTCTTAAAACCATAAACCCTAAACACTAAACACTAAACCCTAAACCCTAAATCCTAAATCATAAACCTTAAACCCTAAACACTAACTTTAAACCCAAAAACCCTAAACCCTAAACTCTAAATCCTAAATCTTAAATCATAAATCCCTAAACCCTAAAACCTATAATCGTAAACCCCAAATCCTAAACCCAAATCCCTAAACTAACTAAACCTAAACCAAATTAAAACCCAAAACCCTAAACCTTAAATAAAGATGTCATTAGTAGATCTAAAGATGACCTATTCCAAACATAGTTATGGTTACTAAAGAAAATGTCTTCAAGAGACTTTCCTTGACTATTAAAGATTTTAATACCCTAAACCATAACCCTAAATCATATTATAATACCATATATAGTATAATGTAGCATCATATATTTGAACATGTAGTAATGTGTTTTTGGATGTTATAAGATGTTTTGAAATGTTTTAGTATATTATGGTATATAGTCTACATTATTATAAATCATAAAAATATTGATTTAATAAATTAGATAATGAAAGTGAAAGTTGAAATTAAATTGGGAATTAGTAGCCAAAGGTGTGGTATGCCACCCATTATCTAAAAAAGTAAGATTTTAAAATAAATATTATATGTTATAGCATAGATATATAGCATCATATATAATATAATTCTTCTACATATTTTGAATTAATCAGCATTATTTGATTTAGAAAATGGAATTTTCCAAATGGAAGCCAAATTCATAATATAGCTTAAAATATATAAGTACTAAAATTTATACTTTATTTTATTTAGACTAATTTTATGATTTTTATCAAGCAATCCCTTGTGATATGCAATATAGTATAATATAATATGTTATAATGTATTATAATATAGGATGCCATAAACATGTAGTGTTATAGCATTATTGTATACTTGTTTGTTTGATATTTTAGTTTGATGTAGTAGTAGAGTTTGTACTAGTATAATTCATAAAAAATACTAATTTATAGGAGATGATGGATTTGGCCAAATTTAAGGTTTAGGAACACCATAGTGTGCTATGGTGTCATTTAATCAAAAGAATGGAATTTTGCATCCAAAATAAATATGCATTTTTCAACCAAATTTTATAAATTTTTCTTAAAGAGATTAATTTTTAATGTAAGATAACATATTATATGAAAGCATATTAAAATATAATGTACATAACAATATAACATCACATATATATGAATGTGGTGGTGTGTTACTAAATGTTATTGTACATTTTAGTTTGTTTTACTTTATTATATTACATTGGTCAAAAAACTCACAAAAAATGTTAATTTGAAGGTTAAGATGGAAGAATTTAATTCACAAAAGACACACCAAGAAGCAACACAAAAATTATGCTATTTTGTACCATTTTTAATAGAAAAATAATAATTTTACATCCAAAATGAACATTATTCATATTTTGAGAAAATTTTATTATTTGTTCTTTTTATGTGATTCTAATGAGGTGTAATGTTAGACAATATATTATATTATAACAAATTACAGTATAACATCATATTTTATTATATAATATAGTGTGTTAATTCACACTATAATATGTTTAGCATGATATTGTATAGTTAATTTGAGCTTGCACCATCACAAATCATAAAATGTTGATTATAATGTTAAGATGATGTAATTTGAAGGAATACATTGTTAGGCTTTTGTTAAGTATTAAAGGTGTGCATAAGAGAAGAAATAAGATTTGATGAGAATTTCCATGTCAAGGACATGGAGGGAGATCTTGGGGATCACACATGCATTGGACATGACATGTGAGGGTCTATGTCGAGGCATAGAAGAAAATCGGGGATAAGGTTTGAATTTGATTTGATTATATGATTTAAGGAAAGAAGATCCGATGGGGATAAGAATCTATAATCCACCATAGATTAAGATCTAATCAACTTTAATTTATTTTTGTTTAATTAATGTGGAGGCACATGCTAGAGATATGGGCTCGAGTCCGGGATCGTATATGAACCTTCCACTAGAAGTAGTTTGAGCTATCCACCGGGATTGATTTGAGTTTGATTTCATAGATTTGTTGGGGATGTAGAATAAGAGTTTGGTTGGATTTCTTTGATCTACCGGAGTTGGTTTAATTTGGCTCATGGAGGTTGGTTTGAATTTGATTTGTTTGACTTGTTTATATATGATTTGGGGCTCCACTGGAGAAGGGTGTGATTTAACCCACCGAGAAAATTAGAAGTTTAATTTAATCTGTTAATGTATCTATGTGATGGATCCACTAAGAAGATGCTATATCACCTTGACCTACCCAGTTTATAATCCAAAGGGATAGTCTACCATTTAGAGGTAGCTAAAAACCTAAGGGTTGCTTTTGGTGTAATGGCTATGCTAGAAGAAGGCATGTAGACTTACATCTTCCAAAGTGAGGAACAACAGGGTGACCATTGGATGCACAACAAATCAACTACCTAGTGTGACTACTAAGTGAATGCCACTGGGACTTATGTCAACTCAAAAGTAGTCGATTAATTTTATCTTAATTTCATGTGATTTAGTATATTTGTTTTGGTTTAGTTTGATTTCAAATTGAGGCATATCCACTGGGATGTGAGCTCGATCAAATTTTAGATAATTTATGGATCATGTTAAAGATGGACCCACCGAGAAGGGGCTATACTTGTCCTATCTCAAATTTACAAATCCATATATAGTCTATGGGGTAGAGCTAGCCAACCTAAGGGGTTGCCTTTCAATGTACAACAACTAAACTAGGAAGAAGGCATAGCAAACTTACATCTTCTAAAGCTAACGCGTGACCTATATTGTACACAACAAATAGAACCCACTTAGAGAGACTAAAAGTGAATGACCGGGACTTATATCAACTCAAGAGTAATCAGAGATTCCTATAGGGAGTTTTGCCGACACCGCCTCTAAAGATAGATGCCTACTAGAAAAGGTACCTTGGGATGTCCTCCTAATCCACAAGTGAATATATATTTTGTTTATATGTTCATGGACTATTGGTGTGTGAGACCACACTAAGAAGGCTATGTCAACCTTGACCTATCTCGCATTGACCAAGGGAGAATCACATCCATGGATGGATTCTCCAACCATGTGGGTGGTTATAAGAAAGGGAACTATCCAATCAAGTAATCCGGTAGTGTCTAAATGGGGTCAAAGGACATGATCCAAATATAGTGCCTAAGGGAGGTGCTAGTGTTATCTAGCCTAAAAAGAAAGCTTATAGGTCTACAATGGTAAACTCAAGGAAAAAGTGTAAAGACTTACATACCATGAGTGGTGTATCCTAAGATAAGAACCAACCTAACTTGTATCCCGATGAGTGGTGTATCCAGCATAGTGAGAACCAACCAACCTAAGGTGCCCTCATAAATGATCAAAAAAGAGCATGTAGATTTACAACTTTCCAAGCAAACTGAACATCGGATAGTCTTTCATCACATATGTTATTTGACCTAGAGCACTACTAAGTGAGCCCCGAGGAAGACCGACCCATACTTGAAGTAAGAAAGGAGCTATGGGACTTATCCTAAACTTTAAATATACTCAACAGTCAGGCATGAAGGCTAATCCAAGAAGAAAGCATAGCACTCACATCCTCTAAATGAAGCCAACATGTGGTAGCTTACCACATAGTAAAGCCTACCAAACTAACAAGCACTCATGTGTGTGTGGCAAGTAAAGGAAAGCATAGCACTTACATCCTCCAAAGCAAGAAGACCATTAGGGTGACACACTAGGAAAGTCATTCCACCTAGAGCATGAGTGAGTGTCATGGGCATTATCTCAACTCGGTAGCCTAAGACAAAAAGATATGTGTTTATTTTTATATGTTTGTGTGTGGTTTATGTTTGTGTCAATGAAGGATAGGATGTCGCTCGTTCTTACACTACCTAAACACATCATGGAAGATTCAAAACAAGAATACTTTCAACATGGAAAAGATTGAATTCAAAATGAAATTTTCATTGATGATAATTATTTTCAAACATGATTTATAATATTTTTAAGTAGAGCCCATTGATTGGAAGCAGCTCCTTATGATTAATAATTTAATAAGATCCTCCTAGCCTCTATGAAAAGGGCCTTCCCAAGTTCATTTTGCCTCCCATCTTATGATACACCTCCTTAGAACTAAAATAAGCTCTACTTGAAAAGCTTTAGATGACCAACTTGTGAGCTTGAATCATTTTATTTGTAACAAGGTTTTAGCATGCAGTGCATCTCTCTCCTCCAAACCTTGATCTCTTCTAACCAACTTGGTGTTCTCTTATGTGATCTTCTACCACATCTATCCTTAGTGATGGGAGTTGGACTTTAATGGTGAACAACTGGACCCATACACTAGAGAAAGAGTAAAGTTGAGTTCTATATGTGGTGGCCCACAAGGCTTCAACTAACCATGCCACTATCGCTTGTTGTTGTTTGTGTCTTCTTCAATATTTGATAAGAGTTTTATTGAAGGCTTGCTATTTTCCTGCAGTTGATGGTAGAATATCTCCATATGACTGTGAAAAGTTGTTGATCTGTTTTTGAATGACATTATCAAATATAATTCATCGAGGCACTCCTATATATGATATGGTTTCTAAAAAAATTGGAGCACATGCGAGCTATGACCTTTGAGTGAATCAGCCCATTTGAAAAGTAGCAGAAGAACTAAGATGAATCGATGACCCTTAAAAGAATGAGGATCAATCGATCCACTATGTCACCAACACTCTGAATGGCCATGAAAATGTAGGATGTAGAATGTTGGGTTGGTGTAGGACCACAATGTGTATTTGACATTGGTGGCATCGCCTAGCCATATCCATGCAATCTATAATCATCCAGAGTATCCTAGTCTCTTGATCTTAGCTTTCATCTTTGGACCATATTGGTTCCACATAATCTCGAGTGTACCTCATGATCTTAGGCTTCATGCTTATATAAACAACATAACCACATATGATCGAAAAGATCGATACAAGACACCATCCAAAAGACCATGTGAAAGTGCTCTCTCTTCATCCGATGGGCTTGGGACTTCGAGTAGTTTGCCTTTATTTAGGTAATCCATTAATGGTTGCCTCTAATCTAACTCCTTGACTTTCTTGGCAATGGCAACCTCCCCATCAAGAGAGTACTTTTTGATGAGTTCAATATCAATAAGGATAAGACTTGTCTATTTTCAACCTTTATTGATATGGACTCATCCTTTGACATGCCAACTCTTGGCAAGCTTGGCTAAAGCATACCTATGGTGTTTTCTCCTCGAGGAATCTATAAATGGTAATCTTTGATCCAACAACTCCATGGTGTATCAAGTGATGGAGCTTGGGCATTATAACCTTATACCCAATGATTTTGATAACTAGTTGAGAATCCCAAAGATGTTGATGTTTTGGATGCTTAGAATAATGGCTAACTAATGATAATCGAGCTCATATTCATTTGTTGTTGGTACAAGGATTGGATAGATGATATGAGAATCATCATATCACATCAAGAGTTAAGAGAACTATTCCTACCTTTTTCGAATAGTAGATTGTGGTTCTTCTCCTCTTTGAGAGTAAGCACCATCAAAGTACATCCCTAGGAATGCTAGTATCCCCTAAGTTCATAATTTGTCATCGTGGATCATCACTAAGTGGAGACTCAATAGAAGTGGGTGTGCTAAGAAATCTATGCTTATCCTTTCACCGCACAAAGGGTTACAAAGGTAATGTCAAACTACGAAAGGATCATGGATCATCTGTCAACCATCCGATAGCATCGGTGTCATGAGATACTATAGTGGATTGATCCTAGAGATTAAGTTTATCTTATGGAAGCATGTAGTGGTAGCTTTGGGATGCAAAGATTAAAGCTAGGCAATGCTTCTCAATGGATGGATAATTAGCCTAAGGATTAGATGATGAGAGATAGTAGAGTGCATTTTCCATCCCTTCATCATTGGGCCAACAAAGCACCAAGGAGTCATCTAACAAAGAATGTAAAGTATGAGCGCTTCTGATAGGGCTTAGGACTTGGCATCATCTGGTAATGTTTGATGTCTTTGAAGGCATGCTCACACTTATCATCCCACTTGAACTTGGTGTCTTTTGACAAGTGCTGAGAATGGTTGACATCTTCCCAATAAGTTGGATATAAAGCTTCTTAGATACGCCAACTGCCCTTGGAATGATCTGAGTGGAGTTAAACTTTAGGGGTATTTCTAATGTCACCTTGATGTTCTGATTGAATTGATTCTGGTCAACAACAAACCCAAGGAATTTCTAAGCTACTGAAATGCACACTTGGGGTTCATTTGAGGTTATATTATCTTAACTATTTGAAAACTACTCAAGTCAAAGAGATGGTCTTCCTTTTGTCTACTTTTGATGATCATGATGATGAATGAATGAGTTCATCAAGATTCATGTGTAAATGTAGCACCAACATTTTTAATGAAAGGCATGGCCTTATATCAATATTCTAATTGGGGTTCAAAAGTAGTGTTTTCATCATCAAGAACCATCTTTATTTGGTTATATCCATATGAGCCATCCATGAAAGAGAAGACCGCATGATGAGGCAATGTCCCACCATCACTGATTGGTATTAAAATTTGTCTTTTGGACATGCCTTATTTAAATCTAAAATTGACCCATATGTGAATTTGGCCATTACTTTTCTTAATTGGGATGAAGTTGCTAACTGGGTATTTTTCTTCTGATGAAGCCAAAGATCGATCAATTTCTTGACTGAAATGACCTTGTTATATGTCTAATCACATACATCTAGGAGCTTGCTTGATAGGTTAGTTAGCCTCAAGTAGTTTATGGAATGCTATGTTAGAGCCCAATCTTCATAACTCCATACAAAGTGGTCCTTAAACTTAATACTAATTAAGTCATTGGTTTCAATTTCATTCAATAAAGAACGATGTATGTCAATGGATCTCTTCTTCAAGTTGTTGATTTCCTTGAGCTCTTGATGGTTATTGATCTCTTCTTCCAACTCTAGCTGCATCTTTGACTTAAAATCATCCGATCATCTAAGTTTCTAAGCATAACTCATATGAGTTAATGTGATTTGAAAAGAACCTATTCCAAATGATTGGTGATGACTAAGCGAATCCATCATTGGCAAAACCCACTAGAATCTTAGTCCCACCTAATTGAGAGCTTTTGCATTTGTTCTTACATATTCTTTCAAAGTAATCGACCTGTTTGCTTTGAAGTATGTAATTAACCCTTTCTTTGCTAAATTATGAACCCAAGGCAACTACCAATCAAAAGGTAATTCTATTAAATCTTTATATGAATCATCCTCAAGTTCTACATCAACTTCTTGACTTGAGGATGATGCTTCCTATGAACCTCGAAGTCTTCACACCATGATGAGTTAGGGTTTCCCTCCAAGGAATCTACTAATAGAAGACTTCTGCTAGTGTTAAACTATATAAGAATTCATCTTATGAACTAGATTCTAAGTCTATATGGATAGTGTATTCTTTGGTAAGACATATCTTCTATTGGGTGGCCAATAAGGAAGTTTTCCACCCTAGATCGCCTCAACTAGCTTCCTCTTCCTGGAGGTCATCCTACCCATATGTTTGAATGGAGTAATAACTGGGGTGGAATCTAATCGCTCCACTTCCTCCTCAAGTCTATTTCGCCTCCCTTTATTTTCTTTTTCATTTTCTTTTCTTTTCTTTTCTTTTTTCTTTCTTTTTATTTTTTTTTATTTTTAAACTTTGGCAAGTTTATGAAAATAGACTTGTTGATTTTGAGGAGGTAGTGTCATCCTCATATATGACCTCATGAATAAATGGCTTGAGATCTCCTTTGACATAGATGACCCCCACCTCTCAAAAACTTCATACACCGATGTAGAGGATGGAACTATGTTATTCTCATGTATTCATATTCTCTCAAGCAAAGCGTTAAAAGATGTATCTGAGTCTATAATGTCAAACTTGGCTTTGATCTTCCAATCATCTATATCCAAGGGCAAAACTATGGAGCCTAAGGCTTGACACTTTTGGAGTGATTCAATCTTCCCATCTTAGACTTAGAAGTTTTCTAGACACTAAGACTTCCCTAGTCATAAGACACTTCTAACAATTAGTAAACACTTAACTTAAGCCCAAAGACTTAGAAGGGTTAACCATATGATTAGTTATGTCTGGAATTAGGATAATCCACCTACCATACAACCCAAATCCAATCCATGTTCACCTTCAAACACACACTCAAGTTCAATTCAAACATCAAATTCAAATCCAAATCCAAACCAAATTCCAAAACCAAATGATTGAAGCCCATGATCAAATCCAAACTTGAAACCCTTCTAAAGCCATATGACCTATCCCATGGACTTAGCCAAATCTTAATATAAATCAAATCCAAAATCAATTGATTTTCTCATAATCAATTTATATCTTCGATCATATTCTTAAATATAAATCAAATCTACATTCAAATGATACAAACTAAATCAAACTAAATCAAATTAAATCAAAACCCTTCCTAAGCCATATGACCTATCCATGGACTTAGCCAAATCTTAATCCAAATCAAGTTAAACTTAATTTATTTTCTCACAAATCAATCATATTTTCAATCATATTCAAAAATTTAAATGAAATATACATTTAAATCATTAAAATAAATAAAACTAAATCAAAATTCAGACCTAAGCCAAATGACCCAACTCCATGGACTTACCCAAATTCCTTCATTCCAAAACCCAAATTCAAATTATTTTCTCATGAATCAATCATACCTTCAATTATATTCATAAATATAAATTAAATCTACAATCATCAAGCCAAACAAAAATCAACCCAAGTCAAACCCAACTTAACCCTTTTGACTTGAAATGTTCAAATGAACCAAAACCCATTTGAACTAATTACTGTAATTGAATTTATATATCAATCCCAAATCCATATATAAACTCAACTAAATAAAACTCAACCCAAAATCAAGCCAACTAAACCCAATTGGTCCACTTGACCCAAAGTGGCAATTTGACCTATTTGAGCCAAGTTCTAATCCTACCCAAATTAGATTGAACCACCCATCAAAACCTCACATCATGATTGATCATCCCTAGGTTGATCAATTGTCATAAAATAAATCAAGTCAACTTGGTCATTTGACCAAGTCAACCCCTTAACCATATGAACCCAAACTAGCCAAATTGTAACCAAGATAAATTGAAACCAATGATTCATACCAAATCAAAATTAATATTTGAATATGACTTGACCTTCAATTGAGTCAAACCAAACCCAATTGGCCCTCTTGACCCAAGTTGATCCAAATTGGCCTAAAAGACCAAATTGGGTCAAATCAAAATATAAACCAAATTGATTGTAACAATGGCTCAAATTCATTCTAAATTGGTTTGAACTTGACCAAAGCCATGATTGGACCCAATTGAACCCAATTGACCTACTAAAATTGGCCTAAAGGTCGTTGGCCTAAATCAAAACCAAATCCAAATTAATTGAAACCAAAGCCTACAATCATCTTCAATTGGTCAACTAAACCCAAACCAACACCCAACCCAAGCTAATTTGGCCAATTTGGTAAAATTAGTCTTAACCCATTTGACCCAAATGAATTCAAATGAGCCAAAATCAAATCTAAGTAAAACAAAACCAAAACATCTAAAATGATCATTTGAACTTGACCCAACCTTAGTTTGACCCAATTTGATCAATTAGTCAACTTAATTAAACCTAACCCAATTTGACCTAAATGAGTCAAATTGAGCCAAACCTAACCAAATCAACTCCAACTGACTTGAAATTTGGGCTAACCCACTTTCATTTCAAATCTTCCCAAATCAATGCCAAATTATCATTCTACCCTTTGGGTCAAGGGCATCACATGAGACAAAATTACCCATGTAAGTGGTCATTTCCATTCCTTGGCCACTTTGTAATCTCCCAATGATCCACTTAGGCACCTAGGACACGCCTAACTTGACTGGGGTGGTTGGCCATGACCCATGGGAGGTGAAACCACCTCACCCTCCCCATTTGAGCATTTGAAACCCATAACTAGAAGCCAAACTCGATCCCACCATCCAATCAAGATGAAGGGATGGGGGGTATACACCCCCTCATTTCCACTCAAACACACACAAAAATCATTCATCAAATCCCTAGCTACCCAATATGAGCCGCTAGAGCCATTCCCTAAGCTCCCAAGCTCATTGCTCGATCAAAAAATTCCATTCTAGTCCATCCCGAAAGAGTACACTCCAATTTTTGACCTAACATCCCCATTTCTCCATCAAACTCAGATTTACTTTCCATGCACCTTCCCTAGGCCTCTTCGAGCAAGAATGAATCATCTCCCAAGCTTCCCGGCATCGGAGGTGGGACTTTGATCAAAGGCAAGCTCCAAATCATCAATTCATGGCCTTTCATGTGAACATCGAGGAATTGATCCAATTGCTACTCAATAGAGCTTCATCTCTACTAGATGAAGCTTCCTCAATCATTCGAGCCATCAGTCTTGAGGTCCAGTGAGGTATGCTTCCAAAACTGATCCATAACCAAAAATGAGTTGGAGATTTTTGAAGAAAACTTGCATCTCGTGTGATCTTGACCATTGCATCTCCTCCGATCAATGTCATGAAGGTGTGGATCCTTTTGGAGTCAATTGCTCGTAAGCTTGGATCAAGTGAGAAATAGCGAATGGACTCCATTCTCCCTCACTCGCATGATGTTAGATCAAGCATTGTCTGTTCTAAGTGATCAAAATGGATGATCGTGATTAGATTCGCTAGATCAATCTGATTTAATCCTATTAAGTTGTGGTATTAATTGTAGCCATCTGATCTTAGATCGAACAGCAGAAGAGAAAGCGCATCTGTCGTAACCACGTAGGCGTAGAGTCAAATAAGTTTTAAGTAGCTAATCGCAAGGCGCCTCATGGAAGGTGCACTACATCAATGCGCCACATGGCGCCAATAGGATTAGGCTTAATTAATCATTTTTAATGGCTGAAACTTCTACAAATCATAAAAAATTATAGATATATAAAAAATGCAAATAAATACTCATTTTAAAGGTATTTTATAAGAGAATTAATTAAAAATGATCTCAACTAATTTTGAACAGTAATTAAGGTTTAATTTTAAAATTAATTAGTTTAATTACTTTTTAATTTCTTGAGCAATTATCCTAAATTTTGTGGGTTAATTTAATTGGATGACCTCTACCTCACATGATTTTCTTGGGATTTATTGCTTACTTAATTAAGAAAATTGACTAATTAAACCTTAACTACTTATTTAAGTTAATTAATGATTAATTAATCCCATGAATAGTAATAAATTGGTTAATTAAGTTTATTAATCATTATTCAAAAGTAAGTGAACTAAGGAATAGGGTTGGGACCCCTTTTCCTAAGTTCATTTCACCCTTTTTAAAATGAAATTAATTAAGATTTAACTAATTAATTAAATCACTTAATCAAATTGAAATCATAATCACATCAGACCTTAATTAATTGAATCATGGGGTAGATCTTTAGTTGTTTAGTAACATAAAGGAGTTTAATGAAATTTTGGTTATTCCATATGTGTGGGAAAACCATAAGAGTAATTAATTAAGTCCCTTAATCTAATTAATTATTAATCATGAGTCAATTGCATTAGGGTACTTTTATTTCCTAAGATCATTGCAAGTTTATTATCCATGCATATCATGTTGGCTCATAATTATTTAGTAAATTACTTTAAGGTGACATAAGTAAGGGTAATTAATTCATCTAATTAAGTGTTCAACATAATTAACCCATAAAATCAACTTAATTACATTTCCTTAAATTAAATCAAATCACTAATGTGGGAATGGGTTTAAAACAATAAGTGATGATTTCTCTTCTCCTCTTTAAATCAAATAAAATCCAAAACTTAATTAATAAAGCTTTGGTTTGCTTTTAATTAATCTTATTTGATTTGATTATCCTCAAGAACTTGTTTGGTTGAATGAATCACATGCTTATATTTATTGTCCTCTTTCTAATCATGTTAAATTTGGTATGTCATTTGAATTCATGCATCCATCTTTTCAAAATCAAGTAAAATAAAATGGATTTCCTTTATGTAAGCTTGCATGTGTTGATTTAATTAATATATGCTATTATTATCACTATTAAATCTAAATATATTTTTCAAAAGCTTATAAATGAATAATAATATGTGTTATGATGCTAGTTATAAATACATAAGAAATGCATGTGCTTATAGCTTAAGTGTATGAATGTTGAGTTCTCTTTCCTCTATTCATGTGTTGATTTATATAAGATTTAATGGTAATGGGTATATAGTCTGGACATCTTGGGAATGCAAGGCTTTAGCTAGCCTCGAGGAGGTCATCTGATTACCTCACTTCCTTGGTTTAACAATAGCACTTACCCATATGATTTCATTCTTCTGTATTTCAACATTAGAATTTGGATAGAGCTTTAATTCATATATATAAATGATTCAATCAAAAAAATATATACAATCTTTGCATGGTTTTCTTTTCCCTCATTTATGTATACATCCATGTGTGTCAAAGAAAACCAAGAATATAGTCTAGACATCCCAAGAATATGAGGCTTTAGTTTGCCCCAAGGAGTTCATATGATTACCTCACTTCACTGGTTTAACAATGACACGTACTTGCCTATATCTTTCTACATGTATTTGATTAGTGAATGAAAATCCCATTTTTACATTAAAATTGCATGCATTCATAATTTTCTAAGTTGTTTAATTAATTAGCCATATAATTTGGAGCTTACTTCCTATGTTCATGTATATGAATTTATTTATTTTTGAATGCAAATGGGTATATAGTCTAGACATCTCAAGAGTACAAAGCTTTAGCTAGCTCCAAGAGGTCATTTGATTACCTCACTTCTTGGGTTTAACAATGGGACATGCCTATTTAATTTCATTCTTATGTATTTTTTGTATAAGAATTTGGATAAAGTTTTAAATTAATATGTTTAAATATTACAATCAAATAAAATATAAATTCTAGACATACACATACATTCATCATTTAAGTGTTCTAAAATATGTTGCGTATATAGATACACTTAAGATTAAATCATATGCATGTTACATGTTATGGAAAGGAATGATTTAATATATGTCATGAGGTAGTAATTAAGTTAAATAAATCTTAAGATGCCTTTCATTTTGAATAGGATTATTTAAAGTGAACTTAAACTTAGGATTAATTAAATCATTTAATAAGCCATTCACTAAAAAGAACTAAATCAAATTAATATACTTTAGAAAGTGACTTAAAGTAGGGATGAAAGAGGGCCATCCTATTTTCCTCTCTTTTTAACACTTAGTTGCTAAGTGTAATTAAATGAAACAAAAGAAAACACAAATTAAAATTCTCAAATCAATTAAACTACTCCAAGTGAAATCAACCTTTCATGTTAAATTGAATCCTTCTATACTTAGAAAATACAATACTAATGCCTAACAAGACTTAGCACACAAGCCTTAATACACACATTATAATTAAGTCACCACTTCTAGCTCTAAGTTAGGACGGTGTATGGTATGATATATGTTTTGTTTTATGATGTATTTTTTAGATTGGATGTTAGGATGTATGTTTCATAGACTAGATGATAATATTAGCTTAACCATATTTTCTATAGGGGATTATGCTTAAGGGATGCTTAAAAATAAATGTGAATGCTCTTTTTGCAAGTTGCTTAAATTCTTAAGTATAATTTAGGCTAGGACAGGCGCTTAGTTATCCATGTGTAGGGTACTAAGTAAAAATTATAAATACAACTGCTTGAAATTATATGTACATTTAGCTAACCCCTATTATGGAGGTCCAGTTAGATTTACTTTTCCCACATAAATGTAATTTTTGCAATAAGAAAGAGGATTAGTGCTATGGGGATTAGGATGAGTAATGGCTAAGGCTATCCCGGGATGCCTTTGAAGTAAGCACCATCCAAATCAAAGAAGGAACCAAATCAGAAATGGAGATATGTAGAAAGAAGATCCCCCATAGCATTTAATAGAATTATAATTATTCTTTCATATTGCAGGTTTTATAAGGGTAGAACTCGGCTACCCATCTTTTCTCTGGTTGTATACATCATGACAGCCTTTTATTATTTTACTATAGTTTATATAATTGTTTGATGTTATGTTTACATTGTGCATTAGGATGGCATTCTTTTCATAGTTTCTTAAATGATTGATGCTTTAATGTGTGGCTTGGACACGATTATGCTCCTAGGATAAAAACAACTTTTTTACCAAACTAATCACTCATAAGTAAATTTTAAACAACTCATAACCTCATCATAAAGCCTAAGGCATAAATAAGATAATTAAAAGATTTAGCAACCCCTTAGCTGTGTGGTTGTATGTTTCACATCATCCATGCATATTATTTATCTCTTCAACATGAAAGATCTCCATCCTTGCATGATAAAGGAATGCTTGACCTGTGAGGGCATCCCTTATGGTGGAGAACACCTTCTTCTAGCTGATTTGACCCATAACCTATTTCATCATGCATTTAGTCATAATAAATCCTAAAGCCTCTATCAAAATGAAGTGTATAAAATGAAATAAAATTTGAAAAGATTTTACATCTATAGATAAGTCATATGCTTATACCACTCATGCTATAGTCTTTTAGGGAGTGTGTTTAGGACTTTAGTATATTTCTAAATAAATAGCTACCCTAGCTATCTTGCAATTCAAAAGACCATACTACATGGATTTAAAATCATAAGGAGTTAGCTAACGCCACCCAAGCTTTATAAGTCCAAGTCGGATAATTTATTCTCTCTATGGAGGTAAACCCTTATGTCCACCTATCACTTAGATTTAGGTGCTTTTAGCTCTAAAGCTCCCTAGATTTAGGATCAAAGCTATTTCTAAATGAGCATAAATTCTCACCTCTAGCATTACCACAACCTTGTGTTGGTGGATTATAAGCCCAAGTAATCTAATTAAATTTCAACTCAAAACATATAAATCTCCTCAACTTCAAAATTATAGCCCAATCATAGATAGATTGGAATGCTCACTAGCTAGTATCATGAGCATTTCTTACTTATTTCATTTGGATTCCAAAATAAATCTTCTCCTTGAACTTTCCCAATTGATTTTCCAAATACAATCAATCCTTTGATAGTCTAACCTTAAAATCTTTAGAGATGATAAATGTCTACTTTAATCAAAAGTATTCTTAGAAAATTTTATTTCCTAAGATGTAATTAACTATGGAGGCTTGCCTCCTTAGGAAACTTAAGAACCTAGTTTAACATAAATCCTACTTTATTCATCAATGTAAAGTAGTGGAAAAATCTCTGGTACATTAAAAGACCCATCATGCCTTAGGAGTCATTATTACATGATTAGGCTCATTGTAGGGTGATGCCTCTATCTTTCGAGATAGTACATCAAACCTCAATGTTGTACCTAATCACCTCAAAAAGTACCCCCCACCCCTAATAGGCAAGGGTTCTTTGACTCATAAAATATTGGGTCAACCGTAACTAGATATCATGTATCTACCAACATCCATGAATGTAAAGAGGGTTGCTCGCCCCTAAGAGTAAGTCTTCATTGAATGTAACTCTAAGATGTCCTTCGAGTGGCATGCCTCCTCTTAGAGGCCACCGAGCTAAGCATCTCTCTAGATCAAGTAAGGCCTTGATTAGAGATTCCCTCATCTCTTTGGATAAGACAAGGGTGTTGTATATGCTTAACGTAGATGGAAACTTTAAGGTGAGCTGGACATTGTAATCAACTCTAGCTTGGTCATCCACAAGCATATCCATGGTTGGAGCATCCTATGGACTATCTCCACTAGAACAAATGACTTTCTTATTTTATCTTGAGGTGCTACCTTAATAAAATAAAAAATAAATAAAAACCTAAACCTAAACAATAAACCTAAAAATAAAACCAAAACCCTAAACCAAAAAAAAAACCTAAACCTAAAATAAAAAAAATAAACCTAAACCTAAACTAAAATAAACTAAACCTAAAATAAATAAACCTAAACCTAAACCTAAAATAAACTAAACTTAAACCTAAGCTTAAACTAAATAAAATAAAATAAACTAAAAAAAAACCTAAACCTAAACTAAAAAATAACACCTAAAAATAAACCTAAAACCTAAACCTAAAAAAATAAAATAAAACCCTAAACATAAACCTAAAAATAAAAAATGAAATCTAAACCTAAAAAATAAAATAAACAAAATTCAACTAGAAATTAAACCTAAAACTAAAAAAAACCTAAACTAAAATAAATAAACCTAAAATAATTAAAGTAAATTAAATAAAAATAAAAAATAAACCTAAATAAAATAAATAAATAATTTAAAATAAATAAATAAAAATTAAATAAACTAAATAAACCTAAACCTACCAGTTTACTTAATTTTAAATAAAAAATCATTAACCTTAAATCCTAAACTCTAAATCCTAAACCCTAAACCCTAAAAAAGCCTTAAACCTTAAACCCTAAACCCTAACCCTAAACCTTAAACCTTAAAAGTAAAATTGCTAAAACTCTAAACCCTAAACCCTAAACCCTAACCTAAAACCCTAAACCCTTAACCCTAATTCCTAAACATAAACCTAAAATAACTAAATAAATTAAAAAATAAATATAAACCCTAAAACCTAAGAAACCTAAACCTAAACCAAAACCCTAACAATGGGCAGAACCATGATGGCAGGAACATCAAACCAAGCTCGAGATCTAGAGGAGGCATAAAGGCTATTATCTCGTGGTGGTGGACTAGTAAATGGTTGGGAGGCTAAATATTATCAACAACCATGGTGGTTAAGAGATGGGAAATGATGGGATCCTACTACGAGAGACCTGGTTCTGATAAGGACTCAAGAAATTGAAGAGTGGAAGATTCAATCAGCTGCTTATGGAACTGTGTCTTTATAGTAGAGACGGTTCTAGTTATCTAGGGTTTTTGATTTGCCTACAATTTTTTATATGTCATTGTGTCTTAGAAAATACTTGGTTGATGAAATCAAAAAGAAGAAATATTGAATATGAATTTATTCTCTTTAAAAAAAATAAAAAACCCTAAACCCTAAACTAAAACCTAAACCCTAAACCTAAAATTTAAACCTTAAACCCTAAACCATAAACCATAAAAATAAAAAAATAAAAAAACCCTAACTCTAAAACCCTAAAACCCTAAACCCTAAATCTTAAACCCTAAACACTAAATCCTAAACTATAAAACTGTAAACCCTAAACCCTAAACCATAAACCCTAAGCCCTAAACCCAAAAACCTAGAACCATAAACTCTAAACCCTAAACACCAAACCCTAAATCCTATTCCCTAAACCCTAAAAACCTAAATTCCTAAACCTAAACTAAATAAAAACATTAAAATAAAGTAAATAAATAAACCTAAACCAAATAAAATAAAAGTAAAATAAAATAAAACCTAAACTAAAACTTAAATAAACCTAAACCTAAGAAATAAAATAAATAAAAAATAAAACTAAGCTAAAATAAAACAAAATAAAACCTAAACTAAACAAAAAATAAAATAAATAATAAAACCTAAATAAAATAAAAATAATTTAAAAAATAAAAATAAATAAACCTAAAATAAAATAAAATAAAACTAAATAAAAACCTAAACCAAAAAAATAAACTAAAAATACAAAAAATAAAACCTAAACATAAAATAAACAAAATAAAATAAAACTAAACCTATACTTAAAATAAACTAAACTAAAATAAAAGAAAACCTAAAAACCTAAAAATAAACCTAAATAAAAAAACCTAAAAAAAGTAAATAATAAAATAAAAGCATAACCCTAAACCTAAAATAAATAATTAAACCTAAACCTAAAAAAAATAAAAAATAAAATAAACCTAAACTACAAAACATAAACCTAAACCTAAACCTTAAAAAAACTAAAATAAAAAACCTAAACTAAAATAAACAAACCTAAAAAAACTAAATAAAAAAAAATGAAGCTAAATAAAAATACAAAATAAAATAAAATAATAAATGGAATAAACTAAAAAAAAAAAAACCTAAACCTACTGGCTTACCTAATTTTAAAAAAAAAACACTAAACCTTAAGCCTTAAACCCTAAACCTTAAACCCTAAACCCTAAAACTAACCCTAAACCCTAAACCCGAGACCTATAACCCTAAACCTATAACCGTTAACCCTAAAACCATAAACCCTAAAATAAAAGGGTACTCTGGATAATAAACTAAATAAATTAATTCTCATGCTAAAATAAATGGATAAGAATTACTATAAGTATGAAAATTGATTCAAGAAGAAATAAATGAACTAAACTCAAGTTTAAATGCAATGGATAAGGCTAAACTAAGTGCAAGTAATTAAATTATCCAGAAGAAATAATTTCATGAAAATTGGAAAATAATGTAAATTAAATATGGCAAAATATTTTAAAAATAAAAATAAATAAGATGAAAATAATTCAACAACTATATTCATTTTTGTGAGCTTTAATCTATTTTATTTTTTCAAATCCAATGAAAATTCTCAAATTTTGTCCAAATTGATATGACTTTTCCGATTTAATGAAGCAAGTTGAGTCTGATGAATTTCTTGAAATACTTTAAATAAATAATTAGTAACTTTAAGAAAATATATTTTTATCTATGAAAATTTAAATTAATAATGACAATCATAATGATTAATATGAATAATTCATCCTACAAAGAAAATGTTAATCCTTATTACAAAAGATTTATTATCATCAAATCAAATGGTGAGAGATATAAACTGTATTCTTAATAATCTCCGCCTATTTTATGATGACAAATTGATGTTTGTTTGAAGGGTAAAAATTATATTGTAAAGATTTTTCTCCCCCTCAATAAATGCATATGTGATAAAATAAAATTATAATCAGCATCATTTGTGATATTCTCCAACATTTCATTTTCTCTTCCTTTTAAAATCATCAAAATTTAAAAATACAAATTGATTATATCAACAAATTTCCCCCCTTAATTAGTTCTAGAATTAAATTAAACATGTAATGATAAAGATAAATAAAAATTAACATTCTTGATATTATCTCACATTTAATGTAAACCAATTTATTTTTTTTAAATATGAAACTAACTTTGATTAGACATGTAAATGAAGGAAAATGTCATATGTGACGAAAATATACAAACATGTTTCTAAAATAAAATTTTTTTTTTTGATATTCTACATTAGTTAATCAAAATGAATAATATTTTGAAAGTAATGATAACTTAAGATACCAACTAAAATTATCTTACCATCAAATCAAATGCAATTGTATCAAATATTAAATTTATAAAGGCTAAAAATTATAGATTTTCATGAATAATGAAGATGGATATTACAAGAAAATTTCCAATCATTCAAAATGATTCATAAAGCTAATTTTATATTGTTCCAATTTAATGCTTAAAAGCTAATTTATGAATCATATCCATTATTTAACATAAGCTAAGGAAAATTAATAATAATAGACTATACCAAGAAACAATGAGTTTCAAATTAAGCATACTGAGCTTAGATCACAAAACTTATGCAGAATAAACTTGATAAAATCAATAAACTAACAAAAATCAAAATTTATTAAAGGGGCATAAGAGATCAAATAACATATAAAATTGTAAATATCAATTATAAACCATATTATCTTCCAAAACTAGAAACTAATTATGTTTTTGTTTTATTTTATGATATTTTTAAAACATGTTTGTTTGATGTGTTTTTTATGTTTTTTATTTTCAAAAAATAAATAACAATATTCTAAAACACTTAAAACTATTAGATGTTTAAAGTGTTTTAAAAAATAATAATACCATCAAATATGTTTTACTTTGAAATAAAATATAAACAAAATAAAATAAAAATATATAAACAAAAATAAAAATAGAATTGATCTCAAACATCCCCTTAATTTAAAGATTAAAAGATCTACATAGGGTAGCAACTAAATTTACTTATCATGAATTTTAGAAAAATTAAAATTGAATCTAAAAAATTCATTGGTAAAATTATGTAAAACTCATAAAGTATATGAAAATATTATTCCAAAATAAGTCAAATAATATTTAAAATATGAATTTCATGTGATTTATAGAATTATTTTTAAATCATATTTAAAAACAACTCATTTATTGAAAATAAAAATAAAATATGAAGCTTAACTAAAGTAGTTAGACATGAATGAAACATAACTAATCATAAGACCTAAATACATGTAAGGAAGATATTAATGAATAATACAAAATATGTTTCCTCATATCATTCCTTCTTGTATACTATTATAATTAAATGTTGCTTTATATAATTATTGACTTGTCTTCACTAGTCTATCATGAAGACAATCCAATAATACAATTCATTTCCTAGATTTTGGTATCCAAGAAATCTTGGATCTAAACACAAATATTTGAATAAGTAGATGATGGACATTGCAACTTAGTTCCTTATGAATCCAAATGCAAAAATATATTGATCTTAAATGAACAAACATATGAAACATGACCTTGCCTAAAAAAGTACATATACCATAAAAGCATGCATAAATGAATTATAACTTCTAGGTTTAATTTTAAGAATAAACCTAAGCATGTTATGCACAAGAATTTAAAGTATGTGAATTTCATAAATGTTGCTTACATGAATGGATTTGAATGTAAAGCATGAGAGAAACTAAAGTTGTAGAATAAAAAGTGATTTCATTTAATTTACTAATATTAGTATTCTCTCCTAAACTTTAATCTCATTAAGGGTACTATATTTAAAATAAAATAAATGGATAGAAATTATTATAAGTATGAAAATTGATTCAAGAATAAGTAAATGAACTAAACTCAAGTTTAGATGTAATGGACAAGGCTAAAATAGTCAAATTATCCATAATAAATAATTTCATGAAAATTAAAATAATGTAAATTAGATAAAAAATATTTTAAAAATCAAAATAAATAAGATGAAAATAATTTAGCAAAAAAAATATCATTATTATGAGCTTTAATTTCTTTTATTTTACAAATCCAATGAAAATTTTCAAATAGCACTTGTCCAAACTGATATGACTTTCCCACTTTAATGAAGCAACTTGAGTCTGATGAATTTCTTGAAATAACTTAAATAAATAATTAGTAACTTAAAGAAAATATATTTTTTCTCTATAAAAATTTAAATTAATAATGATAATCATAATGATTAATTCAAATAATTCATCCCACAAAAAATATTAATCTTTATTAAAGATTTGTTATAATCAAATCAAGAGAGATATAGTGTATTCTTAAATCTCCCCCTATTTTATGATGACAAATTGATGTTTTGTTAAGGGTAAAAATTACATTATAAAGATGTTTTCCCCCTCAATAAATGCATATCTGAAAAAACAAAATTAAAATCAACATCATTTGTGATATTCTCCAACATTAATTTTTCTCTCCCTTTTAACATCATCAAAAATTTAAAAATACAAGTTGATTATATCAACAAAATTCTCTCCCTAAACTCGAAACCCTATACCCTAACCCCTAAACCATAACCTTAAACCCTAAACCCTAAACCTTAAACCCTAAACCATAAACCCTAAAACTAACCCTAAACCCTGAACTCTAAACCTACAACCCCTAAAGCCCTAAACTTAAACTAAACCTAACCTAAACTATAAACCTAACTAAACTACCTAAACTAAAGTTTAAAATATTAAACCTAAATATACCTAACTAAACCCTAAACTCCTAAACCTAAAACTAAATAAACCTAAACCAACCCTAAACCTAAAACTAAAACCCTAAAACCAAACCCTAAAATAATAAACCTAAACTAAACCTTAAATAACTAAACCTAAAATAAACCTAAACTTAAAACCTAAAACTCCTAAACCCTAAAGTTTAAACCCTAAACCTAAACCTAAAACCTAAACTAAACTTAAACCTAAATGTAAACATAAACCTAACTAACCTAATTTTAAACCCAAACCAAAATCTAACTTAAACCTAACCTAACCTAAACTAAACCTAAACTAACTAAAAACCTAAACAATCCTAAACTAAATAAAACCTAAACTAAATTAAATCAAACTCCTAACTAAACCTAAACTTAAACCTAAAAAAACCTAATCATAAATTGAAACTTAAAACTAAACTAAAGTTAACCCTAAAACCTAAACTAACCTCAACCTAACTAACCCTAACTAAAACTAAACCCTAAATTAAAACCTATAAACTAAACCCTAAACCTAACTAAACTAAACTAATAAACCTAAACCTAAAACCTAACCTAAATAAACCTAAACCTAAACCCTAAACCGTAAACCTAAACCTAAACCTAAACCTAAAATCTTAACCTAAAGTAAAGAAAACCAAAAAGTAAAATAAATAAAAAATTATATACCTAAATAAAATAATAAAATAAAATAAAATAAAAACCTAAAATAAAACCTAAACCTAAAATAAAAAACACTAAAATAAAATAAATAAAAACCAAAACAAAACCAAAAAGTAAAATAAACCTAAGAATAAAAAAGCTAAATAAAAATAAAAACTAAACCTAAAATAAAAATTAAATAAACCTAAAATAAAATAAAATAAAAACTAAATGAAAACCTAATCCTAAAAAATAAACCTAAAAATAAATAAAAAATAAAACCCAAACCCTAAACTAAAATTTAAAACTTTTCTAAAATAAAAATAAAAAAAAATAAAATTAACCTAAACTAAAATAAACTAAACTAAATAAATAAAACCTAACCTAAACCCTAAACCCTAAACTAAATAAAATTAAACCTAAACCATACTAAAAAATAAAACCTAAAAATAAAGTTAAAATAAAAAAACCCTAAACAATAAATAGCTAAAAACCTAAACCTAAACTAAATAAAACCTAAAAATATAAAAAATAAAAAAACCTAAACCAAAATAAAATGAATAAAATAAAATAAAATAAAAACATAAACTAAGACCTAAGCTTCAAAAGAAAACATGATAAAAAATAAAACTAAAATAAAATAAATTAAATTAAAACCTAAACTAAACTACAAAAATAAAAAACATAAATATAATAAAAATAAACCTAAAATAAAAATAAAATAAATCTGAAATAAAATAAAATAAAATAAAGTAAAATAAAAACTTAAACCTAAAAAATAAACCTAAAAATAAATAAAAAATAAAACCTAAACACTAAACTAAAAAAACCTAAACCTAAAATAAAAATAAAATAATCTTAAACCTAAACTAATATAAACTAAACTAAACTAAATAAAACCTTAAACTAAGATAAACTAAACCTAAACCTAAACCTAAACTAAATAAAATAAAATAAACTAAAAATAAACATAAACCTAAACTAAAAAATAAAACCTAAAAATAACCTTAAAATAAAAACCTAAAAGCTAAACCAAAAAAAATATAATAAAAACCTAAACCTAAACTTAAAAATAAAAAATAAAACCTATACCTAAAAAATAAAATGAAAATAAAACTCAACTAAAAAATAAGCTTTAACCTAAACCTGAACCTAAAAAAAACTAAAATAGAAAATGTAAACTAAAATAATTAAATTATACAAAATAAAAATAAAGATAAACTTAAATAAAAATAAAAAATAAAATAAACTAAAATAAATAAAATATAAACTAAATAAACTTTTACCTACTAGTTAATTTATTCTTTAAAGAAACCCTAAATCCTAAACCCTAAATCCTAAAACATAAACCCTAAACCCTAAAACTAAGCCTATATCATAAAATCTAAACTAAACCCCAAACTAAACCTAAACCTAAATAAAAAATAAACCCTAAACCCTAAACCCTAAACTAACCTAACCTACACTAAACCCTAAACCATAAACCCTAGACCATAAACCAACTAAACCTAAAATCTCTAAACCTAAAAACCTAAACCCTAAGCTAACCCTAATCCATAAACTGTAAAACCTAAACCCTTAAAACACTAAACCCTAAAGCCTAAACACTAAACCCTAACCCCTAACCATAAACCCTAAACTTTAAAACCTAAAACTTAAATACACAAACCCAAAACTCTATACCCTAACAGCATAAACCCTAAAACCCTAAATACTAAACTCTAAACCCTAAACCCTAATGCCTAACCCTAAACCCAAAACCCTAAACATAAACTTAAAGTAACTAAATAAATTAAAAAATAAACCAAAAACCTAAAACCTAAAAAAACTAAACCATAAGAATTGGTAGAACCTTGACGGCAGGAACATCACCATTAAACAAGCTCAGTTTAGATCTAGCGGTGGAGGTGAAGGTGGAGGCAGCAATTATCGCATTGGTGGTGGGGGATCTGGAGGTGCTGATGGATATGGAGGTGGTGGTCAGAGCGATGGTGGTTATGAAGGTGAGATGAATGATGGAGGTTATTGCCGTGATTGTTAGAACTGTGTCTTTACAGTAGAGATGGTTCTAGTATATGTTTTTTATCTTAAAAAACTTGGTGTGTTGCTTGGTTGATGGAATTAAGAAGAAGAAATGTTGAATCTATATTTGATCTCTGTTAAAAAAGAAAACTAAACCCTAAACCTTAAACTAAAATCTGAACCTTAAACCAAAACCTAAACCCTAACCCTAAACCTTAAACCCTAAACCCTAAAAACCTTAAACCCTAAACCTAAACCCTAAACCCTAAACTAAAAACCTAAATCCTAAACCCTAAACTTAAACTAATTAAAACCTAATGATAAAAAAATAAAAAACCTAAAGCAAAATAAAATAAATAAAATAAAATAAAAACATAAACTAAAACCTAAACCTAAAAAAATAATAATAAGTAAAAACTAAACTAAAATAAAATAAATAAAACTTAAACTAAATAAAATAAACTAAAAACCCTAAATAAAATAAAAACTAAACCAAAAATAAAAATAAATTAAATTAAAAACTAAATAAAAACATAAACCTAAAAAATATACCTAAAAGTAAAACCTGAAAATAAATTAAAAATAAAACCTAAACCCTAAACCATAAAAAAACTTAAACCTAAAATAAAAATAAAATAAACCTAAACCCAAACTAAAATAAACTAAACTAAAATAAATAAAATCTAAACCTAAACTTAAAATAAACTAAACCTAAACCTAAACCTAAACTAAATAAAATAAAATAAACTAAAAATAAACTTAATCATAAACTAAAACATAAAACCTAAAAATAAGCATAAAATAAAAACCTAAATCCTAAACCAAGAATAATAAAATAGAACCTAAACCTAAACCTAAACCTAAAAATAAAAAATAAAACCTAAACTTAAAAAATAAAATAAAAATAAAATTCAACAAAAAAATAATCCTAAACTTAAAAAATAAACTAAAATAAAAAAACTTGAACTAAAATAAATAAACCTAAAATAAATAAACTAAACTAAGCTAAAATAAAAAATAAAGCTAAATTAAAATAAAAAAATAAACTCAAATAAATAAAAATTAAACTAAATAAACCTAAACCTACTAGTTTACTTAGTTTGCTTTTTTTTTAAAACCCTAAACCCCAAACCCTAAACCTACAACCCTAGACCTACATCCCTAAACCCTAAACCCTAAACCCTAAACCTAAAACTTAAACCCTAAACCCTAAACCCTAAACCCTAAACCCTAAACCCTAAACCCTAAAACTCTAAACCCTAAATCTTAAATCGTAAACCCTAAACCCTAAAACCCTAAACCCTAAACCCTAAACCTAAACCCTAAAACCTACAACCCTAAACCCTAAAACTCCAAACCCTAAACTTTAAACCCCAAACTGACCCTAAACACTAAACTAACCATAAACCCTAAGAATAAGTTAAACCTTGATGACAGTAACATCATCGTTAACTAGGCTTTGTCTATATCTAGTGGTGGAGGAGAAGGATGAGGTAGCAGTTATCGCAGTGGTGGTGGGGATCTAGAGGTGTTGGTGGATATGGAGGTGTTGGTCGAAGCAGTGGTGGTTATGGAGGCGGGAGGAGAGACAGAGGTTATAGCCTAGTGGAGGCAGAGGGATAGATCAGAGATATAATGGTGGATCTAGTTACTCGATAGGCGGTGGTGGTCCTGATGGGAACTAGAAACTGAAGAATGATCGATCTGATCTACTACTTATGGAATTGTGCCTTTATAGTAGAGATGGTTCTACTTATCTAGGTCTTTTGACTAGCTCTATATGTGCTTATTTTTTATCTATGTCATTACTTGTGTCTTTGAAAATTTGGGTATTACTTGGTTGATGAAATCAAAAGAAGAAATGTTGAATCAATTTGTTCTTTGTTAAAAAAATTATTAAACTTAAACCCTAAAATCCTAAACCCTAAACTAAAACTAAACTAAACCTAAAACCTAAACCCTAAACCCTAAACCCTAAACCCTAAACCCTAAAAACCATAAACACTAAACCTTAAACCCTAAACCCTAAAAACCCTAACTAAACCCTAAACCCTAAAACCATAAAACATAAACCCTAAACCTTAAACTAACACTAAACCCTAAACCCTAAACCCTAAACTAACCCTAAATCTTAAACTTTAAACAAACCTTAACCCTAAACCTTGAATAAAGATGTCATTAGGAGTAGATCTAAAGAATGACCTAATCTAACATAGTTATGGTAGTTGAAGAAAATTGTCTTCAAGAGACTTTCCCTTGACAATTAGAGATTTGAATACCTAAATCATATTATAATACAATATATTGTAGTATAATGTAGCCATATATTTGAGCATGTAGTGATGTGTTTTGGATGTTATAAGATGTTTTGAATTATTTTAGTATATTATGGTATTGTGCCCTATAGTCTATATTAATATAAATCAATAAAATATTGATTTAATAAATCAGATGATAAAATTTGTTAAATTTGAAGTGGGAATTAGGTTGTAGTACCAAAGGTGTGATATGCCACTTTTAGTCTAAAAAGTAAGATTTTATGTTCAAAATAAATATTATATGTTGTAGCATAGCATAACATCATATATCATAATATATTGTTTCTATGCATTTTAAATTCTTTTAGTATAATCATGCAATGAGCCTACACTAGCATTATTTATAAAAATGTTGATTTAGACTTTAAAATGGTGGAATTTGACCAAATTCATAATAGGTAGAGCATGGCATCATAATATGTTATTTCAACTTAAAATATGTAAATGATACTACTAAAATATATAGTTTTTTATTATTTAGACTAATTTTATGATTTTTTATCTTAAGAAATCCCTTGTGATGTGATATGCAATATAATATAATATAATATAATATGTTATAGTGTATTATAATATAGGATGCCATAGCATAGTGTAGCATCATGCATTATAACATACTATTGTGTATTACTACTTATTGATCAACATAATTTAGTTTGTTATAGTATGATGTAGTAGAGTTTGTACTAGTATAATTCATAAAAATAATCGAGATGATGGGATTTGGCTAAAATTATGGTAAGCTTTAGGGAACATCATTGGGGGTGTGCTATGGTGTGTCATTTAATCAAAATAATGGAATTTTGCATCCAAAATAAATGTTCATTTTTCAACCAAATTTTATAAATTTTTTGCTTTAAGTGATTCATTTTAAGGTGTAATGAAAGATAATATATTGTATGAAAGCATATTAAATTATAATGTACATAATAATATAACTTGACATATATATGAATGCTGTGGTGCATTACTAAATATTATTGTACATTTTAGTATGTTTTACTTTAGTTATAATACATTGGGTCAAGACTCACAAAAATGTTAATTCGAAGGTTGAGATGGAAGAATTTAGCAAAATAGCACACACCAAGAAGCAACACCAATATTATGCTATTTTGTACCATTTCTAATAGGAAAAATAACAATTTTACATCCAAAATGAACATTATTCATGTTTTGAGAAAATTTTTTTATTTGTTCCTTTTAAGTGATTCTAATGAGGTGTATTGTTAGACAATATATTATATTATAGCAAATTATAATATAACATCATTTTTTATAATATAATATAGTGTGGTAATTCACACTATAATATGTTTAGCATGATATTGTATAGTTAGTTTGAGCTTCCATCACAAAGCATAAAATGTTGATTACAATGTTAAGATGATGTAATTTGAAGGAATACATTGTTAGGCTTTGGGTTGAATTATTAAAGGTGTGCATAAGAGAAGAAATAAGATTTGATGAGAATTCCATGTCAAGGACATGGAGGGAGATCCGCTAGGGGATCACACATGCATTGAACATGACATGTGTGGGGTCTATGTCTAGGGCACAGAAGAATAAAATCTGTTGGAGCTAAGGTTTAAATTTGATTTGATTATATGATTTGTGGAAAGAAAATCTAGGGATAAGAGTCATAATCCACTAGGGATTAAGTTTGAATTTTAATTTATTTCATTTTAATTGATGTGGATGCATATTTGCTAGAGATACGGGATTAAGTTCATTGGGGATAGGGTATGTGAACCTTCCACCAGGGAAGCAAGTTTGGGCAATCTGCTAGGGATTAGGATTCAAGTTTGATGTCATAGATGTGTTTGGGGATTTATCCACTAGGGATAAGAGTTTGGATGGATTTTTTTGATTTAGACTCTGGGGAGTTGGTTTAGTTTTTTCCACTAGAGAGGTTAGTTTTGAATTTGATTTATTTGCTTGACTTGTTTACATATGATTTGGGGCTCCACTGGGAGAAGAGTGTGATTTAACTCCACTAGAAAAAAATCAAATTATGTTTAATTTAATCTGAGTTAATGTATGGGCCCTTTCGGTTAGGTTTACAAATCTCAAGAGATAGTCTACCGTTTGCAGGGTAGAGCTAGCCAACCAAAGGGGTTACCTTTCGAGATGCAATGGTTGTGCTAGGAAGGAGGCATAGCATACTTACATCTACTAAAGTGAGGAACAACTGCTTGGGTGACCTATTGAATGCACAACAAATACAACCTAACTTAGGGCAACTATTGAGTGAATGCCACTAGGGACTTATATCAACTCAAAAGTAGTCAGAATTAATTTTATCTTAATTTCATGTGATTTGATAAGGTTTAATTAGTTTAGTTTTATTTTAAATTGAGGGCATATCTTGGGGATGTGAGCTAGTAAAATTTGATAGATTTAAATTATGGACCATGTCTGTGTGCAATGGACCCACTGAGAAGGGACTATATCAGACTTATCCTATCTCAAATTTATAAATCCAAAGGGATAGCCAACTAGCCATGGGGTAGAGCTAGCCAACCTAAGGGGTTGCCTTTCGGTGTGCAACGGGTGTGCTAGGAAGAAGGCATAATAGACTTACATCTTCTAAAGCAGGGAACAATCACTGGGGTGACCTGTTGGTAGCACAATAAATTGAACCCGACTTAGGGGTGACTACTGAGTGGATGCCGCTCATGACATATATCAAATCAAGAGTATTTAGGCAATTCTTATAAGGAGTTTTGCTGATATTATCCTAAAGATAGGATACATGCTAGAGAAAAGGTACCACTGTGGGTGTCCTCTAATCTACAATTGAATATAAATTTTTTATTTATATGTTTTTGTGGACCCTATTGGTGTATGAGGGACCACACTGAGAAGGGGCTATGTCAGCTTTAACCTATCTCAAATTTACTAGACTAAGGGAGAATCTGCACATCCACATGATTGATTCTCCAACCACAGGACTGGTTATTAGAAAGGGGAACTGTCCAATTCGATAGTAACCCGGGTAGTGTCTAAATATGGTCACAAAGGATGTAATCCAAATATAGTGCTCACAGGGGAGGTTCTGCTAGGGGCATTATCATGACCCATGAAAAAAAGCCTATAGGTGTACAATGGAGAACTCAAGGAGAAAGCGTAGTAGACTTATGGCAAACTCAAAGAGAAAGCATAATAGACTTACATCTTTCATAAGTGGTGTATCCAAAGGTGCGAGAACCAACCAACCTGTGGTGTATCCGTTAGCATAGTGAGAACCAACCAACCTAAGGTGCCCATCGGTGTGCAATGATCAACCTCAAAAGAAAGCATGTAGGCTTACAACTTTCTAAGTGAAACTGATCATTGGGATAGTCTATCATCGGTGGGACAGATGTTATATGACCTAGAGCAAATACTAAGTGGGGAGCCGCAAGGAAGGACTAGACCCAAACTTGAAGTAGTCAAGAGGGAAGGAACCACTAGGGGACTTATCCAAAACCTCAAATATACTCAACCTTGTCAGTGCACAAAGGCTAATCCAAGAAGAAAGCATAGCAGACTCCCATCCTCTTAAATGAAGCCAACATGAGGTAGCTTACCGTCCACATAGTATGACCTACCAAACTAGCAAGGCTTTCATCAGTGTGTAGTGGCCAAGTAAGAAAGGAAAGCATATCAGACTTACATCCTACAAAGTAAGAAGACCACTAGATGACACACTAGCAGGGTAGCATGTCAGCCTTACCAAGAGCAGCTACTGAGTGAGTGCCGCTGGGGGCGTTATCTCAACTTAGAGTAGCCAGCAGACATCTCTCCTCCAAACCTTCGAGCTCTTCTAACAGTAACTTGGAGTTCTTCTCTATTGTGATCTTGCTACCCACAGCTATCTTAGTGGTCGAAGATGAAATTATAATGGTAGAATGGCTACGGACCCATAAACTAAGGATAAGGAGCAGACTAAGTTGGAGTTCTATATGTGATGCGATAGGCCCATAAGGCTTCAACTAACTGCTCATGTCCCTATCGCTTGTTATTGTCGAGTGTCTTCTTTAATATTTTGGTGAGACTTTTCTTGAAGGCTTCTGCTAAGCCATTTTCCCTCTAGTAGTTGATAGTATAATATCTCTGGTTTATGCTATGTCATCAGTCAAAGTTGTTGACCTCGGTGTTCTTGAATGTAGTACCATTATAAGATATAATTCATCAAGGTACTATGAACTTATATACAATATGATTCTTAAAAAACTAGAGCACATGCTGAGTTATGACCTTTCTGAGCAGAATTACCTTCGTCCATTTGGAAAAGTAGTCAGTAGCAGCTAAGATGAACTGATGACCCTTGGAAGAAGGAGGATCAATCTGACCCACTATATATGTACCCCAACACTCGAATGGCCATGAGGCCCATGTAGGATATAGAATGTTGGGCAGTTGGTGTAGGACCACACCATGTATTTGACATTGGTGGCATCCCCTAGCCATATCCATGAAATCTTTGATCATCGATGGCTAGTAGTATCCTAGTCTCTTCATCTTGGCTTTCATCTTTAGACAATGGTTGGCTTGACATAATCCTGAGTGTACCTTGATAATGATCTTATGGGCTTCATACTAGTCTAAATAATGTAACCATATATGAATGAAAGACCACTGTTATAAGACACCATCCGCAAGAGCATAGGAAAGTGCTCTCTACTTCATCTAATAGGCTTGGGACTTTTCTTGAGTTAGTTTGCCTTTATTTAAGTAATCTATGAATGGTTGCATCCAATCTAACTCCTCATCCTTCTTGGCAATGGCAACCTCTCCTTCAAGAAAGTACTTTTGATGAGTTCAATATAAATAAGGAATAAGACTTGTCTATTTTTTTACCTTTATTGATATGTACTCATCCTCTGGACATGCCAACGCCTTGGCAAACTTGGCTAAAGCATATGCTATGACATTCTCTCCTCGAGGAATCTTATAAATGGTAACCTCTGGGATTTGGGCTAACAAATCTATGGTGTACTTGTGGTAGTGATGGAGCTTGGTCTTTATAAGCTTATGGGAACCAGTGATATGGTTAATAACTAGTTGAGAATACCCGAAGATGTTGATGTTCTAGATTCTTAGAGTAATGGCTAACTCCAGACTGGAAATCAAAGCCTCATATTTGGCTTCATTGTTGGTGCAAAGATTAGATAGATGATATGAGAATCTCATCATACCATGGTCTAGAGTTAAGAGAACTATTCCTACCTCTGCCTTTTCGGGAATAGTAGATTATGGTTCTTCTCCTCTTTAAGAGGAAGCCGCACCATAGAAGTACATCTCCCAGCAGTGAATGCTAGTATCCCCTATGTTCATGATTTGTTCATTGGGGAGATCATCACTAAGCAGAGAGTCAGCAGGAAGTGGGCATGCCACTAAGAAATCTGCTAGTGCTTATCTTTTCTCCACAGAGGGGTACGAAGGTAGTGTCAAATTGTGAGAGGATCATGGACCATCGTGCCAGCTGTCCGGATAGTGTTGGGCATGTCATGAGATACTATAGTGGATTGATCCTAGAGATTAAGTTCACTTTTTGAGGAAGCATGTAGTTCTCTAGTGTTTAGGATGTAAAAATTAAAGCTAGGCAATGCTTCTTAATGGGTGGATAATTAACCTCAGTAGGGATTAGAGGACAGTTGAGGAAGTAGAGTGCATTTTCCTTCCCTTCATCATTAGCTTGGACCAATAAAGCACCAAGGGAGTCATCTAACATAGTGTAAAGTATGAGCGGCTTACCCGGGATTGGGGTTGCTAGAACTAGTGGCATCATCAAGTAATGCTTGATGTCTTCGAAGGCATGCTCACACTTATCATCCCACTTGAACTTGGTGTCCTTTTGATAAAGTAGAATGACATCTTCTCAATAGGATAGATATAAAGCTTCTTAGATATGCCAACCGCCCTTGGAATGATCTAAGTTGAGTTAAACTTTTAGGTGGTGGCATTTCTAATATTGCCTTAATCTTCTTCGAATCGATTTCAATTTAGTGGTGTCGGACAACAAACCCAAGGAATTTTTTTGAAGCTACTCCGAATGCACACTTCAGGGGATTCATTTTGAGGTTAAATTATCTTAACTATTCAAAAACTACTCCCAAGTCAAAGAGATGGTCTTCCTTTTCTATACTTTTGATGACAAGATCATCTACATAGCACTCAACTTGATGATGAATGAGTTCATCGAAGATTCGAGTCATAACCCACTGGAATGTAGCACCATCATTTTTAAGGCTGAAAGGCATAACCTTATAGCCACTGATTCTGATTGGAATTCTAAAAATAGTGCTTATTTCATCTTCAGGGGCCATCTTTATTTGGTCATATCTAGATGAGCCATCCATGAAAGAGAAGACTGCATGAGATGAGGCAATGACCACCATCAGCTTTGGGATTGGTAGTGGAAATTCATTTTTTGGACATGCCTTATCTAAATCCCTAAAATCGATACATATGTGAATTTGGCGATTCTTTTTCTTAACTGGTACAACATTGGCTAACCAAGTAGGGCCTTATTTAAATACTTAAAATTGATGCATATGTGAATTTGGTGATTCATTTTCTTAACTAGATGATGCTGGCTAACCAAGTAGTGTATTTTTCTTCTCAGATGATGCCAACATTGATCAATTTTTTTCCTATTATTTTATGTCTATTCGCATGCATCTAGGAGCTAGCTTAATAGTTTTAGCAATACGCTCTATTGCTAGTTTATGGACTGCTATGTCAGGAGCTAATCCAGACATCTCTTCATAACTCAAAGCAAAGTTGTATTTAAACTCAATCACTAGCCTAACTAAGTCATTGGTTTAAATTTCTTTCAACAAAGAACTGAAGTATGTCGGGCATGGATCTTCTTCTATTCCTAAGTTGATTTCCTTGAGCTCATCAATGGTTGACTTGATCTCTTCTTCAAACTCTGGTGGTGCACCTTTAATTTAAAATCATCTAGATCATCTGAAGTTTTTAAGCACAACTCCTCATATTAGTTAATATGATTTGAAAAGAACTTATCAGATTCCAAATGATTGGTGATGACCAAGCAGTAATCATCATCATCGATTGGACTCACTGTACAGAATCCTAGTCCCAATCTTGATAGAGAGCTTTGCATTTGTTCTTCCATATTCTTTCAAAGTAGTCTGACCTGTGCTTTTACAAAGTATGTGAGATTAATCCTTTCTTTGCTAAATTATGAACACAAAGAAAGTACCAATCAAAAGGTAATTCTATTAAATCTTTATATGAATCATCCCCAAGTTCTACGTCAACTTCTTGACTTAAGGATGATGCTCCCAAAAAGAACCTCTGAGTCTTCACACCTATGGATGACTTAGGGGCTTTTAAAACTACCAAACCCATAGCTTTTTGAGAGGAAAGTGGAGTTAGGGCTAAGGTTCCCAACCGACGCCTAATTGTTTCATATATAGACTTGGATAAACTTATGCTTTGCTTTGGAACTTGGTCATCATCGCTATCTAGCTCAAGTGTCACCTCCAAAGAAATCTACTACTAAGAAGAGCTTGCTGGTGTGCTAACCATTTAAGACTCATCCTATGAACTAGATTCTAAGTCTATATGGATAGTAGGTACTCTCCGGGACATATCTTTTATTGGGTGGCCAATAAGAAGGTTTTCCACTCTGACTACCTGAACTACTCTCTTCTCTACTTGGTGGAGGTCAAGTCATCCTACCCATATGTTTGAATGGAGTAACGAACTGTGGGTGGAATGTAATGTCATGCTCCACTTCCTCCTCCAAGTCTATTTTTGCTCCCTTTTATTTTCTTTTTCATTTTCTCTATTATTTTCTTTTTCGTTTACTCTTTCTCTTTCTTTTTTTTTTTTCTCTTTTTTCCTTTTTTTATTTTTAAACTTTGGCCAAGTTCACGAAATAAACTTGTTGATTTTGAGGGAGGTAGTAAGCCGCATCTTCATATATGCTAACCTCATGAACTATAAATGGCTTCAGATCTCCTTTAACACAGTAGATGATCTCACCTCTTATAACTTCATACACTAATGTAGACAGAATGGAACTATGTTGTTCTCATGTATCCATGGTCTCCCAACCAAAGCATTGAAACATGTATGCAAGTTTATAATGTGAAACTTGGCTTCGGTCTTCTAATCATCTATCTCTGAGGGCAACACTATGGAGCCTAAGGCCTAGTGACCTCACTTTTGGAGTGTGGATTCAATCTTCCCATCTTAGACTTAGGAGTCTTCTAGACACTAAGACTTCCCTAGTAATAAAACACTTCTAACAATTAGGAAAACACTTAACCTAAGCCTAAATACTTAGAAAGGTTAATCGTAGGATTAGGTTATGCCTTAGGTATTAGGATAATCCACCTACCATACAACCCAAATCCAATCCATGTTCACCTTCTCAAGTCAAACCTCAAGTTTAATTCAAACATAAAATTCAAATCCAAATCCAAACTCAAATTACCAAACCAAATGAGATCAAATCCAAACTTGAAACCCTTCCTAAGCCATATGATCTATCCCATGGACTTAGTCAAATCTTAATCCAAATCAATTGATTTTCTCATAATAAATTTATATCTTCAATCATCTCCTTAAATATAAATCAAATCAACATTCACCCTTTCTAGGCCATATGACTTATCCCATGGACTTAGCCAAATCTTAATCCAAATCAAGTCAAACTCAATTGATTTTCTCAGAAATCAATACTATTTTTAGACATCCTCATAAATTTAAATGAAATATATATTTAAATCATCAAAACTAAATCAAACTAAATCAAAATCCAAACCTAAGCCACATGACCCAACTCCATGGACTTAGCCAAATTACTTCATTCCAAAGCCCAAATTCAATTGATTTTCTCATGAATCAATCATAGCTTCAATCATATTCACAAATATAAATGAAATCTACAATCATCAAGCCAAACCAGAATCAACCCAAGTCAAACCCAACTTAACTTGAAATGTTCAAATGAACCAAAACTCATTTGAACCCACGAAAATTGCAATTGAATTTATATATCAATCCCATTAAATTCAACTAAATCAAACTCAACCCAAAATCAAGCCAACTAAACCCAATTGTTCACTTGACCCAAAGTGGCCAATTCGACCTATTTGAGCCAAGTTTTAATCCTACCCAAATTAGATTGAACCAAGCCCATCAAAACCTCCAATCATGATTTTGATCACCCTAGGTTGATCAATTATCACAAATTAGGTCAAACTAAGTCAACTTGGTCATTTGACCAAGTCAACCCGTTAACCTATATGAACCCAAACTAGCCAAATTTAAACCTAAGCTAAATCCCTTGAAGCTAATGATTCATATCAAATCAAAATCAATATTTGAATATGACTTGACCTTAAATTGAGTCAAACCAAACCCAATTGGCCCTCTTGCCCAAGTTGACCCAAATTGACCTAAAGACCAAATTGGATCAAATCAAAATATAAACCAAATTGATTGAAACCAATAGCTCAAGTTCATTCCAAATTGATTGTTGAACTTGACCAAAGCCATGATTGGACCCAATTGAACCCAATTGACTTACTTAGCCTAAATTGACCTAAAGGTTCAAGTTGGCCTAAATCAAAACCAAATCCAAATTAATTGAAACTAAAGCCTACAATCATCTTCAGTTGGTCAACTAAACCCAAACCAACACCCAACCCAAGATAATTTGGCCAATTTGGTTAAATTCATCAACTTAACCCATTTGGCCCAAATGAATTCAAATGAGCCAAAATCAAATCTAAGCCAAACTTAACAAAACTAATTCGACCAAAAGATCCCAAATGATCATATGAACTTGACCCAACCCTTGGTTTGATCCAATTTGACCAATTAGTCAACTTGACCCAACCAAACCCAATTTGACCTAAATGAGTCAAATTGAGCCAAACCTAACAAAATCAACTCCAATTAACTTGAAATCTGGGCTAACCCACTTTTGGCTCATTTCAAATCTACCCAAATCAAATACTAATGTAAAATAATCATTCTACTCTTAGTTCAAGGGCATCACATGAGATAAATCACCCATGTAAGTGGTCATTTTCATTCCTTAGCCACTTGGTACTCTCCCAATGGTCCACCTAAGCACCTAGGACACTACCCAACATAACCCAAGGGGTCCATGACCAATGGGAGGTGAAATCACCTCACCCTCCTAGTTGGAGCATTTGAAACCCATCAGAAACCCATGATTCCTCCTTGGCAGCCACCTCCACACCTTCAATCAACCAAGTTGAGCCAACTCACCTCCTCCCTGCCACCCATGACTCCCTAAGATGGCTTGATGACCTTTAGAAGCCAAACCGATCCCAAGGTCTGATTAAGATGGAGGGGGGCATACACCCCCTCATTTCCACTCAAACACACACCAAAATCATTCCATAAAGCCTTAGCTACCCAAGATGAGCCGCTAGCCCTAAGCTCTCAAGCTCATTCCTTGATTGAAAAATGCCATTCTTGTCCATTATGAAATAGGACACTCCCATTTTTGACCTAACTTCCCTATTTTTCCATCAAACTCAACTTAACTTTGCATGCACCTTCTAGGCCTCATTAAGCAAGAATGAATCATCTCCTAAGCTTCCAAAGCACCGGATGTGGGACTTTGATCAAAGTTGAGCTCCAAATCATTAGTTCATGGTTTTTTGAACAAACATCATGGAATTGATCCAATTGCTTCTCAACAAGACTTTATCTCTACTAGATGAATCTTCCTCAATTGTTCAAGCCACTGATCTTGAGCTCCGATGATGTATGCTTCCAAAATAGATCCTTAGGCAAAAATGGGTTGGAGCTTTTTGAAGAAAACTTGCATTTCATGTGATCTTGACCATTACATCCCCTCTAATCGATGTCGTGAAGGTGTGGGATCCTTCTGGAGTTGATCCAAGCTCAGGTAAGCTCGGTCAAGTGAGCAATGGCAGATGAACTACATTCTCCCTCACTCACATGATGTTAGATCATGCACCATCTGTTCTACATGATCAAAATGGATGGTCATGATTAGATTGGCTAGATCAATCTGATTCAATCCTATTAAGCTCTGAGATTAATCATAGCCATCTGATCTTAGATTGGACAGTAGATAAGAAAGCCCATCCGTCACCGTGACGTAGGTGTTGAGTAAGATAAGTTTTAAGTAGCCAATTCCTCGCAGGTGGAGTGCACCACGTTAGAATCATGGCACTAATAGGACTAGCTTTAATTAGGCTTAATTTAATCATTTTTAAATGAAACTTCTAAAAATCATAAAAAATCATACATAAATAAAAAAATCAAATAAATACTAATTATAAAGTTATTTCAATGGAGAATTAATTAAAAATGATCATAACTAATTTTGAATAGTAATTTAGGTTTAATAAATGTTTAATTATAAAATTTATTAGCTTAATTACATTTTAATTACTTGAGTAATTAATCCCAAATTTTGTGGGTAATTTAATGGGATGACCTCTACCTCCCATGATTTTCTTGGGATTTATTGCTCACTTGATTAGGAAAATTGACTAATTAAACTTGAACTACTCTTTTAAGTTAATTAATGATTAATTAAACCCATGAACAATAATAAATTGGCTAATTATGTTTTTTAATCATTGTTCAATAGTAAGTGAACTAAAGAATAGGGTTGGGATCCCTTTTCCTAAGTTCATTTCACCCTTTTTTAAAATGAAATTAATTAAGATTTGACTAATTAATTAAATCACTTAATAAAATTGAAATTGTAATCACATCAGACTTTAATTAATTAAATCATGGGGTAGATCTTTAGGTGTTTAATAACCTAAAAGAGTTTAATGAAATTATGGTTAGTCCACATGTGTGGGAAAACCATAAGAGTAATTAATTAAGTCCCTAATTCTGATTAACTATTAATCATGAGCCAATTGCATTAGGCCCCTTTTATTTTCTAGGATCATTATAAGTCTTTTTTCCATGCATATCATGTTGGTTTGTAATTATTTAGTTTATTACTTTAAGGTGACATAGGTAAGGGTAATTAATTCATCTAATTAAGAGTTTAACTTATTTAACCCATAAAATTAACTTAATTACATTTTCTTAAATTAAATCAAATCACTAATGTGGGAATGGGTTTAAAACAACAAGTGATGATTTCTCTTCTCCTCTTTAAATCAAATCAAATCCATAACTTAATTAATAAAGAAGCTTTGGTTTGCATTAAATAATATTATTTGATTTGATTGTTCTTAAGAACTAGTTTGGTTGAATGAATCATATGCTTATATTTGATTGTCCTCTTTCCAATCATGTTAAATTTGGTATGTCATTTGAATTCATGCATCCATCTTTTCAAAATCAAGTAAAATAAAATGGATTTCCTTTATGTAAGCTTGCATGTGTTGATTTAATTTAATATATGTGTGGCTATTATCACTATTAAATCCAAATGTATTTTTCAAAAGCTTATAAATGAATAATAATATGTGTTATGATGTTATTTATAAATACATAAGAAATGCATGTTCTTATAGCTTAAGTGTATGAATGTTGAGTTCTCTTTCCTCTATTCATGTGTTGATTTATATAAGATTGAATGGTAATGGATATATAGTCTGGACATCCTGGGAACTCGAGGCTTTAGCAAAGGAGGTCATTTGATTACCTCACTTCCCTAGTTTAATATTGACACATATCCATTTGATTTCATTCTTATGTATTTCAACATTAGAATTTGGATAGAGCTTTAATTCATATATATAAATGATTCAATCAAACAAAATATACAATCTTTGCATGATTTTCTTTCCCTCATTTATGTATACATCCATGTGTGTCAAAGAAAAGCTAGTATATTATCTAGAAATCCCGGGAATACAAGGCTTTAGTTAGCCCCAAGGAGGTCATTTGATTACCTCACTTCCCTAGTTTAACATTGACATGTACTTGCCTATATCTTTATATATGCATATGTATATGTGATTAGTGAATGAAAATCCCATTTTACATTAAAATTGCATGCATTCATAATTGACTAAGTGGTTGAATTAATTAACCATATGATTTGGAGCTTACATCCTATGTTCATGTATACAAATTTACATATGTTTGAATGCAAATGGGTATACATTTATACATGAGAATATGAGGCTTTAGCTAGCTCCAAGGAGGTTATTTGATTGATTTCACTTCCGATTTAACAACAAAGACGTGCCTATTTAATTTCATTCTTATGTCCTTTTGTATAAGAATTTTTATAAAGTTTTAAATTAATATGTTTAAATAATTCAATCAAACAAAATATAAATTCTAAACATACACATACATTCATCATTTAAGTGTGCTAAAATATGTTGCATGTATAGATACACTTAGGATTAAATCATATGCATGTTACATGTGATGGAAAGGAATGATTTAATATATGTCATGTGGTAGTAATTCAATTAAATTAATCTTAAGATGCCTTTTACTTTGAATAGGATTATTTTAAGTGAACCTATACTTAAGTTTAATTAAATAATTTAATAAGCCATTCACTAAAGAGAACTAAATCAAATTAATATACTCTAGAAAGTGACTTAAGGTAGGGATGAAAGAGGGCAATCCTTTTTTCCTCTCTTTATAACACTTAGTTGCTAAGTGTAATTAAATGAAACAAAAGAAAACATAAATTAAAATTCTCAAATCAATTAAACTACTTGAAGTGAAATCAACCATTCATGTTAAATTGAATCCTTCAACACTTAAAAAAATACAACACTAATGCCTAACAAGACTTACCACACAAGCCTTAATACACATTAGAATTAAGTCACCACTTCTAGCTTTAAGTTAGGATGGTGTATGATGTGATGTATCTTTTTTATGATGTATTATTTTAGATTGGATGTTAGGTGTATGTTAGATCGGATGATAGACTAATATTAGCCTAATCATGTTTTCTATAGGGGATTATTCTTAAGAGATGCTTAAAAATAAATGTGAATGCTCTTTTTATAGGTTGCTTAAATCCTTAAGCATAATCGAAGTTAGGATAGGTGAGCTTAGTCGGATAATTTATTCTCTCTTGTGGAGGTAAACCCTTATGTTCACCTATCACTTAGATTTAGGTCATGCTTTAGTGTGTACTAAAGCTCCCTAGATTTAGGATCCGAGGTAGCTGTTTCCTTTGGGCTATGAGAATAAATGCTCACCTCTTAGGAATTCCCACAACATTATGCTGGTGGATTATAAGCCTTAGTAATCTAATTAAATTTCAACTCAAAACATATAATGTAAAGAGGCTTGTACTGCCATCCCTAGGAGTAAGTTCATCAAATGTAACTCCTAAGATGTCTTTCAACTGGCATGCCTCTTCTTTAATAGCGGTCAGCTGAGCTAAGCATATCTCTAGATCAATTAATGCCTTGATTAGAGATTCCCTCATCTCTTTGGATAAGATAAGGGTGTCATATATGCTTAACTTAGTTAGAAACTTTCTAAGGTGAGCTAGGACATTGTAATAAACTTTGGCTTGGTCCTCCACAAGCATATCCATGGGTGGAGCATCCTATGGAGGCTATCGCCACCAAACTAATGACTTGCTTACCTTTATCTTAAGGTGCTACCCTAGGAGGTAGAATTTTGCCAGTGTGTAGGTTGACTTAAGTGACTTCTTGGAATGATGAGCTTGTGAGAAGTTCTACCTTCTCATCGAGCATACCTACAACTTCTCCTATGAGATCCTCAAAGTCAGTTGACTCCAAGTAAATCTTAAGAGGTGAACCTAATTGATTCAAAGAAGGATAGTCTGACTCTGAATTAGGAAGGAAAGGATCGAAACTACTAGAGCTATTATTTTTTATATATAAAAAAGTAGATAATATATAAGTAGAATCAGCTTTCTTCATTAATTTATTTTTGGGTGAAGGTACATGATAGAAATCAAGTAAAGTAAGTGGAGTAAGGGATTTAGTGCCTTTATCCACAAATACAATGCTCCTGATGATAGAAGAGGAGCTAGCAAAAGAGGTGGTAGCTGCAATAGTGGAGGGAGTACTGGACTCAGATGGTGGCTGTACTACTGGACTATCCCGAGCAAGTATGGTGAGCTGCTGCTGCTACTGGGATATCACCCTCGAGTTATCCTTTGCAACTAACAAATCTTCCTTGGTGTTGGAGGTTTGAGCTACTTTAAACACCTGCAAGGAAAGCTTCTTGATCTTAGAAATGATCTTCTTAGAGGTTTGGGATAGGGAGATATCCTAACCTTCTTTGGTTTTAAGAGGATTGCAAGTATCCCCAATGATTACTCTAATAGAACTAGATGGTTGTTCTAATAAGTATTCCTTATGGATAACTATGGTTCCTAACTTATAGTTGTGCTCAAGCTAGTCCTTAAAAGTGACACAATCTTTTAAGACATGGCCTAACATGTGGTAGGGGCAATAATTAGGATCATCGCTCTTACCCACTTCCTCCGGCCTCTTAGCCTCTAGTAACTGAAAGTCAAGTTTCTTTAAGAGATTCTTAAAGATTTTCCTAACTATCTCCCTCTTGAATGAATATGGCTTATTCAATTTATCAGCAAGAGTAGGTGGAAAGTAGCTAGAGATGGATATGAATATCGCTGTTGGGTAGGCTATTGAGGTAGTGTAAATGGTCGTTGTGGTTGTTGTGGTGGCCGGTATGATGGCTGAGGTGGTGGAAGAGGAGGTGGTAAAGGAGGCTACTAAGCTCGTAGTCTCTCATACTGAACTCTGGTTGGATGCTTCCCTTTGTCAACTGACACAACTATCCCTGGCTTCTTCTCAAACACCATTTGCGGCTTGGCCTAGATGATTGGTCGGGAACGGGCAACTGTTTGGCTTCCTCTTGTAGGCTAGCCATCTTGTTGATTAATTTTTTGAATGTTTTGATAGTAAAGCCCTTAAGAATGAAGGTGATCGGGTCATGGATATTCTTGAAAAAAATCTCAATAGCATGTTCTTCAAACAGTTATGGTTAGTATTTCATGCTCAGGTTGTGCCACCTGAGAATGTAATCAATAAGGGACTCATTGAGTTTTTATTTTTCTACAATGAGGTTGCCTACAGTCACCCTCTGTTGAGCTCTAGCAAACCTCTTGAGGAAGAGGTGCTCCAACTCAGCAAAAGTCTTCACCGAACCGTTAAGCAGTTCGGCATACCAATCAAATGCAACACATGATAGACTACTAACGAAAAGACGGAAGAGGACTACTTTGCTGCCACTGGTGTTGCAACAAGCCTCTAAAGTGTGCAATGTGTTATCGTAGGTTCCCACTACCATCAATGATCTTGAAGGATGGTGGCACAAAACCCTAAATAAAATAAAATCTAAATAATAACCTAAACCTAAAAATAAACCTAAAATAAATAATAATAAAAAAAACCCTAAACTAAAAGAAAAAACCTAAACCTAAAATAAACAAAATAAAATAAACATAAACCTAAACTAAAATAAATAAAACCTAAACCTAAACCTAAAACTAAACCTCACACTAAAAATAAAATAAAATAAAATAAACTAAAAAAAAAAAAAAAACCTAAAATAAAAATAAAAATAAAAAATAAATAAATAAAATAAAAAAACCTAAAAACCTAAAATAAAAATAAAACCTAAAATAAAATAAAATAAAATAAAACTAAACTAAACCTAAAATAAACTAAAATAAAAAAACTATAAAATAAATTAATAAAATAAAAAACTAAACTAAATAATAAAAAAAAAACCTAAATAAAATAAAAAAATAAAATAAACTAAAATAAATATAAAATAAACTAAATAAATAAAATGGGTTTGCATAATCTTAAAAAACAAAACTAAATCCTAAATCTAAACCTAAACCTAAACCATTAAACTAACCCTATAACCAACCAAAACCCAACCCAAAAAATAAACCCTAAATTGTCTAAAACCATACATATATAAACCTGAACAGACCTTTGCCACCTAGCCTGAGCTAAAGCCTAAAGCCTAAATCCTGACCCTAAACCTAAACCACTAAAGCCTAAATCCACAAACCCTAAATCTTACTAACTAAACCTAAAACCACAACCCTAAACCTAACTGGTGATCCCTAAACCTAAAACCTAAACCTAAACTAAATAAAACCTAAAAATAAAATAAATAAATAAACTGCCTAAATAAATAATAATAATAATAAAATAAAATAAAAACCTAAACTAAAACCTAAACCTAAACCTAAAATATAATAAAATAAACTAAATAAAAAAAACCTAAAATAAAATAAAAAAACTACAAAATAAATACTCCTAAAATCAAAATAAACCCTTAAAATGAAAATAAATAAAAAAAAAAAAAAATTTAAGACAAAACTAAAAAATAAACCTAAAAACAAAATAAAGTAAAGAGAAAATAAGTAAACTAAAGCTAAGATAAAATAAAACCTAAACCTAATCCTAAAATAAACTAAACATTACCTAAATAAAATAAAATAAAGTAAAATAAACCTAAACCTACACTAAAAAAAATATACCTAAAAATAAAAACCTAAAACCTAATCCTAAAAAAATAAAATAACAATCTAAACATAAACCTAAAAATAAAAACTAAAACGTAAACCTAAAAAATAGAATAAAAATAAAACTAAACTAAAAAAATAAACATAAACCTAAACCTAAACCTAAAAAATAAACTAAAATTAAAAACCTAAACTAAAAAAATAAAAATAAACTAAAAAAGAACCTAAACCTACTGATTTACTTAATTTAAGAAAAAAAAAACAATAAACCTTAAACCCTAAACCCTAAACCCTAAATCTAAAACACTAAACCCTAAACCTTAACCTTAACCCTAAAACTAACTTTAAACCCTAAACCCTAAACTTACAACCTTAAACCCTAAACCCCAATCACTAAGAATAATAAACCTAAATAAAATAAAAATAAAATAAAATAAAAACTAAATAAAATCTTAAACATAAAAAATAAACCTAAAAATAAATAAAAAATAAAACCCAAACCCTAAACTAAAAGAAATCTAAACCTAAAATAAAAATAAAATAAATAAAATAAAATAAACCTAAACCTAAAGTAAATAAACTAAACTAAAATAAATAAAACCTAAACCTAAACCTAAAATAAACTAAACATAAACCTAAACCTAAATTAAACAAAATAAAACAAACTAAATATAAACCTAAACCTAAACTAAAAAATAAAACTTAAAAATAAACTTAAAATAAAAACCTAAAACCTAAACCTAATAAAAATAAAATAAAAACTTAAGCCTAAACCCAAACCTAAAAACAAAACCTTAAAAATAATATAAAAATAAAACTCAACTAAAAAATAAACCTAAACCTAAAAATAAACTAAAAAAAACCTAAATTAACATAAATAAACCTAAAATAAATAAACTAAATATAATAAAATTAAAAAATAAACATAAATAAGAATAAAAAATATAATAAAATCAAATAAATAAAAAATAAACTAAATAAACCTAAAACTACTAGTTTACTTAATTTAAACAAAAAAGCCTAAACCCTAAATCCTAAACCTAAACTAAACAAACTAACCTAAACCCTAAACCCTAAACTACAATAATCCTAAACTTAAACCATAAAACCTAAACTAAACCTTAAACCCTAAACCCAAAACCCTAAACCCTTAACCCTAAACTCTAAACCCTAAACCTAAACCCTAAAACCCTAAACCCTAAACCTTAAACCCAAAACCCTAAAACCCCTGAAGCTTAATCCCTAAATCCTAAACCCTAAACCCCAAACCATAAACCCTAAATGCTAAACCCTAAACTAACCCTAAAACCTAAACCCTAAACTAAACTTATACCCAAGAATGGCCAGAACATTAACAACAAGAACATCACAATCAACTAGGCTTAGTCTAGATTGGGCGGTGGAGGCAAAGGCGGAGGTGGTGATTATCGTAGTGGTGGTGGGGGATCTAGAGGTGTTGGTGGATATGAAGGTGGTGGTCAGAGTAGTGGTGGTTATAGAGGTAAAAGGAGAGACGGAGGTTATAATCATGGTGGTGGTAGAGGGAGAGATCAGGGATATAATGGTGGATCATGCTAATCAAGAGGTTGAGGTGGTTCTGATGGGAACTGGCAAAACTAAAGAATGGCTTATACAATCTGCTACTTATGGAACTGTGTCTTTACAGTAGAGATAATTTTATTTATCTAGGGTTTTTATTTGCTCTATGGGTGCTCATTTTTTATCTATGTCATTGTTCGTGTCAAAGAAAACTTGGGGTGCTACTTGGTTGATAAAATTGAAAAGAAAAATGTTGAATCTAAATTTGTTCTCTGCTAAAAAAAACTTTAAACCCTAGACCCTAAACCTTAAACTAAAACTTAAACCCTAAACCTAAACCCTAAACCCTCAACACTAAACCCTAAACCCCAAACCACCCTAAACCCTAAACACTAAACCCTAAAAAACTAAAAACCTAAACCTAAATTAAATAAAACCTAAAAATAAAATAAATAAAAAAACCTAAACCAAAATCAAATAAATTAAAAAATAAAATTAAAACACAAACTAAAACCTTCACCTAAACATAAAAAGAAAATAAAATAAAAAATAAAAACTAAACTAAAACAAAAGAAATAAACACCTAAACTAAAATAAAAAACAGAAAACCTAAATAAAATAAAAACTAAACCTAAAATAAAGATAAAATATACTTAAAATAAAATAAAATAAAAACTAAATAAAAACATAAACCTAAAAATAAATAATAAATAAAACCTAAACTCTAAACTAAAAAAAACTAAGCCTAAAATAAAAATAAAATAAAATAAACCTAAACTTAAACTAAAATAAACTAAACTAAAATAAAGAAAAAATAAATCTAAACTTAAAATAAACTAAACAAAAACCTAAACTTAAACTAAATAAAATAAAATAAACTAAAAATAAACCTAAACCAAAAATAAAAATAAAACCAAAAAATAAAACTAAAATAAAAACCTAAAACCTAAACTGAAAAAAAAATAAAATAAAAAACTAAATGTAAACATAAAAATAAAAAATAAAACCTAAACCTAAAAAATAAAATAAAAATAAAACTCAACAACAAATAAACCTAAACCTAAAAATAAACTAAAATAAAGAAAAAATAAATCTAAACTTAAAATAAACTAAATAAAAACCTAAACTTAAGCTAAATAAAATAAAATAACCTAAAAATAAACCTAAACCAAAAATAAAAATAAAACCAAAAAATAAAACTAAAATTAAAACCTAAAACCTAAACTGAAAAAAAAATAAAATAAAAAACTAAACGTAAACATAAAAATAAAAAATAAAACCTAAACCTAAAAAATAAAATAAAAATAAAACTCAACAACAAATAAACCTAAACCTAAAAATAAACTAAAATAAAAAACCTAAACTAAATCACATAAACCTAAATAAATAAGCTAAACTAAATAAAAATGAAAAATAAACCTAAATAAAAATAAAAATAAAATAAACTCAAATAAATAAAAATTAAATTAAAAAAACATGAACCTACCAATTTACTTAATTAAAAAAAAGCCTAAACCCTAAATCATAAACCTTAAACCCTAAACCCAAAACACACAACCCTAAAACTAACCACACCCTACTAACCTCCAAACCCTAAAACAATTAAACCCTAAACCCTAAATCCTCATAAACCTTAAGCTCCTAAACCATCTTAAACCCCATTACCTAAACCACAAACAACACAAACCCCAAACCCAAACCCAAAATGGTAAACCTAAAACTAACCTAAACCCAAACCCCAAACCCAAACCCAGGGTTGAGTTTAGGGTTTAGGATTAGTGGTTTAGGGTTTAAGTTCTCAGATTTAAGGTTTAGGGTTTAGGGTTTTAGGGTTTAGGGTTTACATTTAGGATTTTTAGGATTTATGGTTTAGGGTTTTGGGTTTGGCTTTTAGGTTTAGGGTTCAGGTTTTAGTTTCGAGTTTAGGGTTTTTTTTTTTAATAAAGAACAAATTCATTTTTTATGTTTATTTTTTATGTTTATCTAGTTTAGTTTATTTATTTTTGGTTTATTTATTTTAGTTTAGGTTTTTTATTTTAGTTTATTTTTTAGGTTTAGGTTTATTTTTTGTTGAGTTTTATTTTTATTTCTTTTAGCTTTTTTATTATTAGTTTAGGTTTGGTTTTATTATTTTAGGTTTAGGTTTTAGGTTTCTATTTTAAGTTTTATTTTTAAGTTTAGGTTTAGGTCTATTTTTAATTTATTTTATTTATTTTTAGTTTCGGGTTTATTTTTTGTTTATTTTAGGTTTAGGTTTAGGTTATATTTATTTTAGTTTAGTTTAGTTTAGTTTAGGTTTAAGTTTATTTTAATTTTATTTTAGGTTTAGGTTTTCTTTTTTTAGTTTAGTGTTTAGGTTTTATTTGATTACCATGTCTTAGCTCACCTTAGAAAGTTTCTAGCTAAGTTAAGTATATACAAGGCCATTGTCTTATCTAAAGAGTTGAGGAAATCTCTAATCAAGGCCTTACTTGATCTAGAGATATGTTTAGCTCGGCCACTACTAAAGAAGAGGCATGCCACTCGAAGGGCATCTTAGGAGTTACATTCAGTGATGAATACTTACTCCCATGGACTACCGAGCACAACCACCTCTTTACATTATAGTGGATGTTGGCAGATATACACAATCCAGAGTTTTGGTTGACCCAGGTGTATCAATTAATATTATGAGTCAAAGAACCCTTGCCTACTTGAGGATCGACATCTCCAAACTCCAAAAAGAAAGGATGATGTTGAGAGGATTCTATGAACAAGGAGAGAGGGCCTTGTGGTGTCTATTTTTGGATGTATGGTGGGGGACACCACGCAGATCGTAGGGGTGGTATTTCTTGAAGTGATTGAGTATAATATTGAGGTATGATGTACTATCTTGAAAAATAGAGGCATCACTTTACAATGGACCTAATCACGTAATAAGGACTCCTAAGGCATGATGGCTCTTCGAATATAAAAGAGATTTTTCCCCTACTTTACATGGATGGATACTACAGGGTTTATATTAAACCAAGTTCTTAAGTTCCATATGGAGGCAAGCCTCCATAGTTAATTACATCTTACGAAATGAAATTTCTTAAGAATACTCTCGATTAAAGTAGATAATTAGCATCTTTAAAGATTTTAAGGTTAGAATATCAAAAGATTGGTTGTATTTGGAAAATCAATTGGGAAAGCTCAAGGAGAAGACTTATTTTTGGACTCCAAATGGAATAAGTAGGAAATGCTCATGATACTAAGAAACTTAGTGAACATTCCAATCTATCCTATGCTTGGGCTTTATAATTTTGAAGTTGATGAGATTTATATGTTTTGAGTTGAAATTTAATTAGATTACTAGGGCTTATACACAACCAATACAAGGTTGTGGGAATGCTTAAGAGGTAAGGATTTATGCTCGTAGCCTGAAAGAAATAACAACCTCAAGTCCTAAATCTAGGGAGCTTTAGCACAACCTATATCTATGTGATAGGTGGACATAAGGGCTTACATCCACAATAGAGAATAAATTATCTGACTTTTGGACTTATAACTGTCTAGAGTGGCCGCCAGCTAACTCCTCTTATAATCTTAAAACCATGTAGTTCGTCTTATGAATTGCAAGAAAGCTAGGTAGTTATTTAATTAGAAAGGGACTAAAGTCCTAAACACTCTCCCTAAGAAACAAGAGCATGAGTGGTATGAGCATATGACTTAATCTATAGATGCAAAATCTTTTCAAATTTTATTTCATTTTAGACACATCATTTTGACAGAGGCTTTATGATTTCATTTGCCTAAATGCATGATGAAATAGGTTATGGGTCAAATCAGCTAGAAGAAGGTGTTCTCCACCACAAGGGGTTCCTTCACAGGTCAAGCATTTCTTTATCGTTGAAGGATGGAGCTTTTTCTTATTCAAGAGAGAAAGAATATGCATGCATGATGTGAAACATACAACCATACAACCAAGGGGTTGCTAAATCTTTTAATTATCTTATTTATGTCTTAGGCTATATGATGAAGCTATAAGTTGTTTAAAATTTAGTTATGAGTGATTAGTTGGGTAGAAAAGTTATTTTTTATCTTAAGAGCCTAATCATATCCAAGCCACACATTAAAGCATCAATCATTTAAGAAACTATGAAAAGCATGTCAACCTAACGCACAATGTAAACATAACATCAAACAATTATATAAACTATTCTAAAGGAATAGATGGTCGATGTGGTCTGGTACTGTCATACAACCCAAAGAGAGAAAAGATGAATAATTATAATTGTATTAAATGCTATGGGGGTCTTCTTTCTTTATATCTCCATTTCTGATTTGCTTCCTTCTTTGATTTGGAAGGTGCTTACTTCAAATCCATCACAAGGCACCCCAGGATAAAGCCTTCTAGCTACTACTCATCCTAATCCCCCATTGCACTAATCCTAATTCCTATTCCAAAACTTACATTTATGTGGGAAAAGCAATCTAACTACACTTGCAAAATAGTGGCTAGCTAAATGTATATATATATATATATATATATATATATATATATATAAGCAATTGTATTTATAATTTAGACTTAGCACTGTACACATGGGTAACTAAGCTCACCTATCCTAACTTGCATTATGCTTAAGGATTTAAGCAACCTGCAAAAAGAGCATTCATATTTTATTTTAAGCATCCCTTAAGTATAATCCCCAGAAAATATGATTAGGCTAATATTGGCCAATCATCTAGTCTACGAAGCATACACCCTAACAACCAATCTAAAATAATACATCATAAAATAATACATACATCACATCATACACCATCCTAATTTAGTGCTAGAAGTTGTGACTTAATTCTAATGTGTGTATTAAGGATTGTGTGGTAAGTCTTGTTAGGCATTCGTGTTGTATTTTCTGTGTAGAAGGATTCAATTTAACATGAATTATTGATTTCACTTGAAGTAGTTCAATTGATTTGAGAATTTTAATTAGTGTTTTCTTTTGTTTCATTTGATTACATTTAGCAATTAAGTGTTATGAAGAGAGGAAAAGAGAATTACCCTCTTTCATCCCTACTTTAAGTCACTTTTTAAAGTATATTAATTTGATTTAGTTCTCTTCAGTGAATGACTTATTAAATGATTTAATTAATCCTAACTTTAGGTTCACTTTAAATAATCCTATTCAAAAATGAAAGGCATATTAAGAATAATTTAATTGAATTATTACAATATGACATATATTAAATCATTCCTTTCCATCACATGTAACATGCATATGATTTAATCCTAAGTGTATTTATGCATGCAACATATTTTAGCACCCTTAAATTATGAATGTATGTGTATGTTTGAAATTTATATTTTATTTGATTGAATTATTTAAAAATATTAATTGAAAACTTTATCCAAATTCTTATACAAAAAGGATGTAAGAAATTACTTTTCATGGACACTCATGGATGTATACATAAATCAGGGAAATAAAACCATGCAAAGATTGTATAATTTTTTTGATTGAATCATTTATATATATATATATATATATATGAATTGAAGAACTATCCAAATTTTAATTTTGAAATACATAGGAATGAAATCAAATGGATACGTGTCGTTGTTAAACCAGGGAAGTGAGGTAATCAAATAACCTCTTTGGGGCTAGCTAAAGCCTCGTGTTCCTGAGATGTCTAGACTATATACCCATTACCATTCAATCTTATATAAATTAACACATGAATAGAGGAAAAAGAACTCAACATTCATACACTTAAGCTATAAGCATATGCATTTCATATGTATTTATAACTAGCATCATAACACATTATTATTCATTTATAAGCTTTTGAGAAATACATTTGGATTTAATAGTGATAATAGCAATGCATATATTAAATTAAATCTACACATGCAAGCTTACATAAAGGAAACCATTTTATTTTACTTGATTTTCAAAAGATGGATGCATGAATTCAAATGACATACCAAATTTAACATGATTCAAAAGAGGCCAATCAAATATAAGCATGTGATTTATTCAACCAAACTAGTTCTTAAGGATAATCAAATCAAATAAGATTATTTAAAACAAACCAAAGGTTCTTTATTAATTATGTTTTGGATTTGATTTGACTTAAAGAGGAGAAGAGAAATCATCACTTGTTATTTTAAACCCATTCCCACATTAGTGGTTTTATTTAAGTTAAGGAAATGTAATTAAGTTGATTTTATTGGTTATTTATGTTTAACCCTTAATTAGATTAATTAATTACTCTTACTTATGTCACCTTAAAGTAATTAACTAAATAGTTATGAGCCATAATGATATGCATGGAAAATAAACTTACAATGATCCTAAGAAATAAAAGGGGACAAATGTACTTGGCTCATGATTAATTATTAATTAGATTAAGGGATTTAATTAACTACTCTTATGGTTTTCCCATACATACGGACTAACCATAATTTCATTAAACTACTTTATGTTATTAAACACCTAAAAATCTACCCCATGATTTAATTAATTAAGGTCTGATGTGATTATGATTTTAATTTGATTAATTGATTTAATTAATTAGTTAAATCTTAATTAATTTCATTTTAAAAAAGGGTGAAATGAACTTAGGGAAAGGGGTCCCAACCCTATTCCTCAGTTCACTTACTTTTGAACAATGATTAATAAACTTAATTAACCAATTTATCAATATTCATGGGATTAAGTAATCATTAATTAAATTAAAAGAGTAGTTAAGGTTTAATTAGTCAATTTTCCTAATTAAGTGCACAATAAATCCTAAGAAAATCATTGGAGGCAGAGGTCATCCCATTAAATTAACCCACAAAATTTGGGATTAATTGCTTAAGTAGTTAAGGAGTAATTAAGCTAATTAATTTTATAATTAAACTTTAATTACTCTTCAAAATTAGTTTATATCATTTTTAATTAATTCTTCTTTAAAATACCTTTAAAATGAGTATTTATTTATAATTTTTTTATTTCTCTATGATTTTTATTAGTTTTAGAAGTTTCAACCATTAAAAATGATTAATTAAACCTAATTAAAGCCTAATCCTGTTAGTGCCACATGGTGTGCTGACGCGACTCACTTTCCACGTGGCATAGCGGGATTGGCTACATAAAACTTATCTGACTCAGAGCCTACATGGCGGTGGTGACACACTTTCTCATCCATCATCCAATCTCTATGATTAATCCCACTTAATAGGATTAAATCAGATCGATCTAGTGGGTCTAATCATGATCGTCCATTATGATCACGTGAAGTGGATGGTGTGTGATCTAACATCACTCGAGTGAAGGAGAATGGAGTCTGTTCACCATTACTCACTTGATCTGAGCTTACTCGAGCTTGGATCAACTCCAAAAGGATCCCACACCTTCACGACATCGATTGGAGGGGATCCAATGGCTAAGATCCAACGAGATGCAAGTCTTCTTCAAAAACCCTCAACCTTTTTTTGCCTAAGGATTGGTTTTGGAGGCATACCTCGCTAGAGCTTAAGATCAACGGCTCGAATGATTGAGGAAGCTTCATCTAGTGGAGACGAAGCCCTATTAAGCAACAATTGGATGAATTCCTTAATGTTCACTCAGAAGGCTATGAACTGACAATTTGGAGCTCAGCTTTGATCAAAGTCCCACCTCCGGTGCTTAGGATGCTTGGAAGATGATTTGTTCTTGCTCGATGAGGCCTAGGGAAGGAGCGTGCAAAGTTAATTTAGTTTGATGGATAAATGGTGAAGTTATGTAAAAAATGGGAGTGTCCGATTTCAGGATGGATGTGAATGGCATTTTTTGATTGAGGAATGAGTTTGGGAGCTTACGGAATGGCTCTAGTGGCTCATCTTGGGTAACTAGGGCTCTAAGGAATGATTTTTATGTGTGCCTGAGCGAAAATGAGGGGGTGTATACCCCTTTTCATCTTGATTGGATGGTGGGATTAGGTTTGTCTTCTAGTGGCAGTCCAGCCATCTGAGGGACTCGTGGGTGGCAGGGAGGAGGTGAGTTGGCTCGGCATGGTTAGTTGAAGGTTTGGAGGTAGCTGCCAAGAAGGAATCATGGCTCTAATGGAGAGGGTGAGGTGATTTTACCTCCCATCGATCATGGAAAACCCAAAAACCCCTTGGGTCAGGTTGGGCAGTGTCCTAGGTCCCTAAGAGGACCATTAGAAGAGTACCAAGTGGCCAAAGAATGGAAATGACCACTTACATGGGCAGTTTGTCCCATGTGGCCTTGATCCACCTTAGAATGATCATTTGGCATTGAATTTGATTTGAGCAGATTTGAAATGAGCCAAAATTGGTTAGAACAAATTTCAAGTTAATTGGAGTTGATTTGGTTAAGTTTGGCTCAATTTAACTCATTTAGGTCAAATTGGGTTAGGTTGGGTCTAGTTGACCAATTAGTCAAATTGGATCAAACCGAGGGTTGGGTCAATTTCATATCATCATTTGAGATGTTTTGGTTCAATTGGTTTGGTTTAGTTTGGCTTAGATTTTATTTTGGCTCATTTGAATTTATTTGGGTCAAATGGGTTAAGTTGACTAATTTGACTAATTTTGCCAAATTATCTTGGGTTGGGTGTTGGCTTGGGTTTTATTGACCAATAGAAGATGATTGTAGGCTTTGGTTTTAATTAATTTAGATTTAGTTTTGATTTAGGCCAAGTTAAACCTTTAGATCAATTTGGGCTAAGTAGGTCAATTTGGTTCAATTGGGTCAAATCATAGCTTTGGTCAAGTTCAACAATCAGTTTAGAATAAACATGAGTCATTAGTTGCAATCAATTTGGTTTATATTTTGATTTGAACCAATTTAGTCTTTTAAGTCAATTTGGGTCAACTTGAGTCAAGAAGGCCAATTGGGTTTGGTTTGACTCAATTGAAGGTCAAGTCATATTCAAATATTGATTTGATTTGGTATGAATCGTTGGTTTCAAGGGATTTGGCTTAGGTTGCAATTTGGCTAGTTTGGGTTTATATGGGTTAAGGGGTTGACTTGGTCAATGTTGACCTCATTTTTGGAGTGAGCTCTCAACTTCTCCATCTTAGACATAGGACTCCTCTAGACACTAAGAGTTCCTTAGTCTGAGACACTTCTAGTGATTAGGTGAACACTTAACCAAAGACTTAGAAGGGTTTATAATAGGATTAGGCTATGCATCAGGGATTTAAGGCAACAATTTACCCTATAGCTCAAATCTAGCCCATGTATACTCTTTCAAACCAATGCAAATCAAATCACAAATCAATCCCAACCCAATTGATTTTCTCAAATCTCAAATCAATCCCAACTCAATTGAGTTATTCAAATCCAAAATCAATTCTAAATCCAACTCCAATTCTAGATGATTGAAACCCATGATAAATTCCAAATCCAAAACCTTCCTAAGCCTTATGAATCACATCCATAAGCTTAGCCAAACCCTTCAAATCAACCCAAAGCCAAGTGTTTTCTTTATAAATCACTTATTCCATCACATGTATTCACAACTATAAATGAAATTGGCATTCAAATCATCCAAATCAAATGAATATAAATGAAACCAAATCAAAACCCCCTTTTCAAACTTTTTGACCTACCTTAGCCAAATTCATAATCAAATCACTCCTAATTCACATGATTCTCTCATAGATCATTTATATTCTCATTTATCTTCACAAATATAAATGAAATATAAATTCGGATGGCCAAAATCAAATCAATATAAATTCAAAACTCAAATCCAAACCAAATTTATATCATTTAAGCCAATTTCTTGAATTTAGCCAAATCATTCTCAAATCAATTCAAACCCTTGGATTTTCTCTTTAAACAATCATTCCTTCAATCACATGCCCAAATATAAACATAAACTACATAAGTCCTTTTGACTTGAAATTATCAAATGAACCAAAACCCATTTGACTCAAACCACTTGCAATTGGATTTATATTTCCATCATAAGTCCATATGTGAGTTCAAATAAACTTGAATCAAGTAATGATCAAGCTGATTCACCTTTTAGGTCCACTTGATCCAAAGTAGCCTAAAGACCCTTTTTGAACCAAGTTCTAATCCAACCCGAATTGGGTTGAACCAAGGCCACCCAAGCTTCACATTATGATAAACAATCATCCTAGAATGTTCAACACTCAAATTAGATCAAACCAAGTCAAACCTAGCTTTTGAACAAGTCAACACTTAACCCAAATGAGACCTAAATAAGCCAAAATTCACTATGAGCCAAATTGATTGAAACCATTGATCTAAACCAATCCAAATTCAATTACTGAACATGACCAAACTGTCACTTGAGCTATACCAAACCCAATTGGCCCTCCTAACCCAAGTTGACCCAAATTGACCAAAAAAAAGCTAAAATGGGACAAATCTTGATCAAAGCCAAATTGATTGCAACCAATGGGTCAAATTCATTCCAAATTGATTGTTAAATTAAACTAAAGCTTCAATTGACCAATTAGACCCAACCTAGCCCAATTGACCATGAACCCAACTTAACCCAAAAGGTCAAATCAATTTAAAATCAAACCAAATCAAAATTGATTGAAACCAAAGCTTGCAATGTATTTAAAATGATCAACCAAGCCTAAACCAACCCATGACCTAACCCAATTGGGTCAAATGGGTCAAATTAGTCAACTTGATCGATTTGACCCAAATGAACTTAAATGAACCAAAACCAAATCTAACAAAATTAAACCAAACCAATGATACCCATAGGCTCCAAATGATCATTTGTACTTGACTTAACCCATGGTTTGACCCAATTTGATGAATTGCTCAACCTAACCAAATTTGACCCAACTTAACTCAAATTGGTCAAATTGAGCCAAATCAAATTAAATCAAATTAACTCCAAATCACTTGAAATTTGGCCCAACCTATTTTTAAATCATTCAAATCTACCCAAATCAAACTCATAGCCAAATAACCACTTTTCCCTTGGGTCAAAAGATATCCCATGAGTAAATTCACTTAGAATTTGGCCATTCCTTTCCCAAGACCACTTGACACCCATCTATTGGTCCACATGGGCACCAAGGAGGGTGGTGAACATGACCCAATGAGCTTGGGTTATCCATGACCCAAGGGGAGGCCAAACCAATCTCCCTAATGTCCTTTAGACACTTGGCTCACTAAATCCACTCACCAATCACATGGGCAGCCACTCTCCCTCAATCCTCCACCTAAAATGACCGTTGTGGGATGTTTTCTAGCTAAAATTGATTAGCCAATCCAAGCCATTGAGCCAAAATGGCAAATCTGACATCCACCATCCGATCTAAGGAGGGGGAGATATACCCCCCCCCACCTCATTCTCACTCAAAGAGAGAGATTCATTCATTAGAGCTTGAGAAGTCTAATTGAAGCCTCCTAAGCTTTTCCAAGCCATTCTTGAGCTTGCTTACTTCTCGTTTCTCAGTTTTACTCAAAATTGAAATAGGGGAGATCAATCCCAAGCTCAACTCACTCAATCCTCAACCAAATTATAATTAACCTTGCACACACCATCCTTGGACCAATGTGAGTTGAAATGAATCAAATCCTGAGCTTCCTGATGATCAGAGCTAGGAGTTCAATCGAAGTCGATCACCTACATGCTGTGGATTGGTCTTCCAAGCTAACTACATTGAATCAAAGCTCGTGCGGCTCAATAGGGCATCAATTCATCCAAATAAAGCTTCCCCAACCATTTAAACTGCCAGTCACATGCTCTGGTGAGGTATTCCATTGAAATTGACCTTACAGACAAATTTGCTTGGTCCTTTGTAAAGGAAATTATTATGTCACGATCTCCACCATTAGATGTGTTGCTTATGGTTCCTTGAAGGCATGGGATGAATTTGAGCTCCATTCGAGGTCAGGTGAGCTCAAATTAAATGATAATCAACAGATGGAATCCATCTCTCGCGCTCAAGAGAAGATAGATCACGGATCATCCGTTCCACATGATCAAATCGGATGGTTCATAAAATCATGCTTTTGATCTCTTTGATTTCCTTTTAAACAGCAGGATTAATCTTGGTTGTCCGATCTTAGATCGGATGACCCGCAGAGAAAGTGCGTCCGCTGCCAGCAGACTCAGTAGTGAATGTGACAACTTAAATAACCAATCCTTTCACGCCATGTGGAAAGCACGTCGCGTAAGCCACCATGTGGATTGATGGAATTAGGAGTTTAATTAGGCTTAATTAATATGATTTTAAACGTGAAACTTCCAAAATTCATAACTGATTGTAGAAAAATCCAAAAAATACAAATAATTACTCATTTTAAAGGTAATTCAGAGGAGAATAATAAAAAATTAAAATTAATTAATATTAAATAGTGATTTTGACTGAAGTTGGGTTTTATTAGAAATGTAATTAAGCTAATTACTCTCTAATTACTCTAGAAATTAATTTCAAACTTTTTGAGATTGATTAGTGGGATGACCTCTACCTCTCATAATTTTCTTAGAATTTATTGATTGATTAATTAGGGGAATTGCTTGTTTCATTCTTAATCCCTCTCTTAATTAATTAAATGATTAATTATCATGTTAAATAGTAATGAATCCATTAATTAAGTTGGCTGATCATTATGAAATAGTGAATGGACATAGGGAATGAGATTAGGACCTCTTTTCCAATCTTTTCCCTTAAGTTTATTTTATTTGGATAACACTTAATCAATTTGCAATTAATTAATGGCTTAATCACTTCATTAAATAGTTTAATTAATCAAACTCAAAACTAAATCATTCCAAAACTCAATCATTCAATTCTTGGTAGATTCTTAGGTGTTCAATAACCTAAGAGAATTCTAAAGGAATTTATAATCAAACTACATGTGTAGGAGGGTTATAAAAGTACTCAATCAAACCCTTTAGCTTAATTAACCAATAATTGTGAGCCAATTGCATTAGGCCCCTTCATTTCCTTGGTGCATTACTGATTTAATTTCCATGTGGTTGCATATCATATGTTGGCCCATAATTACTCGGATAATTATGTTAAAGAGGTATAGGTAAGGGGTATTAATAGATTTAATTCATACTTTAACCTAATCAAAACATAAAATCAACCTAATTGTTCTAAATTAAACCAAACCAATTCACACATGGGGGAATGGGTTATGACTAACCAACCCTTCTCATTTTTCCTAAGTCAAATCAAATTCAAAGATAAAAATATTCTTAAAGAATTTTGATTAATTTTAAATGATCTTATTTTATGTGATTTCCCTTAGGAATTAATTAGGATGAATGAATTCATGTGCTTTCATTCCATTATTTCTTTCCAATCATGCTAAATACCATTTTTCCATATGAAATCATGCATTCATTTCTTTTAAAAAAATTAATTAAGTAAAATGTTTCATTTTTTTTGTCAAATTGCATATGTTGGCTAAAATTAGGATTATGAGTGGCTATTATCACTATTAAATCAAAAATTATTTTTTTAAGAACTTATAAATCAAAGATTATAAATGAAGTGAAGCTAGTTATCAATATTTATAAGCTTGCATGTGATGATAACATAAGATGTATATTATAAAGTTTTATTTCCTTCTCTTAACATGGATTCACATAGGATTTTCAAGTGTATAATTCATTTGAAAAGAACACAACACTTGCCTAGATCTATTCCTATGCATATCTATATTAAGACTTAGGAAGGACCTTCATATTACACATGTAAATCATACAACCAAATTAAACATAATCTCTTGCATGATTTCTTATCCATTTAGTTCTTTTTGTACATCTGTATGTATCTAAGAAAAGTGGTATATCAGTCTAGACATCTCGAGGCTGAGAAGCTTTAGGTAGCCCTAAGTAAGTCTTGTACCTTATGCCCTTAGTGTAGAAAATAATGCTGTCATACTCACTTATAACTTTTATACATACGGATTTGCATTTAGCTAATGGATTAAAAATCCTTCTTTTCTACATAACAAAGACATGCATTAATGATCCAATTAACAAATTGAATATCTAAATTTTCAAATCACATCTCTTTGCATTCATCATCAAAGTGTGCTAAGATTTGCATTACAAGTATAGATATGCTTAGGATTATTAATATACATGGTCTACATCGTGGAAAGAAATGAATGGGTGTGTGTTATGTGATAGTAATCCACTCTAACTAATCCTAAGATGCCTTTCTTATTGAATAGGACTATTTAGAGCAAATCTAAACTTAGGGTTAATTAAAACACATAATAAACCATTCACTAAAGAAGATTCATTAATCAATTTATCTTAGAAATCACTTAAGGTAGGGATAAAAGAGATAATCTCCCTCTCTTTCTTCTCTTTATAACACTTAGTTTCTAAGTTTAGGTTACATGAAATAAGAGAAAACATTAAGTAAAATTCCCCCAATCAACTAAATTACTTAAAGAGAAAACAACCTTTTATAAATTAAACCACTCACACTTAGCAAATCATAACTCTAAAGCCTAGCTAGGACATACCACACAAGCTCTAACACATGAATATTAGACTAAGTCTCCATTTCTAGCATTAGGTTAGGGAAGTGCATGGTTTGATGAATATTTAGTTTTGTGCATGGTTTGATGAATATTTATTTTAGACTATGTTAGTGTGTGTGTGCATATATGTTAGCCATAGCCTAACTGCTTTCTTTAGGGGGTTGTGCTTAAGGGGTGTTGTAATAAGAATAGAAATACTTTTTTGCTGTGTAGGTTGCTTATACCCCTAAGCATAATTCAAATTGGGACAAGTGGATTTGGTTACCCATGTGTGGGGTACTAAGTCCAAATTATTCCTCTAACTACATGGGTTGTATGGTGTATTTAGCTAACATTTGTTTTATAGGTGTAGCTAGATTTACTTTCCTTCCTTTTAATGTAATTTTTGCATTAGGATTAGGATAAGTGTTATGGGGACTAAGGTGAACATTGGTTATAAGACTATGTCTAATATATCATGTGAGGCCTTGGAACAAACTACATCCAAGTCAAACCAAAAGAAATAGAGAAATGGAACAAACCAAGATGAAGGAATGAAGACTAGTGAAGAATGAAGACCCCCATAACACTTGTCACTTCATAATTATAATTTATACTTTCATTATACCAGGATGTATAAGGGTAGAGCTCGGCTACCCACATTTCTTTTCTCGGTTGTGCGGTGGAACCGACCACATCAGCCTCTTATTCTTTTACACTAATTTTATAAATTGATTGATGTTATGTTTATGATTGTGCAATTAGGATGGCATCATTTTCCTAGTTTTTTAATAGTTTGATGAATGTTAAATGGCCTAGATGCGATTAGGTTTTTAAGAAAAAATAAATTTTCTATCCAATTAATCAATTCAAAATTAAACTAAATAATTCATAACCTCACCTAAAGCTTAGGACATAAATCAAAATAATAAAAGATTTAGCAACCCCTTTAGTTGGATGTTGTATGTCTCATATCATGCATAAATTATATTATCTCACTCTTATCAATGGAGGGCTTCCACCTTTGCTAGAGAAAATGGCTTGACCTTTGAGAGCCATGGTGGGAACACACCTCCTTATCTATGATTTTGGCACATAACTAATTTTCTCATGCATTTGTCATATAAAATCCATATCCTGTGTCAAATAAAAATGCCCAAAAATCAAAATAAAACTTGACAAAATTTGCATTAGATTTAAGTCATTATTCATGCCCTTCATGATATAGTCTCTTAGGGAGTGAGTTTAAGGACTTAGTATCTCTTCTAAATAAATAATAGCCTAACCATCTTGAAAAGCATATGACTTGCCTACATGTATTTAAAATCATATGAGGAGTTAGTTGGCGGCCACCACAAGCAGTTGTAAGTTCAACAGTCGGGTGATTTATCCTCTCTTGTAGAGGTAAACCATACGTCTATTTTATCGCTTAGATTTAGGTCATGCTTTTGGCTTATGCTGAAGCTGCCTAGATTTAGGATCTAGGGTTGTTAATTTTCTTTAGAGCTACAAGCATAAATCCTCACCTCTTATGCATTTCTATAATCTTGTATTATGGAATTATAAGTCCTAGATTTTAACTAAAAATTCACTCAAATATATAATTCTCCTTAATTTCAAAAATATACAGCCCAACCATATGATAGTTTAGGATGCTCACTAGGTTTCCTAGTATCATTAGCATCAACTACTCTTCTCCCTTTGGTTTCAATAATAACTCTCTCCTTTTTAATCAATCCCAGTTGATTTTCTAAAATTAACCAATTAATTGATAGTCTTATCTTTAAAATCTTTGGAGACAATGATCATTTACCTGAATCAAGAGTATCTCTAAGGAACCTCATTCCTTAGGATGTAATTAACTATTGGGTCTTACTTCCATAGGGAACTTAATGAACCTAGCTTAAAGTAAACCCTACTTTACTTTTTCATGTAAAGTAGGGGAAAGATCTACACATTTCATTGACCTTAGAGTCTTTAAGTGATTAGGTCCATTGTAGGGTAGTGACTTCTGTCTCTCGAGATAGGACATCATTCCTCAATGTCATACCTGATCACCTCAATAAGTACCCCCTATCTATGTGGTGTCCCTTATCTACAAAAAATAAACACCATAAATTTTTCTGGCGACTCTACTGGGGAATGTTCCTCTCTCCATCTTCGGTAAATGATCATTTCTCCAAGTATCTATAGTGGATTTATATTTCATATGAGTCTGAGACTATCCTTCTTTTCTATTGGCACTTAGCTCATTTCCTTCTTAATCTTAGTTGGCCAACATCCTTTAGGTTTTAGGACCTCACTCCATATAAGTCTTTGAACTCCTATTCGGTCACCCAATAGGTGAAAATAAAATTTAATCGAAGATGACTAAAGACCTTCTTGAACCTCCTTACCATCTTTATGGTAAAGTAATGTTCATTCCACAAATGAGAAAAATAAATTCTTTATAAAAATATTACTTTTTAAAAGCACTTTCCCAAAGTTCATATAATAAAATACTTGCACAAAAATTTTCACAAAATATATAACTCAACCCCATCTAACAATTCTCAGGATTGTTACATGTAGCTTCTTTTCAAAACCAAAATCAAAATCATCTTTCAAAAAGCACATATTTGAAAATGAACATCTTCATTCAACATACCCAAATTTATTGAATGAAGGTTTCATTTCCAAATAATTTTTTTTCATGAAATTGAAACTCCACTCAATATATCTCATATATGTTGAAGTTGGAGTTTCTTCCTTTTCAGATGCAAATATTTGAAAGTGAGAATCCTCATTCAATATACCCAAATTTATTGAATGAAGATCTCATTTCCAAATAAAATCATATCATAAAATTGAAACTCCACCCAATATATTCTATATATATTAAAGTTGGAGTTTCTTTCCTTTTCAAAAAGCATAAATTTGAAAATAAGCATTTTCATTCAATATATCCAAATTTGTTGAATGGAGGTTTCATTTTCAAATAAAATCACACCATTTAAAACTCCACTCAACACATTCTACATATGTTAAGTTGGAATTTTTTCTTTTCAAAAAAGCAATAATCACACACAAAAATTTCATCTTTGAAAAATAAAATATGATTTACTTCCATTTTATATGCCCAAATTTGTTAAATGGAAATCTCCTTTCCATAAATCATGAAAATCAGAATGCATTGGAATTCCATTTGACGTACCCAAATTTGTCAAATGACAGTTTCATTTTTGGAAGAAAATTGAAAATAAATTGGATTCTATTTAACACACCATATTTGTTAAACAAAAATCCCCACTTTTAAAAATAACATAAATCAAAATAAAAATAAAACAGATTTGGGCTTTGTTTAGCATACACAAAAGTGATAAGTAAATATCCCAACTTCAAAACCAAAATAAAAATCAAACACATTTGAGCTTTATTTAGCATACACAAATTTTCTAAGTAAAGATCCCTTTTTCAAAAACAAAATAGAAATCAAACACATTTGGGATTTATTTAGCATACACAAATTTGCTAAGTAAAGATCCCATTTTTAAAAATCAAAATAAAAAAAATAAAAAAAAATAATCAAACACATTTGGGCTTTATTTAGCATACACAAATTTGCTAAGTAAAGATCCCATTTTCAAAATCAAAATAAAAATTAAACATTTTTGGGCTTTATTTAGCATACACAAATTTGCTAAGTAAAGATTCCATTTGTAAATTCACACATGATGTACATCATGGCCAAACAAGCAAAAAGAAAATTGTTTTCATACATCTTATTTAGCATACCCAAATTAGCTAAATGATTAACCCCAAAATCAAATCAAAAACAAAATCAATTGACCCTTTATTTAACATACTCAATTTTGTTAAATAAAGGGTCCTCAAACATAAAATCAAATTCAAATATGAACCAATAGAAGCATCAAAAGTCTCTCCAAAATACTTGAACCCATTCAACATACACAAATTTGTTGAATGTGGATTCTAAACTCAAAATAAACTCAGCCTTGAGTTTGTTTGCAACAATTGTTTAGTTTCAGTTTAGTTTTAACTCAGCCTTGTTAGCTTTTCTTAGTACAATACAATACAGATTGATTCACAGAAGTATGTGTTCACCTTCCCCTTTAGAATGGATTTGGCCTTGATCAAGCTAGCCTCCCCCAAACTAATTTTGCTCATTTACTACATTTTGGCTAAGGATTTGAGGGAGCTAGGATTACTTGTGAGGGTGCAACCCTCACCACTGCCAACAAGAATGTTGTGGCTAGGTAGAAGCCAGTCATCCATATTGAGATGCCCTTAGATTCTGAGTTTCCCTCATTGAAGAGAAGGTTATAGGTTCCTAGTAGCTACTGCACTACACGGGGCTTGTTCCATCACTACCCTAGTGTAGGCTAGTACCCACTCATTGGCCTCTTCTAAGGGAAAGGCTATCTTGTCTTCATGGATAGTCTCCCCTACCGTTGAGGTAAGGTCTAGCTCCCGTATTGCTCCAAAACCTAGCGCCATAATAGGAGCCATAAGATCAAGAGGCACCACGTGCGCATTGCTAGGGAGATAAAAGATAGTATCTCACATTACAAAAGAGGGGTCACCCAGGAAGGTTTCTCCTTTGCTTACTCAGAACAAGTTCCATCCCCTTTCTGGTTCTGAAGGAGAGGAAGATGTCAGGAGGATTGTAGTATAACCTCCACCTCCTGGTTCATTATGAGACACCTATTAGAGATAGGAGAAGATCATATGTTGGCCTTAGGATAGTTTTATGCCAAGTTGACAGGGCTTGTGGATGGTCAAAGTCCAGTGCCCAGTTTGATTTGAGATCAATTATTCCTCATAGTGTAGGTGAGCAGATCCATTGGGAGAGGGCCAGAGAGGACCAAATGTCAGTTCACATCACTAGCAGAGAAAGGAGAAGATAAGCTAGGCAGTCAACATCCTCCACCCTCATAGATTTTATTGATCGGCATGCTACTTGCGTCGGTCACACCGATAGTATTGTGTTGACTGACACCGCCCATCATAGGAGGAGAGCCCCCGTATAGAGACATTCGTTGTTGTGTCCACCACACCACTCTACTCCATGTTCACTATCGGCAATTCAGGTTCCATCTTCTATGATTCCACCCAAAGCCATGAGAGCAGCATTAGGGGAAAAGAAAGCCCCACTAGTGATCTGGCTACAGCCAAGGGATCCCACTTCATCTACTTCACCAACTGAGATGAGGGCGAGTTCTCCTGCTCGACCTCCTACTTCAATTGCGGTGAAGAAGGAGTGGTGACCCCGTAGCATCATAGTCATACCACCACCACCATCACCTCCATCGATTATAGATATGGTAGCGATAGAAGGGGAAGGGGGCAGTTCTATTGTTCCCGTGGCGGTAGAACCCCCAATGGGAAACACACCACCCATAGCAATTGACAGTCATGAGCATATGTCTTCCAGTGAGTGTAGCCCTCATAGGATTAGCACTCCAGTAGCAGGAGAAGTCAAGTGTATCTCTATTAACGAGCATAATCCCAGGATCAACCAAGAGTATTTGTTCCAGCATAGTTAGATTGCTGGATGATATCTTGGCATAATATTTAACTAAAAAGAAAGAAATTCTAGGGTATGATTGGTCTGACCTCGAAGAGGAGAAGGTCAGCTTCGAACTCGATGAGGATGATTTGTTGGAAGACTTGGTAGAGGTACACGTGGTTGATACCAAAGGTTCTCTCTTTTGGGATCATCATAGTTCGGAAGGTGTTATGGCTAAACAGGACGATGCAGCTTATTTGACCCAACACCTCCTTCAACAACTCAAGTAGAAACATGAGCAGATTGATAGGATGGGAAGGAGAGTTGAAGATTTGTTATGCAAGCAAGTTCACTGAATCAAGCTCCAATAGATCCTACCATTATGGAGACTAATCAACCTGAGTTATTGCATATCCTAGATCAACATAAGAGTTCACCTCCAATAGAGTAGGGTAGTACTAGCTTGCATAGAAAGATAGTGGACAGTACCTCCATACAAGAAAAAGAAATCAAACACATGGTGGAATAATAAGTGAAGTAAGCATTAACGCAAGCCCGAGGTGGTTTATCAATTCCAAAGGGTAGACCCTACCCAGAGGAATTCGATGTTATCCAATATCCTAAGGGTTTTGTGCCTTCTTCTTTCAAAAGTTTTGATGGCAGTGGGAACCCTCGTAAACATATAGTACACTTTAGGGCCAGCTGGTGCAACGCTGGTGGTAGCAATGTATTATTGTTCTATCTCTTTGTTAGCAGTCTAGCGGGCATAGCTTTTGATAGTACGCTAAACTTCCCAATGATTCATTGAAGACTTTTGTTGAGTTGAAGAAACTCTTTATTAAGAGGTTTGCTGGAGCTCAGTAAAGGGTAACTATGGGCAATCTCGTTGTAGGTTAACAACACCCTAGTGAGTCCCTTGTTGATTACATTCTTAGATGGCATAATTTAAGCATGAAATGCAAACCATAGCTGTCTGAACAAAATGCTATTGAAATTCTATTAAATAATATTCATGGATCGGTCATCTTTATGCTTAAAGGTTTCACCATTAAGATATTTGAGAAATTAATCAACAAGGCGGCTAGTTTACAAGAGGAGGCCAAACAGTTTCCTTTTCAAGATCAATCATTAAAGCCAAAGCTGTAGAAAGCCTATGAAAAGAAGCCAGGGGTAATAGCAGCATTAGATAAGGAGAAGCAACCAGCCAAAGATCAGTATGAGAGACCTCAAGCTTAATAGCCTTCAATTTCACCTCCTTTACCACCGCCTCAACCATCTTATTGGCCACCGCAGTAACCTCCACGGCCTTCACCACCTCCTCCTCGCCATACTCAGAAGATATATACCCCTAGCTATCACCCACCTACTCTTTTGGATAAATTAAGAAAACCTTATTCATTTAGGAGGGAGATAGTCAAGAAAATCTCTAAGAACCTCTTAAAGAAACCTGATTTTTAGCTACCTTAGTTTAGAAGCTGAGGAAGTAGAATGATGATCCTAACTTTTGCCCCTACCACGCAGGCCATATTTTAGAGGATTGCTTTACATTTAAGGACTATCTTGAGCATAGCTACAAGTTAGGTGCTATAATTATCCCTAAAGAATATCTAGTAGAATAACCATCCAGTTCTGCTAGGTAATCCTTAGGGATACATGTGATCCTCTTAAAATAAAATAAGGTTGGGATATCTCTTTATCTCAAACCTCTAAAAAATTATTTCTAAAATAAAAAAACTTTCCTTACAGGTGCGTGAGGCAACTCAAACCTCCAACATCAAGGAAGGTTCACAAGTTACCAAAGATAACTTGGGGAAAGTAGGATCTAAGTAGTAGTAGAATAGCTGCGATAACCAAAGAACAACCAATCGAAGTCTAGCCTCCATTCCACCATTGCAACTACTACTTCAGCCAGCATTCCTACTTTAGCTAGTTCTTCTTCTAGTATACATCTTGTATTAGCGAATGAGGGCATCAAATCCTCACCCCACTTACTTTACTAGATTTCTACCATGTATCTCCTTTTAAATCAAAGAAATCAAGGAAGAAAGCTAGTTTTAATTACATCTGTTCCACTTATGATGGTTTATCTGATTGGACTCCTTTAGAAAACACTTCAAGTCTTAATAATTATAACAACTCTGATCATCCCCTTTCTGATTTAGAGATGGACTTTTCTATTCTAAATAATATGAGTTCACCTCTTGAGATAGACTTGGAATTATCTAATTCTAAGGGTCCTATAGGAGAAGCTATAGGTATGTCTGACGAGTAGGTAGAATCTTCACTAACCGGCCACAAGAGATCACTGAAGTTAACCTCAGTGAAAAGGCTCTACCTCCTAAGGCAGCACCTCAAGATAAGGTAAAGAAAGTCATTGGTACCAGCGAGCAAACAATCCCTCCATAGTATGCTCCACCCATGGATATGCTTATGGAGGATCAGCCCAAAGTTGATTATAATGTCCTCGCTCACCTGAGAAAGTTGCTAGCTAAGTTAAGTATATATGACACCCTTATCCTATCCAAAGAGATGAGGGAATCATTAATCAAGGCCCTTCTTGATCCAAAAATATGCTTAGCTCAGTTGACCATTGTTGGAGAGGAGGCACATTATTCAAGAGAAACCCAGGGAGTCACATTCATCAATGAAAACCTTCTTTTGGGGGATATAGAGCACAACTGTCCCCTATACATCACAGTGGATATGGGCAAATTCAGACTTTCTAGGGTGTTGGTTGATCCAGGTGCATCAATGAACATTATGAGCCTAAAAACCATTGCCTATTTGAGGATTGACATCTCTGAACTCTGAGGAGATCGGATGATGTTGAGAGGATTCAATGAACAGGGTGAGAGGGCTCTAGGATTGATAGTGTTACCTTTAGAAATAGGCGATTGGAAGACTAAAGCCAAGTTCTATATAATTGATTTGAATACATCGCTGCTTTTGCTCGATAAGCCTTGGATACACCAAAATAAGATGGTTTTATCCTCTCTTCATCATTGCATCAAGTTTCAAAAGATGGAATCGAATACTATGTCAAAGGAGATGTAAGGCCATTCTTAGTTAGAGAGGTTGAGATATATGAGGACATGACCTACTATCTTCCTCAAAATCAAAACATCTATTCCTATGAACTTGGCCAAAATTTGAATACCAAAGAAAAAGAAAATAAAGAAAAAGAAAAAGAAAAATAAAAAGAAAAGAAAAAAGAAAGTACAAGTGAGCGAGAATGGGACATTGATGAAGAGGTAGAGCCGCATGTCACATTCCACCCATAGTTCATTCTACCATACTGACATATGGGTAGAATGACTCAACCTCCACCATATAGAGGTAGAGGTAGATACAGAGGCAGTATTAGAGGTGGAAGACCCCCTGGTTGGCCACCAATAAATAGGGGCTATGTTCAAGTTCATAGAAGTACTCCTGCTATTCACATAGACTTAGAATTCAGCTCGGAGGATGAGTCTCATGTGATTAGCACACCATCCAACCCCTCTCAGCGAGTCTCATTAGAGGTGACACTCAAGATAGACAATGATGAAGACTAGGCCTCCAAGCAAAGCATAAATGTTTTGAATCAAGATTATGTAAAACCATTAGGTAGCAGTTTGGAACCTTAGCTCTAACCCCAGTTTCTTCTTTAAAAGTTAAGGGTTTGGTAATTAAGGAAGCTCCTAGATCTTCCATAGATGTCAACCCAAAGAGATTCCTATTGGGATCATCATCCTCAAGTTAAGAAGCAGATGTAGAACATGAGGATAATTTATATAAAGATTTAATAGTATTACATTTTGATTGGTACTCTCCTTATGTTCATAATCTTAAAAAGAAAGGTTTGATTCCTTACACATGGTCTAGGCAAGTCAGAGTATTTTAAGAAGCTTTGGGATAACAAAGGCAAGGATGCACAGTCAAGACTAGGACTAGGATTCAGTATAGTGGGTCTAGTTGATGACAATGATTACTGCTTAGTTGTCACCAATCATCTGAAGTCTGATTGGATTTTCTCAAACCACACTAAGTCTTATGAGGAGGTGTGTTTAGAAACTTCAAGTGATCCTAATGATCTTCAAATCAAAGATTCACCTCCAAAATTTAAAGAAGAAATCAATTCAACCATCAACAAGCTCAAAGAAATCATCCTTGGGATAGAAGAAGATCCACACATACATCGCTTCTTTGAATGAAGAAGAAACCAATGACTTAGTTAGGTTATTGACTGAGTTTAAGGACTACTTTGCATGGAGCTATGAAGAGATGCCCAGATATTCTCCTAACATAACAGTCCATAAACTAGTAATAGACTTTAACACTAGCCCTATCAAGCAAGCTCGTAGATGCATGTGATTAGAAATTGAACAATAGGTCATTTTTGAAGTCAAAAAATTGATCAATTCTGGCTTTATCAAGGAAGAAAAATACCCTATCTGGTTAGCCAATGTCATTCTAGTTAAGAAGAAGAATGGCCAAATTTGCATATGCATTGATTTCAGGGACTTAAATAAGGCATGTTCTAAGGTTGAATTTCCATTTCCTATACCAGAGTTAATGGTGGACATTGCCTCATCTCATGAAATATTCTATTTCATGGATGGGTCATCTGGCTACAACCAAATTAAGATGACCCCCGTGGATGGGAGGAATACTATCTTTTGAATCACAATCAGAATCTATTATTATAAGGTAATGCCCTTCAGCCTTAAAAATGCTGGTGCTACTTACCAGCAAGCCATGACTTAGATTTTTTATGAACTCATTCATCATCAAGTAGAATGCTGTCAATGATGTACTTATCAAAAGTAAAGAAAATAGGAGACCATCTATTTGACTTGAGAGTAATTTTCAAATGGTTACGATAATATAATCTCAAAATGAACCCCCTAAAGTGTGCATTCGGAGTAGCTTTATAGATGTTCCTTCGAGTTTGTTGTCTGACACCGAGGAATAGAGATAGACCTAGAAAAGATCAAATCTATCTTAGAAATGACACCCCAAAAGTCTAACTCATCTCAAATCGTTCCAAGGGTGGTTGAAATATCTAAGGAACTTCCATTTTTAGCACATGTCAAAAAGGATGCTAAGTTCAAGTGGGATGATAAGTGCCAACATGCTTTTGAAAATATCAAACAATATTTGGTGAAGCCAGCTTCTAGGAGCCCCTATCTCAGTTAAGCCACTTATCCTCTAAATTATTGTATTGGATGACTCCCTTGGCACTTTGTTGGCCCAAACCAATGATGAAGGGAAAGAGAACCCTATCTACTACCTCAACCATCATCTGATCTCTACTGAAGCAAACTACCCACCTATTAAGAAACATTACCTAGCTCTCAACTTCGCATCCCAAAAGCTACGACATTACATGCTCTCTTATAAGGTAAACTTTCAAGAACCAATCCAGAGATCTCATGACACCGACATAATCTGATTGGTCATGCTTGGTCAATGATTCTTTTGCGCTCCATCTGAAAGGACATGCACTAGAAAATTTCTTAGCAGCACACTCACTTCCTGCTAATTCCCCGCTTAGTGATGACCTCACCGATGAACTAATGATGAACTTAGGTGACACTAGCATTCACCGTTGGGAGATGTATTTTGATGGTGGGGCTTTTTTTCAAAAAGGAGAAGAACCACGATCTACTTTTCTAGGTAAGGTAGAGGTAAGAATCCATCATGTTAACTCCAAACCATAATGTGATGAGATTTTATATCATCTATCCATTCCATGCACCAATAATGAAGCTGAGTATGATGCTTTGATTGTTAGTCTAGAGTTAGCTATTATAGTGTGTGTCAAAAGCATTAACATCTACGGAGATTCTCAACTGTTCATCAACCAGATTGCTGGGTTCTACAAGGTTCTAAAATATAAGCTTCATCATTACCATGAGTACACCATGAAGCTATTGGCCCAAATACTTGAGGTCACCATCTACAAGATTTATCAAGGAGAAAATACAGTAGCAAATGCTTTGGCCAAACTTGCCAAGGAGTTGGCATGTCTAAAGGATGAGTCCATTCCAATAAAGGTCCAAAATAGACAAGTCTTATCCTTTATTTATGTTGAACTTATTGAGAAACTCTTTCTTCAAGCGGAGGTTACCGTAGCCAAGAAAGACGAGGAGCTGGATTGGAGGCAACCACTTGTAGATTACTTGACTAGAGGCAAACTACCACAACAGAAATCATAAGCCCATCAGTTGAAGTAGAGAGCTCTCTCCTATGATCTCGTGGATAGCACCTTATACCGACAATCTTTTGATCAAATATGGTTAAATTACTTAGAGAAACATGAAGCTCATAAGATCATGATTGAGCAACATTTAGGTCTATGCAGAGCACATCAATCTAGTCCAAAAGGGGTTATTACATGGATATCATGCGGAGCGCATCAATCATCGGAGCGCATTCAGGTATATGAAGGAAAAGTCCAAGAGACTAGGATATTACTGGCCTTCGATGATTACAAATTGCATGGATGTAGCTAGGAGATTTCATCAATGTCATATAAACGGTGTGGTCCTACATCAACCACCCAACATTCTACATCTTACATTAGCCTCATGGCCATTTGAGTGTTGGGTACTGACATAGTGAGTCCGATTTATCTTCCTTCATCTAAGGGTCATTGGTTCATCCTAGTTGCCACCGACTACTTTTCTAAGTAGGTGGAGGCAATCCCACTTAGAAAGATCACAGTTTAGCATGTGCTCCAGTTCTTCAGGAATCATATCGTATATAGGTTCGAGCTACCTTGATGAATTATATTTGATAATGATACTACATTCAAGAGCACCAAAACCAACAGCTTCTCTAGGATACAACATAGATTGGAGATACTCCACTATCTACTATCCCAGGGTGAATGGCCTAGCAGAAACATTCAACAAAACTCTCATCCAAATACTAAAGAAGACACTAAACATTATATGGCATGAGCAAGTTGAAGTCTTGTGGGAAATGCACCACATACAAGACTCCAACCCAATCACCCATTCTCCTTTAGTGTCAAGCTATTCTACCATTAAAAGTTTAGCTCCCATCACTGAGGATAGAAATGGGTTATAAAATCACTATAGAGTAGAATGCTAGGTTGTGGTTAGAAGAGCTCAAAATTTTAAAGGAGAGATGACTACATGCATGCTAGAACCTCGAGTTGTACAAAGCCAAGATGGTTGAAGCTCACAATAAGTCGCCCTAGAGCTTTTCAAGTAGGAGCGCTTGTTTTAGTTCTAAGGATATTGATTGTTGCCCATCAAAAGATGGGAGGCAAGTTTGAACCTACTGGGAAGGCCCTTTTGTCATAGAGAAGGCGTACCAAGAGGATCTTACAACTTATTAATTATAAAGGGGAACACTCGATGCTTCCAATCAATGGGCTCTATTTAAAAAAATATTATCCATAAAATTATGTTTGAAAATAATTATCTTCAAAAATTTCATTCCATTCATCAAAATATTCTTTTCATTCGAAGCATTGTTTACTTGTTTGCAAATCTACCTGAAGTGTTTAGGGTAGGTGTAAGAGAACCATAGATGCATCATATCTTTCTTTCACAACACAAACACAAAGTAAACATGATTCTCAGCAGCTAGAGTAGATGTAAGAGAACCCAAGAGGCATCATATTTCAACTAGCACGGCTAAGTTAGGGGTAAGAGAATCCAAGAGGTATCCTTTCTTAGTGGGATCACAACTACCATTGTGACACCATTTCATCAACTCTTAAGTATGTTAGGATAGGTGTAAGAGAACCCAGGCGGCATCCTATCTTCTTTAACACAAACAGAAACACAAACATAAACACAAACACAAATATAAACACATATCTTTTATCTCAGGCTATTTTGATGTTGGAGCAAGCCCCCTGTGGAACTCACTCATTAGCTGCTCTAGGTCAGATTGACGTATTATCTAGCTAATGCATCACCCCAGTGGTCTTTTATTCATGAAGATGTGAGTCCTTATGCATTCTTCCCTGACTTGATCACTGCAAACTGATGAGTGCCTTGTTGGCATGGTTGACCTTACTGCTTGGTCAGTAAGCTACTATCATGATTGGCTATGTTTGAGAGGATGTAAGTCTATACGCTTTCTTTTTCAACTAGCCATCATGAACTAGCTAGGTCGAGTTGAGGAATAAGGTAAGCCCCCAGTGGCTCCTTTCCTCTTGACTACTTTTGAGTTGATATAAGTCCACCAGTGAAATTCACTTAGTAGTCACCCTAGGTCAGATAGTACCTGTCGAGCCAAAGATAGACTATCCTGACAATCAATTTAACTATAAGAAGATGTGAGTCCCTAATGCATTCTTCCTAGGTTGATCATCGCAAACTGATGGGCAATTTAGGTTGGTTGTTGTTCACTATGCTGACAGTGACTCACTTGGTGGATACACCACTATTGGCAGATATGAGTCCCTGCGCTTTCTCCAAGAGTTGGCCATCAAATATTCATAGACATTATCTTCTTCAGGGATTAGGATAAATCCCTTAGTGTCCCACCACCCCCTATCCCCCTACAATAACTCTACTTGGGTTACATGCTTTGCAACCCTATTTAGACACTACCCGGGCTACTCTTGGATTGGATAGTCCCCCCTTTCCTAGTAGCAACCTTTGTGGTTGGAGAATTTGTTTAGCCGATGCACAGATTCTCTCATGGTCCAGTAAATTTGAGATAGGTCTAGCATGATATAAACTCCTTCTCAGTATGATCCCTTGCAAACCAACAGGGTACATGATAAATAAATAAACAAACAAATTTATTCACTTATGGATTAGGAATTTAAGTTCCCAACGGCCCCTTTCCCAAGCATGCATCATATTATCAGCAAAACTCCCTATAGGAATTGCTTTACTACAATTGAGTTGAGATAAGCCCTCGGGTCAGCACTCTCTCAATAGTCGCCCTTAGGTCATGTTCAATCTATTTTGCCATAAACAAGTTGCCCCGACGGTCATTATGCTCTAGAAGATGTACATCTACTATGCATTCTTTCTAGCATGACTATCACAAACCGACGAGCAACCCTAGGTCAGGCTGAAATTTTACCTTGCTAATACATCACCTAATGGTCTTTTGTTCAAAAATATGTGAGTATGCTTTCCTTGAATTGACCCAAACTAAAAGGCCCTTTTTGGATATAGTTCTCCCCTTCCCGAAACTAACCCCTTTGGATCTAAATTTGAAGTGGGCTAACCGACATATGGCCCCACTCAAGTGCACCCATTGTAAACTGAAGGGATCCATCAAATATAATTAAAATGAAATTAATTTTGACTATCTTTGAGCTGATTTAATTCCCCTAGTGGCATTCACTCAAGAATGTAAGGTTAGTTGATAGTATTGCTAGATCACCCTAGTGACTGATCCCTACTTTGGAGGATGTAAGTTTGCTACACTTTCTTCTTAGTATAGCTGCAGCACACCATAAAGCAATCCCTTGGTTAGATAGTCTTACTATGTGGTTAGTAGACAACCCCTTTGGATTGGTAAATCTAAAGTAGGCCAAGGCCAACATGGCCCCTACTCAGTACAGTTCATTGCAAACTGACAGGGTCCATTTCAAAATTCAAAAACTAAAATTTGAAACAAAACCAACCAACCTCCTAGTGGAGTCAAATTAAATAATTAAATTTATTAGCTTCTCCTCAACGAGATGAAAATCTTTCCAATTTTCCCAATAGAGTCAATTCAATCCAGCCCGAACCTGCTCCCCTCGTGGAATGTTCAAACTTTTATCCCAGTCGATTCCAAATTCTAATCCCCAGTAGATTTTACAACCACTTATCCTCAGTGGATAACTTGAACCTTTTCCACTAGCAGAAGTCTCACATACTCATTCCCTGGATTCCTCCTTTGCTCTATATCTTTGACATAAGTAAAGTTGCATTGCACTAAGATCTTGATTCCTTCTACATATCAAGTTTAGGAGTAGATCATTTCTGTTAGTGCTTACGATCATTTAAATATTGTTGACCATTTTGGTCAACACCAATACGTGTGGTATATCTTATCAGTCACAGCACACCTATTGGGCGCCCTTTGTTGACCTCACTTTTGGAGTGAGCTCTCAACTTCTCTATATTAGACATAGGTCTCCTCTAGACACTAAGAGTTTTATAGTCTTGAGACACTTCTAGTGATTAGATGAATACTTAACCTAACCCTAGAGACTTAGAAGGGTTTATCATAGGATTAAGCTATGCATTAGGGATTTAAGGCAACAACTTACTACCCTATAGCTCAAATCTAGCCCATGTATACTCCTTCAAACCAATCCAAATCAAATCTCAAATCAATCCTAACTCAATTGATTTTCTCAAATATTAAATCAATCCCAACTCAATTGAATGATTCAAATCCAAACTAAATTCCAAATCCAACTCTAATTCTAGATGATTGAAACCCATGATCAATTCCAAATCCAAAACCTTCCTAAGCCTTATGAATCACATCCATAAGCTTAGCCAAAACCTTCAAATCAACCCAAAGCCAAGTGATTTTTTTATAATTCACTTATTCCATCACTTGTATTCACAACTATAAATGAAATTGACATCCCAATTATCCAAATCAAAAGAATATAAATCAAACCAAATCAAAACCCCCCTTTTCAAACTTTTTAACCTACCTTAGCCAAATTCACAATCAAATCACTGATAATTCTCATGATTCTCTATGGATCATTTATATTCTCATTTATCTTCACAAATATAAATAAAATATAAATTTAAATGGCCAAAATAAAATAAATATAAATTCAAAACTTAGATCCAAACCCAATTTATATCATGTAAGCTAATTTCTTGGATTTAGTCAAATCATTCTCAAATCAATCCAAACTCTTGGATTTTCTATTCAAACAATCACTCTTTCAATCACATGCCCAAATATGAACCTAAACTATAATCACCAAGACCAAATAAAACTAACACAAGGCAAACCCATATTCATCCTTTTGACTTGAAATTATCAGATGAACCAAAACTCATTTGACTCCAAACCACTTGCAATTGGATTTATATTTCCATCATAAGTCCATATGTGAGTTCGAACAAACTTGAATCAAGCCATGATCAAGCTAATTCACCCTTTTAGGTCCACTTGACCTAATGTAGCCTAAAGATCCATTTTGAACCAAGTTTAATCAACCCCAATTGGGTTGAACTAAAGCCACGCAAGCCTCACATTGTGATCAACAATCATCCTAGAATGATCAATCACTCAAATTGGGTCAAACCAAGTCAAACCTAGCTTTTGACCAAGTCAACACTTAGCCTAAATGAGACCTAAACAAGCCAAAATTTACTATGAGCCAAATTGATTGAAACCATTGATTTAAACCAATCCATAATCAATTATTAAACATGACCAAGCTCTCACTTGAGCTAGACCAAACCCAATTGGCCCTCCTAGCCTAAGTTGACCCAAATTGACCTAAAAAAAGCCAAATTGATTGCAACCAATGGGTCAATTTTATTCCAAATTGATTGTTGAACTTGACCAAAGCTTCAATTGACCAATTAGACCTAACCTAGCCCAATTGACCATGAACCCAACTTAACCTGAAAGGTCAAATCAACTTGAAATCAAACCAAATTAGAATTGATTGCAACCAAAGTTTGCAATACATTTCAAATGATCAACTAAGCCTAAACCAACTGATGACCTAACCCAATTGGGTCAAATGGGTTAAATTGGTCAACTTGACCCATTTGACCCAAATGAACCTAAATGAATCAAAACCAAATCTAAGCCAAATTAAACCAACCAATGAAACCCATAGGCTCCAAATGATCATTTGAACTTAACCTAACCCATGGTTTGACCTAATTGGACTAATTGGTCAACCTAACCCAATTTGACCCAACCCAAATGGCTCCAAATTGAGCCAAATCAAATCAAATAAACTCCAAATCACTTAAAATTTGGCCCAACTCATTTTTAAATCATTTTAAATCTACCCAAATCAAACTCATAGATAAATGACCACTTTATGCTTGGGTCAAAGGGTATCCCATGACCAAATTCACTTAGATTTTGGTCATTCCTTTCCCAGGGTCACTTGGCACCCATCTATTGGTCCACATGGACAACAAGGAGGGTGGTGAACATGACTTAATGAGCTTGGGTCAGCCATGACCCAAGAGGAGGCCAAACCGACCTCCCTAATCACCCTTAGACACTTGGCTCACCAAATCCACTCACCAATCAGATAGGCAGCCACTCTCCCTCATTCCACCACCCAGAATGACCCATGTGGGATGTTTTCTAGCTAAAACCAATCAACCAATCCAATCCATTGAGCCAAAATTGGAAAATCAGCCATCCACCATTCGATCCAAGGAGGGGGAGATATGCCCCCCCCCCCTCATTCTCACTCAAAGAGAGAGATTCATTCCTCAGAGCTCGAGAAGTCTAATCAAAGCCTCCCCAAGTTTTTCCAAGCCATTCTTGAGCTTCTTTGCTTCCAATTTTTTGGTTTTACTCAAAACCATAATAGGGGAGATCAATATCGAGCTCAACTCACTAAATCCTCAACCAAAGTGGAATTAACTTTGCACACACCATCCTTGGACCAAGGTGAGTTGAAATAAATCGAATCTTGAGCTTCCAGATGACTAGAGCTAGGAGTTTGATCAAAGTCGATCACCTACATGTCGTGGATTGGTCTTCTTAACTAATTACAACAATCAAAGCTTATGTGGCTTAATAAAACTTCATTTCATCCAAGCGAAGCTTCCTTAATCATTGGAACCTTTGGCAACAAGCACTGGTGAGGTATGCCATTAAAACTGACCTTAGGAAAAATTTGCTTGGTCCTTTGTGAAGGAAATCGTTATGTCACACAATCTCCACCATTAGATGTATTGCTGCTTCCCAAAGGTGTGGGATGAATTTGAGCTCCTCAAGGTGAGCGGATCGAAATCGATGGATGGCATCCGCTCTCTCACTAGAGGAGATAGATCATGACGCCCATTCCACATGATCATATCAGACGGTCCTGATCAAATCACACTTTAGATCTCTCTGATTTCCTCCTAAATCGTGGGATTAATCTTGGCCTTTGTTGACCTAATTTTTAGAATGAGTTCTCAACCCCTCCATCATAGACATAGAACTTCTCCTAGAATTTAAGAGTTCCTTAGTCTTAAGACACATCTAGTGATTAGGTGGACACTCAACCTAGCCCTAGAAACTTAGAAGAGTTAGCCATAGGAATAGGTCATGCCTTAGGGGTGTTAGGAAAATTTTTCTACTCTTAGCTTGAACCATTCCTCACTTTCCTTCCTTCAAGTAAAACTCCAAATCAATCTTATTTTATTTTCTCCAAACTCAAATCAACTCATGTGATTGAAACCCATGAATTCTAAATCCTAAGTCCAAATCTTTCTAAGTCCTTAATCTTCCCTTAAGGACTTAACCAAAATCATGATCTAAATCAATTCAAATCCATGAGATTTTCTCATAATTCATTTATATTGTCATTTATATTCACTTATATAAATGAAATATAAATTCAAAGCAATCAAACTAAACTCAAAATTCAAAATCAAATTCAAAATTTAAATTCCATCTTAAGCCCATAATTTCCCTCTTAAGGACTCAACCTAAATCATGATCTAAACCAAATCAAATTCATGGTATTTTCTCATAACTCATTTATATTTTCATTTATATTCATATATATAAATGAAATATAAATTCAAATCAATCAAACTTAACTCAAAATTTAAATTCCAAAACTCCAAAATTTTCCTAAGTCCTTTAAATCCCTTTTAATTGACATAGCCTAAATCATGATCAAATCACTTCAAATCCTTGAAATTTTCTCATGATCCACTTATATTCTCATTTATATTCATGTATAAAAATAAAATATAAATTCAAACAATCAAAACCAATTCCAAATATCAAACTCCCATTCAAAATCCAACTTAAGCCTTTCAAGTCAAAATTTTGAACTTAGCCAAATCAACTTCAAATCAAGCCAAACTCTTGATTTTCCTTCATGATTTAATCAACCCTACAATCTTGAATCCAAATGTAAATACAAACTTAAATCAAAAATCAATTAAAAATTCAAACCCCAAATCCATTCATATTCTTCCTTTGAATATGAAATTGTCAAATGGATCAAAACCCATTTAAGCTCAAACCACTTGCAAATGGATTTATATTTCAATCATAAGTCCATACACAAATTCAATCAAACTCAAATCAAGCTTTGACCAAGCCATTTGACCCACTTAGTCTCACTAGACCCAAAGTAACCTAAAGTACCCATATGAGTCAAATTCTAATCCTAACCAAATTGGATGAAACCAAACTCACCTATGCCTCTCATCATGATCAACAATCAACATGGGATGATCAATCAAAAAAATTGGGTCAAACCAAGTCAACACTTAGCCAAAATGAAACTTAATATAGCCAAAATCCACTGTAGGTCAAATTGGTTAAAACCATTGATCTAAGTTCATTCATGGCCTATGTTTGAACTTGACGAAGTCAACATTTGAGCCTAACCTAGCCCAATTAGCTACTTGACCCAAGTTGACCTAACTTGACCTAAAAAGTTAAAATGTGTCAAAATTTGATCTAAGTAAAATTGATTGAAACCAATGGGTCAAGTTCATTCCAAATCAGTTGTTGAACTTGACCAAAGCCCTAATTGGCCAACCAGACCTAACCTAGCCCAATTAACCTTAGACCCAACTTGACCTAAAGGGGTCATGTTGAGCCAAATTCAAACATAACCCAAATTGATTGGAAACAAAGACACCAATCCACTCCATATGACTAACCAAACCTAAACCTACCCTTGACAGCTAGGTCAAATGGGTCAAATTGGTCAACCTGGCCCATTTGACCTAAATGAAGTCATATGAGCCAAATTCAAACTAATCCAAATTGAATAAAACCAAAGCAACCAAAATATTTCAAATGGTCATATGAAATTGACCCAACCCTTAGTTTGACCCAATTTGACCAATTGGTCAACTTGACCCATTTTGACCTAAATGGGTCAACATGAGTTGAACCTTCTCAAATGAACTCCAAATCTAATGAAACTTTGCCAAACCTATTTTCTCCACATACCCAACATAATCAAATTCAAAAATTAGCAAAATGACCATTTTACTCCTATGCCATAGAACAAATTTTTCTCTAATCCATGGGTAATTTGGTCATGCCCTCTTCATATCAACTTGATACCTTCCTAATAGCTCAAGTGGACCAAATGAAGAGTGGTGCACCCAACCCAATGGGTTTGGGTCAGCCCAAATGGACCCAATGCCAAACTCGACCCCCTAGCTCAAATTGGCTAATTCAAAATCCTCCTTCCACTCAATTTAAAGCACATAAGATGTTATCAATCCACTCAAGTCCTCAAACTAACCATTTACAAAGATCTAACAACCTAAACAACCCCTCCCATATGGTTAATTGGATCAAAATGGCAAGCTATGGTTCAACCGTCTGATTTCCATAATGGGAGATATACTCCCCCTAATTCAATTTGAATTCATCATCCTCATATTCGATTGAGTCCTAGAGAGAGTTAGGAGCCATCAGAGAGCATTCTTAAGCTTTCTAAGTGGGATTTGAATCTTAGCTTTCTCAATTTTCTTCCCTAAAAAATATGGGAGCTCATCTCAATTCTGAAGCTCTTCCAGACTCAAATCCATTCCAATTCCCTTTGCACACTCCCTCAGGGGATCAAGTCGAGTGCACCTAAGCATTCTCTCAAGTTCCCAAAGCAAGGAGGAGGTTAATTTGATCAAAGCCACAAAAAAAAGCTAGTGTTGTTGGTCCATAGAGAGATCTACTCAACCCCAAGGCCTGAAACTTTCAACAGGGCTTCTTTTCCAGTAGACAAAGCTACCTCATTGAGCTCGAGCACTGGTGATCACCTCTGGCAAGGTATGGAATTTTATGACCACTTAGCTTAGGAGGTGTTGGTCCTTTGTGAAAGAAATGTTCATGGCATGTAAAATCCACTATTGGATAGGTTTATAAATATGCTTAGATGATGTGGGTATAATCTCATTCCAATTTGAGCTCAATCGAGCTCGGATCATCCCTTAGATCTTGGACAATCCCCATTGATCCTCACAGAACAACTAGGATAATCCTGACCATCCATACGCGCATATTGGATGGACGGCCAAGATTAACTACACATTTTAGAAATGATTTATCCCTTTAGAAATTGGGGGATGATCCCTAGCCGTTCGATCCTTGATCGAACGGTAGGGATCAAACCGTGTCCTGCCACCGTACCACCTTTGTGATGCAACACTTAAGTGGATAGCTCACGGTGCGACGTGTGTAAAGTACGCTAACTGCCGCCGCATGTCACGTTGTGAGCTAAGGGGATTATTTTGGGATTTAATTAATTTTAATTAATCTCCTAACCTTTAAAAATTCATATCTCCCTCAATAAAATTCAGAAAAATATGAGGTAAATTTTAATGGAATGATAATTCAATCTAGAATATTTTAAAAATAATTTCAATGGATTTTAAATTTTATGATTCTCTAATTTTGGGTTTTAATGGAAATCATATTTTTCTAATTAGTTTTGAATTAATCATCTGATTAATCCCAAACTTCTTGGGTATATTTTAGGGGATGACCTCTACCTCCCCTAATTTTCTTGGGATTTATTTAAGGCTTTATTAGGGGAATTGCAAATGTGTTTTCTAATTACTCCCTTAATATAATTAAGGATAATTAAGGATTGGATTAGTGTTTTAATCCCTCATTATAGTTGGTTAAGGTTAGATCCAGTGAATAGGAGGCTTAGGGTTTTGGGGAATTTCCCCTAAACTATTCCCTAAATCCCCTTTTCTTTCCTTAATCCTCTCCTAATTAAGGATTAATTCATTAATTATTCACTTAATTAATTTTAAATATTCTAAAAACTTCCAAAACTAAATTAATCTACCATGGGTAGATTCTTAGGTGTTTTAGAGCTTAAGTTCAATTAGAAAAATCAGTACCCAATTCATATGTGTGAACGGGTATTTTGAAATTACTTAAGTTAAACCCCTTTTCTTAATTAACCATTAATCATGAGCCAAATTGCATTAGGCCCTTTTCTTCCTAGGTGCGTTGCAAGTTTAAATTCCTTATGAGTTTTTATGTCATCTCATTGGCTCATAATTACTTGGTTAACTATGCTAAGGTGGTGTAGGTAAGGGCTAATTAACTTGCTAAATTCATACCTTAACTTAATTAAAATATAAAAATGAATCTAATCATATAAAAATTAAACAAAAATGTCAAACATATATGGGAATGGTTTAGGAACAGCAAACTCAACTCATATTTTTAAAATTAAATCAAACTCAATACCAAAAAAAATCACATTGAATAAACTTTGATTTAGTTTAAGCTTTCATATTTCATAAGATTGTCTTTAGGATTTAATTAAAGTGAATGTGTTTACATGCTTTCATTGCTTTAGTTCTTTCCCCAACATGTTAAATGTGTATGTCATATGGTTTCATGCATCCATATTTTTCAAAATCAAATTCAAAATGAAATTGTTTACTTTATGTCAAAATTGCATGTGTTGACTAAAGTAATAATATGAATGTCTATTATCACTACTAAATTCAAACTATTTTCAAAATATATGAATTAATCATCAAATTTGAAAGTGTGTTACTTATATTTTAATTATAATTTTGCATGTGAGTAAGATATAGAGATGTGCTTAGTGTAGGTCTTCCTTCTCTTTTCTTTTAGTATAGTTTTGAATAGGATTTGGTAAGATGTATGGTTCATTTGATAAGAACCTAGCACTTGCCTAATCCCATATCTTATTTATTCCTATACTAATAATTAATAAGGGTTACCCATGCTTGCACATATAAATTGGATAAACAAAATGAATCAACTAATACAAATTTTTGCATTCTTTCTTTTCCATTCATTTCTTTTATATACATGTTTGCATTTAAAGAAAGTGGTATATTAGTATGGACAACCACGAGGTTACGAGGCTTTAAGTAGCCCTTAGTAGGTCTTGTACCTTACACCTCTGGTTGACAATGGCATTGTACACACTTATGACGTTCTTACTTTCATGTGTGCATTGAAAATTGGATAAGAAACCCTTTTCTACTTAATGAAAATCAAGCATCTTAAACTTCTAAGTTTCCTTAAGTGAATTGCTTAGCATACATCATAAAGTCCATTAAACATTCTCATTTGTGTGTATAGATATGCTTAAGACTTAAGACTCATTCATATGCAAGTTATATATGTTGGGAAAGAAATGAAGTGATGTATGTTTTATGAATTTGGTTCATTTTATTTAATCTTAAAATGTCTTTCTTTTTGAATAGGTTTGTTTAGAGTTCATCTAAACATAGGATTAATTAAAAGAATTAATCAAATCATTCACTAAACAAAACTAAAATGTGAATCTACTTAAGAAATTACTTAGTTTAGGGAAGGAAAGAGAAGTTCTCTTCTCTTTCCCTCTCTTCATAACTTAGTAATTAATTCTAGGATTCATTTGAACCTAATCAAAACTTGGAATAAAATCAATCCAAATTAATTAAACAACTTAAATAAAACCCTCCTCTAAATTGAACATGCTTCACACTTAGAAAATTCCAACTTAATGCCATAGCTAAGCATACCACACAAACCTTCAAAGCACACACATTAGCCTAAGTCACGACTTCTAACTTTAGGTTAGGGCAGTGCATGATTTGATGTTTATTTTTTTTTGTGATCTTATACCCCTAAGCATAATCCAATAGGCCACGTGGACTTAGTCACCCAGGTGTGGGGTGATAAGTCCAATATACATGCTTGGGATTTATGTGGTTTGTTTTAGCTAATCTCTATTTTGCAGGATTTAGTTAGACTTCCATTCTTTTCCTTTCCAGGTAAATTTATGTAATTAGGATTTTGGAATGATTGCCATGGGGATTAGGATGAGCATTGGTCATAAGATCCTATCTTATGCACCATGCGAAGCCTTTGGAGCATCCACCTTCCAACCATCCAAAAGAAGGAACCAAAGAAGAAAGAAGAAAAGAAGAAGATAGAAGAAAAGAATAATGAAGAATGAAGCTTGAAGACCCCCAAAATAATGAATTCCTTGCTTAATTATAATTCAATTCATTTATAATCTGAGTAAAAATCTAAACTTAAAAACTTAACCTAGAAATAAAACCTAAAAATAAATAAATAATAAAACCTAAACCCTAAACTAAAGAAGAAAACTAAACCTAAAATAAAAATAATATAAAATAAATAAAATAAACCTAAATCTAAACTAAAATAAATAAAACTTAAACCTAAACCAAAAATAAACTAAACCTAAACCTAAACCTAAACTGAATAAAATAAAATAAACTAAAAATAAATCTAAACCTAAACTAAAAAAATAAAACCTAAAATAAAACCTAAACCTAACATAATTAAATAAAAACCTTAACCTAAAAAATAAAATAAAAATAAAACTCAACTAAAAAATAAGTATAAACCAAAGCCTAAACCTAAAATGTTAATTAAAATAAAAAACCTAAGCTAAAATAAATAAACTAAACGAAATAAAAAAAATAAACCTAAGTTAAAAATAAAAAATAAAATAAATTAAAATAAATAAAAAAATAAACTAAGTAAACTAAACCTACTAATTTACTTTATTTTTTTATTTTAAAAAATTCTCTTAAACCCTAAACACTAAAACTAACCGTAAACCCTAAACACTAAACCTACAACACTAAACCTATAAACCTAAAAGCCCCTAAACCCTAAACCTTAAACCCTAAACCCAAACACTAAACCTAAAAGCATAAACCTTAAAAGTATAAAACCATAAACCCTAAGCCCTGAACCCTAAACCCTAAACCCTAACACTAAACCTTAAACCCTAAACACTAAACCTAAAGTCTAATCCTAAACTTAAAGTAACTATACAAATTAAAAATAAACCTAAACCCTAAAACCTAATAAACCTAAATCCTAAGAATGGGCAGAACCTTGACGGCAGGAACATCACCGTTAACCAAACTCAGTTTAGTTCTTCCGGTGGAGGCGAAGGAGGAGGCAGTGATTATTGTAGTGGTGGTGGGGAATCTCGAGGTGCTAGTGGATATGGAGGTGCTGGTCAGAGCAGTGGTGGTTATGGAGGCAGGAAGAGAGATAGAGGTTATAACTGTGGTGGTGGAGAGGAGGGATGTCTGATGGTGGAATCCACTGAGAGGCCTGGTTCTGATGGGAACTGGAGAAACTAAAGAACGACCAATATGATCTACTGCTTATGGAACTATGTCTTTGGTTTTGCTCTATGCATGCTCATTTTTTATCTATGTTGCCGCTTTTGTCTTAGAAAACATGGTCTGTTACTTGGTTGATGAAATCGAAAAAATGAAATGTTGAATTTGAATTTGTTCTCGGTTAAAATAAAAAAATTAAAAATCCTAAACCCTAAAATAAAACTTGAACCCTAGACCTAAAACCTAAACCCACAACCCTAAACCCTAAACTTTAAACCTTAAAAACCTAAACCTTAAACCCTAAACCTTAAACCCTAAACCCTAAAACCCTAAACCCTGAACCCTAAACCCTAAAACCAAAACCCTAAATGCTAAACCCTAAACCCTAAACCCTAAACCTTAAACTCTAAACCCTAAACCCTAAACCCTCAACTAACCCTAAACCCTAATCCATAAACCCTAAACCCTAAAAGCCTAAAAACCTAAACCTAAACTAAATAAAAACCTAAAAATAAAATAAATAAAAAGCCTAAACCTAAATAAAATAATAAAATAAAATAAAATAAAAACCTAAACTAAAACCTAAACCTAAACCTAAACCTAAACCTAAACTTAAAAAGAAAATAAAATAAAAAATAATAATTAAGCGAAATAAAAAAAATAAAAATCTAAACTAAACTAAAAAATAAAAATAATAAACCAAAATAAAATAAAACATAAACCTAAAATAAAAAATAAAATAAACCTAAAATAAAAAAAATAAAAACTAAATAAAAACCTAAGCATAAAAAATGTACCTAAAAATAAATAAAAAATAAAACCTAAACCCTAAACTAAAAAAAAATTAAACTAAAAATAAAAATAAAATAAACCTAAACCTAAACTAAAATAAACAAAACTAAAATAAATATAACCTAAACCTAAATCTGAAATAAACTAAACCTAAACCTAAACATAGATCAAATAAAAGAAAGTTAAACCTAAAGTAAAAAAAATAATACCTAAAAATCAACTTAAAATAAAGACCTAAAACCTAAACCTAAAAAAATAAAATAAAAATAAAACTAAACAAAAAAATAAACCTAAACCTAATCCAAAAAAAAAAACTAAAATAAATAAACTAAACTAAATATAAATATAAATAAACCTAAATAAAAATAAATAATAAAGTATACTTTAAATTAAAATAAAGTAAACTAAAATAAATAAAAAATAAACCAAGTAAACTAATTAAATTGAAACTTACCAGTTTACTTAATTAAAAAAATAAAAAATAAAAAAATAAACAAATAAAAAAATCCTAAGCCCTAAACCCTAAACCCTAAACCTACAACCCTAAACCCTAAACCCTCAACCCTAAAACCTAAAATTCTAACATGTAAACCTAAAACCTAAACCCTAAACCTTAAGCCCTAAACCCTAAACCCTAAAACCTACAACCCTAAACCCTAAACTCTAAACCCCAAAGCCTAAACCTAAAGCCCTAAACCCTAAACCCTAAACCCTAAAAACCTAAAACCTAAACCTAAACTAAATGAAACATAAAAATAACATAAATAAATAAACATATACCTAAATAAAATAAAATAAAATAAAAACCTAAACTAAAACCTAAACCTAAACCTAAACTTAAAAATAAAATAAAATAAAAAATAAAAAATTAAATAAAATAAAATAAATAAAAACCTAAACCAAATAAAAAAATAAAATAAACCTAAAAATAAAAACATAAATAAAATAAAAACTAAATGTAAAGTAAAAATAAAATAAACCTAAAATTAAATAAAATAAAAACCAAACAAAAACCTAAAACTAAAAAGTAAACCTAAAAAAACACCTAAACCCTAAACTAAAAAAAACTTAAACATAAGATAAATAGAATAAAATAAACTTAAACCTAAACTAAAATAAATAAAACTTAAACCTAAGCCTAAAATAAACTAAACCTAAACCCTAAATTAAATAAAATAAATTAAATTAAAAATAAACCTAAACCTAAACTAAAAATAAAACCTAAAAATAAACCTAAAATAAAAACCTAAAACCTAAACCTGAAAAAATAAAATAAAAACCTAAACCTAAACCTAAAAATAAAAAATAAAATAGAAACCTAAAAAATTAAAAAAAATAAACTAAAAAAATAAACATAAATCTAAACCTAAACTTACAAAATAAATAAAAAAACAACCTAAACTAAAATAAATAAACCTAAAATAAACAAACCAAACTAAATAAAAATCAAATATAAACCTAAATAAAAATAAAAATAAAATAAATAAAAATAAACTTAATAATTTTATACATTCCTATTTACTTAATTGTTTTTTTTAAAAAAAAAAACCCTAAACCCTAAACCTTAAACCCTAAACTTACAACACTAAACCTACAACCCTAAACCCTAAACCCTAAACCCTAAACCCTAAACCCTATACCCTAAAAGCCTAAACCCTAAAACCCTAAATCCTAAACCTTAAACCCTAAACCCTAAACCCTAAACCTTAAACCCTAAACCCCAACCCTGAACATAAACCTAAAGTAATTAAATAAATTAAAAAATAAACCTAAACCCTAAAACCTTTTAAACCTAAATCTAAACCTAAACCTAAACCCATAGAATTGACGTAATCACCGCCAATTAGTCAATCACTGCGTGGAGGAAAAGAGGCAAAGGTTATTGCAATGATGATGGGGGGAGGTGGTGGATATGGAGGTGGTAGTGAAGCAGGAAGGGAGATGAGGAGCAATGAAGGTTACAGGTGAGGAGGGAGATGGGTGATATGATGGTGGATCCCACTACTGAGTGCTGGTGATGGGAACTGATAAACAAAAGAATCATAATATGGTGTTTTAAAGTGAGATGCTCAGTTATCTAGTCATCACTTTCTATTATCTTTGTTGCTTTGATGAAATCAAAAGAAGAAATGAATCAATTTGTTCTCTAAAAAAAAATAAATAAACCCTAAACTAAAATGTGAACCTTGACCTAAAACCTAAAACTTAACCCTAAACCCTAAACCCTAAAAACTTATACCCTAAAACCTTAAACCCTAAACCGTAACCTAAAACCCTAAACCCTAAACACTAAAACCATAAACCCTAAAACCTAAACTCTAAACCCTAAACACTAAACCCTAAACCCTAAACCCCAAACCCTAAACCCTAAACCCTAAACCCTCAAATAACCCTAAATCCTAACCCTAAAGCCTAAACCCTAAAAAGCTAAAAACCTAAATTGAAACCATAAAATAAAATAAATAAATAAACTAAAACCAAAATAAAATAATAAAATAAAAATCTAAACTAATACCAGAAGTGAAACCTAAACCTAAAAAGAAATCAAAATAAAAATAAAAACTAACCTAAAAAGTAAAAAAACCTAAATAAAAAAAAACTAAACCTAAAATAAAAATAAAATAAACCTAAAATAAAAAAAATAAAAACTAAATAAAAATCTAAACCTAAAAAATAAACCTGAAACTAACTCCTAAACATAAATAAATAATAAAACCTAAACCCGAAACTAAAAAAGAAAATTGAAACCTAAAAAAAATAAAATAAATCTAAACTTAAGCAAAAATAATATAAACAAAAATAAATAAAACCTAAACCAAAACCTAAACCCTAAATAAAATGTAATAAACTAAAAATAAACATAAACCTAAACTAAAAAAAAGTTGAAAGATAAACCTAAAACCTAAACCTAAAAAAAATAAAATAAAAACTTAAACATAACCCTAAAAATAAAAAAAATAAAAAATAAAACCTAAACCTAAAAAATAAAATAAAAATAAAACTAAATAAAAAATTAATCAAAACTTAAACCTAAACCTAAAAAATAAACTAAATAAACAAACCTAAAATAAATAAAGTAAAGTTAATAAAATTAAAAATAAAGTTAATAAGAATAAAAAAATAAAATAAACTAAAATAAATAAAAAATAAACTAAATAAACCTAAGCCTACTAGTTAACTTAACTTTAAAAAAATAAATAAATTAAATTAAATTAAAATAAAAAAAACCTAACCCTAAACCTAAAATGCTAAAGCTAACCTTAAACCCTAAACCATGAATGCTAAAACTAAACCTAAAAAAATAAAAAATAAAAAAAATAAAAATAAAAACTAAACTAAAATAAGATAAGTAAAAACCTAAACTAAACTAAAAAAAATAAAAAACCTAAATAAAATAAAAAGTAAACCTAAAATAAAAATAAAATAAACCTAAAATAAAATAAAATAACAACTAAATATAAAACTAAACCTAAAAAATAAACCAAAAAATAAATCATAAAATTATATGAACTATTAAACCTAAACTGTAAACTAAAAAACAAACCTAAACCTAAAATAAAATTAAAATAAACCTAAACCTAAACTAAAATAAATAAAACTAAAATAAATAAAACCTAATCCTAAACCTATAATAAACTATTATAAAAAGCTTGGTGTGTTGCTTGGTTGATGAAATCAAAAGGAAGAAATGTTGAATCTGAATTTGTTCTCTGTTAAAAAAAAACCAATAACCCTAAACCCTAAACTAAAATGTGAACCTTAGACCTAAAACCTAAATCCTCAATCCTAAACCCTAAACCCTAAAAAACTTATACCCTAAACCCTAAACCCTAAACCCTAAACCCAAAAACCCTAAACCCTAAACACTAAAACCCTAAACCCTAAAACCTAAACTCTAAACCCTAAACCCTAAACCCTAAACCCTAAACCCTAAATCCTAAATCCTAAACCCTAAAGCCTCAAATAACCCTAAATCCTAAACCCTAAAGCCTAAACCCCAAAAAAGCTAAAACCTAAATCAAACCACAAAATAAAATAAATAAATAAACTAAAATGAAAATAAAATAATAAAACAAAATCTAAACTAAACTCAAGTGAAACCTAAACCTAAAAGAAATCAAAATAAAAAATAAAAACTAACCTAAAAAGTAAAAAAACCTAAATAAAAAAAACTAAACCTAAAATAAAAATAAAATAAACCAAAAATAAAAATAAAATAAAAACTAAATAAAAATCTAAACCTAAAAAATAAACCTGAAACTAACTCCTAAACATAAATAAATAATAAAACCTAAACCCAAAACTGAAAAGAAAATTGAAACCTAAAAAAAATAAAATAAATCTAAACTTAAGCAAAAATAATATAAACAAAACCTAAACCAAAACCTAAACCCTAAATAAAATGTCATAAACTAAAAATAAACCTAAACCGAAACTGAAAAAAAGCCTAAAGATAAACCTAGAACCTAAACCTAAAAAAAATAAAATGAAAACCTAAACATAACCCTAAAAATAAAAAAAATAAAAAATAAAACCTAAACCAAAAAAATAAAATATAAATAAAACTAAACAAAAAATTAATCGAAACTTAAACCTAAACCTAAAAAATAAACTAAATAAACAAACCTAAAATAAATAAAGTAAAGTTAATAAAATTAAAAATAAAGTTAATAAGAATAATAAAATAAAATAAACTAAAATAAATAAAAATAAACTAAATAAACCTTTTACTAGTTAACTTAACTTAAAAAAAAAAATTAATTAAATTAAATTAAAATAAAAAAAACCTAACCCTAAACCTAAAATGCTAAAGCTAACCTTAAACCCTACACCATGAATGCTAAACCTAAACCTAAAAAGAAAAAAAATAAAATAAAATAAAAAATAAAAACTAAACTAAAATAAAATAAATAAAAACCTAAACTAAACTAAAAAAAATAAAAAACCAAAATAAAATAAAAACTAAACCTAAAATAAAAATAAAATAAACCTAAAATAAAATAAAATAACAACTAAATAAAAACCTAAACCTAAAAAATAAACCAAAAAATAAATCATAAAATTATATGAACTATTAAACCTAAACTGTAAACTAAAAAAAAAACCAAGACCTAAAATAAAATTAAAATAAACCTAAACCTAAACTAAAATAAATAAAACTAAAATAAATAAAACCTAATCCTAAACCTATAATAAACTATTATAAAAAGCTTGGTGTGTTGCTTGGTTGATGAAATCAAAAGGAAGAAATGTTGAATCTGAATTTGTTCTAAAAAAACCAATAACCCTAAACCCTAAACAAAAATGTGAACCTTAGACCTAAAACCTAAATCCTCAATCCTAAACCCTAAACCCTAAAAAACTTATACCCTAAACCCTAAACCCTAAACCCTAAACTCAAAAACCCTAAACCCTAAACTCTAAAACCCTAAAACCTAAACTCTAAACCCTAAACCCTAAACCCTAAACCCCAAATCCTAAATCCTAAACCCTAAAGCCTCAAATAACCTTAAATCCTAAACCCTAAAGCCTAAACCCTAAAAAGCTAAAAACCTAAACTGAAACCACAAAATAAAATAAATAAATAAACCAAAATGAAAATAAAATAATAAAACAAAAATCTAAACTAAAACCTGAAGTGAAACCTAAACCTAAAAAGAAATCAAAATAAAAAATAAAAACTAACCTAACAAGTAAAAAAACCTAAATAAAAAAAACTAAACCTAAAATAAAAATAAAATAAACCTAAAATAAAAATAAAATAAAACTAAATAAAAATCTAAACCTAAAAATAAACATAAATAAATAATAAAACCTAAACCCAAAACTGAAAAAGAAAATTGAAACCTAAAAAAAAATAAAATAAATCTAAAGTTAAGCAAAAATAATATAAACAAAACCTAAACCAAAACCTAAACCAAAACCTAAACCCTAAATAAAATGTCATAAACTAAAAATAAACCTAAACCTAAACTGAAAAAAAGCCTAAAGATAAACCTAAAACCTAAACCTAAAAAAAATAAAATAAAAACCAAAACATAACCCTAAAAATATAAAAAATAAAAAATAAAACCTAAACCTAAAAAATAAAATATAAATAAAACTAAACAAAAAAATTAATCGAAACTTAAACCTAAACCTCAAAAATAAACTAAATAAACAAACCTAAAATAAATAAAGTAAAGTTAATAAAATTAAAAATAAAGTTAATAAGAAAAACTAAAATAAACTAAAATAAATAAAAAATAAACTAAATAAACCTAAGCCTACTAGTTAACTTATAAAAAAATAAATAAATTAAATTAAATTAAAATAAAAAAACCTAACCCTAAACCTAAAATGTTAAAGCTAACCTTAAACCCTAAACCATGAATGCTAAACCTAAACCTAAAAAGAAAAAAAAATAAAATAAAATAAAAAATAAATGCTAAACTAAAATAAAATAAATAAAAACCTAAACTAAACTAAAAAAAATAAAAACTAAACCTAAAATAAAAATAAAATAAACCTAAAATAAAATAAAATAACAACTAAATATAAACCTAAACCTAAAAAATAAACCAAAAAATAAATCATAAAATTGTATGAACTATTAAACCTAAACTACAAACTAAAAAAAAAACCTATACCTAAAATAAAATTAAAATAAACCTAAACTTAAACTAAAATAAATAAAACCTAATCCTAAACCTATAATAAATTATTATAAAAAGCTTGGAGTGTTGCCAGGTTGATGAAATCAAAAGGAAGAAATGTTGAATATGAATTTGTTCTCTGTTAAAAAAATACCAATAACCCTAAACCCTAAAATAAAATGTGAACCTTAGACCTAAAACCTAAATCCTAAACCCTAAACCCTAAACCCTAAAAAACTTATACCCTAAAACCTAAACCCTAAACCCTAAACCCAAAACCCTAAAAAACAAACTACCCTAAAACCTAAACTCTAAACCCTGAACCCTGAACCCTAAACCCTAAACCCCAAATCCTAAACCCTAAACCCTAAAGCCTCAAATAACCTTAAATCCTAAACCCTAAAAAGCTAAAAACTTAAACTGAAAGCATAAAATAAAATAAATAAATAAACCAAAATGAAAATAAAATAATAAAACAAAAATCTAAACTAAAACCTGAAGTGAAACCTAAAGAAATCAAAATAAAAATAAAACTAACCTAACAAGTAAAAAAACCTAAATAAAAAAAACTAACCCTAAAATAAAAATAAAATAAACCTAAAATAAAAATAAAATAAAAGCTAAATAAAAATCTAAACTTAAAAAATAAACCTAAAACTAACTCCTAAACATAAATAAATAATAAAACCAAAACCCAAAATAGAAAAAGAAAATTGAAACCTAAAAAAAAATAAAATAAATCTAAACTTAAGTAAAAATAATATAAACAAAACCTAAACCAAAAACTAAACCAAAACCTAAACCCTAAATAAAATGTCATAAACTAAAAATAAACCTAAACCTAAACTGAAAAAAAGCCAAAAGATAAACCTAAAACCTAAACCTAAAAAAAATAAAATAAAAACCTAAACATAACCCTAAAAATATATAAAATAAAAAATAAAACCTAAACCTAAAAAATTAAATATAAATAAAACTAAACAAAAAATTAATCAAAACTTAAACCTAAACCTAAAAAATAAACTAAATAAACAAACCTAAAATAAATAAAGTAAAGTTAATAAAATTAAAAATAAAGTTAATAAGAATAAAAAATAAAATAAACTAAAATAAATAAAAAATAAACTAAATAAACCTAAGCCTACCAGTTAACTTTATAAAAAAATAAATTAATTAAATTAAATTAAAATAAAAAAAACCTAACCCTAAACCTAAAATGCTAAAGCTAACCTTAAACCCTAAACCATGAATGCTAAACCTAAACCTAAAAAGAAAAAAAAATAAAATAAAATAAAAAATAAAAGCTAAACTAAAATAAAATAAATAAAAACCTAAACTAAACTAAAAAAAATAAAAGACCTAAATAAAATAAAAACTAAACCTAAAATAAAAATAAAATAAACCTAAAATAAAATAAAATAACAACTAAATATAAACCTAAACCTAAAAAATAAACCAAAAAATAAATCATAAAATTGTATGAACTATTAAACCTAAACTGCAAACTAAAAAAAAAAAAACCTATACCTAAAATAAAATTAAAATAAACCTAAACTTAAACTAAAATAAATAAAACTAAAATAAATAAAACCTAATCCTAAACCTATAATAAATTATTATAAAAAGCTTGGAGTGTTGCCAGGTTGATGAAATCAAAAGGATGAAATGTTGAATATTAATTTGTTCTCTGTTAAAAAAATACCAATAACCCTAAACCCTAAACTAAAATGTGAACCTTACACCTAAAACCTAAATCCTCAACCCTAAACCCTAAACCCTAAAACTTATACCCTAAACCCTAAACCCTAAACCCTAAACCCTAAACCCTAAATCTTAAAACCATAAATCGTAAACCTAAACTGTAAACCCTAAACTCTAAACCCTAAACCCCCACCACACTAAACCCTAAACCCTCAAATAACCCTAAATCCTAAACCCTAAAGCCTAAACCCTAGAAAGCTAAAAACCTAAACTGAAACCATAAAATAAAATAAATAAATAAACCAAAACCAAAATAAGATAATAAAATAAAAATCTAAACTAAAACTTGAAGTGAAACCTAAACCTAAAAAGAAATCAAAATAAAAAATAAAAACTAACCTAAAAAGTAAAAAAAAAACCTAAATAAAAAAAACTAAACCTAAAATAAAAATAAAATAAACCTAAAATAAAAATAAAATAAAACTAAATAAAAATCTAAACATAAAAAATAAGAAACTAACTCTTAAATATAAATAAATAATAAAACCTAAACTCGAAACTAAAAAAGAAAATTGAAACCTAAAAAGATAAAATAAATCTAAACTTAAGCAAAAATAATATAAACAAAAATAAATAAAACCTAAACCAAAACCTAAACCCTAAATAAAATGTAATAAACTAAAAATAAACCTAAACCTAAACTAAAAAAAAGGCTAAAAATAAACCTAAAACCTAAACCTAGAAAAATAAAATAAAACCTAAACATAACCATAAAAATAAAAAAAATAAAAAATAAAACCTAAACCTAAAAAATAAAATAAAAATAAAACTAAACAAAAAATTAATCAAAACTTAAACATAAACTTAAAAAAAATAAATAAATAAACAACCTAAAATAAATAAAGTAAAGTTAATAAAATTAAAAATAAAGTTAATAAGAATAAAAAAATAAAATAAACTAAAATAAATAAAAAATAAACTAAATAAACCTAAGCCTACTAGTTAACTTAACTTTAAAAAAATAAATTAATTAAATTAAATTATAATAAAAAAAACCTAACCCTAAACCTAAAACACTAAACCTAACCTTAAACCCTAAACCATGAATGCTAAACCTAAACCTAAAAAAAAAAAAATAAAATAAAATAAAAAATAAAAACTAAACTAAAATAAAATAAATAAAAACCTAAACTAAACTAAAAAAAAACCTAAATAAAATAAAACTAAACCTAAAATAAAAAATAAAATAAACTTAAAATAAAATAAAATAACAACTAAATATAAACCTAAACCTAAAAAATAAACCAGAAAATAAATCATAAAATTATATGAACTATTAAACCTAAACTGTAAACTAAAAAAAAAAACTTAAACCTAAAATAAAATTAAAATAAACCTAAACCTAAACTAAAATAAATAAAACTAAAATAAATAAAACCTAATCTTAAACCTATAATAAACTAAACCTAAATCTAAACCTAAACCCTAAATATAATAAAATAAACTAAAAATAAACCTAAACCTAAGCTAAAAAATGAAACCTAAAAATAAACATAAAATAAAAACCTAAAATGAAAACCTAAAAGAAATAAAATTAAAACCTAAACCTAAACCTAAAAATAAAAAAATAAAACCTAAACATAAAAAATAATATAAAAATGAAACTAAACTAAGAAATAAATAGAAACATAAACTAAACCTAAAAATACACAAAAATAAAAAATTGAAACTAAAATAAATAAACCTAAAATAATTAAACTAAACTAAATAAAAATAAAACCAAAACTAAATAAAAATATAAATTAAAATAAACAAAAATATAGTAAAATAAACTAAATAAACCTAAACCTACTAGTTTACTTAATTTAAAAAATTAAAAAAAATAAAATAAAAAATAAAATAAAAAAACCTTAACCCAAAGCCCTAAATCATAAACCTAACCCTAAACCATTAACCTACAAACCTAAACCCTAAAATCCTAAATCCTAAAACCTAAACCCTAAACCCTAAACCTTAAAACCTATAACCCTAAACCCTAAACCCTAAACCCCAAACCCTAAAAAGTAAACCCTAAACCCAAAAAACCTAAAAACCTATACATAAACTAAATAAAACTTAAAAATATAATAAATTATAAAAACCTAAATAAAATAAATAAATAAAATAAAATAAAAACTTAAACCTAAACCTAAACCTAAATGTAAAAATATAATAAAAATAAATAAAAGCTAAACTAAAATAAAATAAATAAAAACCTATACTAAACTATAAAATAAAATAAACCAAAAAATAAAAAACCTAAATAAAATAAAAACTAAACTTAAACATAAAATAAATAAATAAAACCTAAACTTAAACCTAAAATAAACTACACCTAAAGCCTAAACTAAATAAAATAAAATAAACTAAAAGAAACCTAAACCAAAATTAAAAAATAAAACCTAAAAATAAACCTAAAATTAAAACCTAAACCTAAACCTAAAATTAAAAAATAAAACTTAAGCCTAAAAATTAAAATAAAAATAAAACTAAACTAAAAAATAAACATAAACCTAAACCTGAAAAATAAACTAAAATAAAAAACCTAAGCTAAAATAAATAAACTTCAAATAAATAAACCCAAAATTTATATGCTAAACTAAATAAAAAAATAAACCTAAATAAAAAGAAAAAACAAAATAAACTAAATTAAATAAAAAATAAAATAAATAAACTAAATAAACTTAAACCTGTCGGTTTACTTAATTAAAAGAAAATCTTAAACCCTAAACCCTAAACCCTAAATCCTAAACCCTAAATACAAAACCCTAAACCTATAACCTACCTCCACTCCCTAACCCAACCAAAACCTAAACTAACCTAAACCCTACCACCCTAAACCTAAACCCTAAACTTTAAACCATAAAACTTATGCCCTAAACTATCCTAAACCACCTAAAACTAACTAAACCTAAACCCTAAACCTAAACATTAAAATCACCCTAAAGCCTAAACACTAAACACTAAATCCTAAACTCCTAACCCTAAACTCCTAAACTTAAACCTTCCTCCATAAACCACGGACCTCCCTAAACTCTCTCCCAAACTTAAACACTCACCTAAACTAAATAAAACTTAAAAATAAAATAAATAAATAAAAACCTAAACTTAAACCTCAAAATAAAATAAAATAAAAAATAAAATAAATGAAAGTAAAATAAATAAAAACTTAAACTAAACTAAAAAAAATAAAATAAACCTACGAATAAAATCCTAAATAAAATAAAAACTAAAAATAATGTAAACCTAAAATAAAATAAATTAAAAACTAAATAAAAACCTAAACCTAAAAATAAACCTAAAAATAAATAACTAAAAATAAATAAAAAATAAAACCTAAACCCTAAACTAAAAAAAAGTAAGCCTAAAATATAAATAAAATAAATTTAATAAAATAAACCTTGATCTAAACTAAAATAAACTAAACCTTAACCTAAACTAAAAGAAACTAAACTAAACTAAATAAAACCTAACCCTAAACTTAAACCTAAACCTAAATAAAATAAAATAAAATAAACTAAAAATAAACCTAAACCTAAACTAAGAAAATAAAACCTAAAAATAAATCTAAAATGAAAAGCTAAAACCTAAACCTAAAAAAATAAAATAAAATCCTAAACTTAAAAATAAAAATAAAAATAAAAATAAAACCTAAACCTAAAAAATAAAATAAAATAAAACTCATCTAAAAATAAACTAAACCTAAAAAATAAACTATAATAAAATGCCTAAACTAAAATAAATAAACTAAATTAAAGAAAAATAAAAAGTAAACCTAAATAAAAATAAAAAAGAAAAGAAACTCAGATAAATAAAAAATAAACTAAATAAACTGAATAAACCTAAACCTGAATTACTTAATTTGTTTTTCAAAAAAAGCCCTAAGCCCTAAACCTTAAACCCTAAACCCTAAATCCTAAAACTAACCCTAAACCCAAAACCCTAAACCTACAACCCTAAACTTTCAACCCTAAACCCTATACCCTAAAACTCCAAAACTCTTAAAAATAAACCATAAACCCTAAACCCTAAACACTAAACCCTAAACCCTAAACCCTAAAACCCTAAACCTTAAACCATAAACCTTAAACCCTAAAACCTATAACCCTAAACCCTAAACCCCAAACCTTAGACCCTAAACTAACCCTCTACCCTAAGAATGGGTAGAACCTAGACACCTCACCATCACCTTCAACTAGGCTCAGTCTAGATCTAATGATGGAGGAGAAGGTTGAGTCGAAGGTTATCATAGTGGAGGTGGGCAATCTAGAGGTGTTGGTGGATATGGAGGTGGTGGTTGGAGCAGTGGTTGTTTTGGATTGAGAGGAGTGATAGAGGTTACAGTCGTGGTGGTGGCAAAGATAGAGATCAGTGATATGATGGTGTATCCTGCTACTCGAGATGCGGGTGTGGTTCTAATGGGAACTAGATAAATTGAAGAATGGTTGATCCGATCTACTACTAATGGAACTGTATCTTTATAGAGACGGTTCTACTTATCTATGGTTATTGATTTGCTCTATGGGTTTTCATTTTTGATCTATGTCATTGCTTGTCCCTTAGTAAACTTGGGGTGCTACTTGGTTGATGAAGTATAAAAGAAGAAATGTTGAATCTGAATTTATTCTCTATTAGAAAAAAAATTAAACCCTAATCAACAAATCTAAAACTAAAACTTAAATCCTAAACCTAAAATGTAAACCCTAAACCTTAAATCCTAAACTAAACCCTAAAAACCCTAAACCCTAAACATTAACACCTAAACCCTAAACCCTAAAACCTAAAACCCTAAACCCTAAATTGTAAAACCATAAACCTACAACCCTAAACCCTAAACCCTAAACCCCAAACACTAAACCCTAAACCCTAAACTAACCCTAAACCCTAAACTAATCCTAAACCCTAACCCTAAATCATAAACCCTAAACCTTGAATAAAGATTTCATTAGGAGTAGATCTAAAGAATGACCTATTCCTAACATAGTTATGGTAGCTAAAGAAAATATCTTCAAGAGACTTTCCTTAACTATTAGAGATTTTAATACCCTAAACCCTAACCCTTAATCATACTATAATACCATATATTAAAGTATAATGTAGCATCATATATTTTATCATGTAGTGATGTGTTTTTGGATGTTATAAGATGTTTTGAAATGTTTTAGTATATTATGTCATTATTCCCTATAGTTTATATTAATATAAACCATAAACATATTGATTTAATAAATCAAATGATGAAATTTGTTAAATTTGAAGTGGGAATTAGTTTGTAGTACCAAAGGTATGCTACACCACTTGTAGTTTAAAAAGTAGGATTTTATGTTCAAAATAAATATTATATGTTGTAACATAGTATAACATCAAATATCATAATATATTGTTCTCCGATTTTAAATTATTTTAGTATTTTACAATCATGCAGACGAGCCTACACTAGCATTATTTATAAAAATATTGATTTAGACTTTAAAATGTTGGAATTTGGCTAAATTCATAATAGGTAGAGCATGGCATCATAATATATTATTTTAATTTAAAATATGTAAGTGATACAATGAAAATATATAGTTTTTTATTATTTAGACTAATTTTATGATTTTTTATCTTAAGCAATCCCTTGTGATGTGATATGTAATATAATATAATATAAAATGTTATAGTGTATTATAATATAGGATGCCATAACATAATGTAGCATCATGCATTATAGCATACAATTATGTATTACTACTTATTATTTAGCATAATTTAGTTTGTTATAGTTTATTATTATGTATTACTAGAAATTCATGGCACACACCAAGATTATGCTATTATTTGTACCATTTCTAATAGAAAATAAACAATTTTACATCCAAAATGAATATTATTCATATTTTAAGAAAATTTTGTTATTTGTTAATTTTAAGTGATTCTAATGAGGTTCAATGTTAGACAATATATTATATTATAACAAATTATAATATAACATCATATATTATAATATAATATAGTGTGTTAATTCACACTATCATATGTTTAGCATGATATTGTATAGTTATTTTGAGCTTGCACCATCACAAATCATAAAATGTTGATTACAATGTTAAGATGATGTAATTTGGACAAATACATTATTAGGCTTTTGGTTGAACTGTTAAAGGTGTGCATAAGAGAAGAAATAAGATTTGATGAGAATTCCATGTCAAGGACATGGAGGGAGATACGCTAAGGGATCACACATACATTGGACATGACATGTGAGGGGTCTATGTAGAGGGTAATGAAGAAGAAAATCTACTAGGGATAAGGTTTGAATTTGATTTGATTATATGATTTATAGAAAGAAGATATGCTGGGGATAAGAATCTATAATCTACTATGGATTAAAATTTAAATGACTTTAATTTATTCTATTTTAATTGATGTGGAGGCACATCTACTGGAGATATGGGCTCGAGTCTGCTGGGGATTGGGTATATGAACCTTCTTCACTAGGGAAGTAGGTTCGGGCTATCCACTAGTGATTTAGATTTGAGTTTGATTTCATAGATTTGTTTGGGGATGTATCAACTATGGATAAGAGTTTGGTTGGATTTCTTTGATTTAGACTCTACTAGGTGAGTTGGTTTAATTTGGCTCCATTGGGGAGGTTGGTTTTGAATTTGATTTATTTGCTTGACTTATTTATATATGATTTGGGGATCCACTAAGGAGAAGGGTGTGATTTAACTCCACTGGAGAAAATTAGATTGAGTTTAATTTTGTCTTAGTTAATGTATGGATCCTATCGGTGTGCGATGGACCCACTAAGAAGGGCTATATCTGCCATGACCTACCTCAGGTTTATAAATTTAAAGGGATAGTCTACTAGCTGTTGTGTAGAGCTAGCCAACCTAAGGGGTTGCCTTTCGGTGCACAATGGTTATGCTAAGAAGAAGGCATAGTAGACTTACATCATCCAAAGTGAGGAACAACTGCTGGGGTGATCTATTAGATGCACAATAAATCGAACCTGACCTAAGGCGACTACGGAGTGAATGCCGCTAGGGATTTATGTCAACTCAAAAGTAGTCAGGATTAATTTTATCTTAATTTCATGTGATTTGATCATGTTTGTTTGGTTTAGTTTAATTTTGAATTGAGGGCATATCCGTTGGGGATGTGAGCTCAATCAAATTTGATAGATTTAATTTATGGGAGTTCCAGGTAGAGGTAGAGGCAAAAATAGAGGTAGTTCCAGATGTGGGAGCCTCCCTAGTTGGCCATCAACCAATAGAGGTCGTGTTCCAGTTCATAGGAGTACCCTTACTATTCAAATAGACTTGGAATCTAGCTCAGAGGATGAGTCTAATGTGATTAGTATACTAGCCAACCCCTCTCAGTGGGTTCCATTGGAGGCAACTTTCAATCCATACAAAGATGAATTCTAGGCCTTTAAATAAAGCAAAGTATTTGAATCTGGTTTATGTGAAACTATTAGGCAGTAATTGGGAACCTTAGCTCTTACCTCACTTACATCTCAGAAGTTGAAAGTTTAGTAGTTAAGGAAGTCCCTAAGTCTTCTAGTGATATTAAGCAGAAGAAGCTCTTTTTGGGATCATCATCCTCAAGCCCTGAAGTTGATGTAGAGCTTGAGGAAAATACTTTTAAAGAATTAATGGAATTGCCTTTTGATTTTTACTCACCTTGTGTTCATAATCTTATATAGAAAGGTTTAGTTCCTCATACATGGTCCAAGCATAGGTCAGAGTACTTTGAGAAGTTATGGAATAATATAGGCGAGAAGCATAATCAAGAACATGACTAGAATTCAGTACAGTGGGTTCGATCGATGATGAAGATTACTGCTTAGTTATTACCAACCATTTGGAGTTTAATAGGTTCTTCTCACACACCCCCTACTCTTATGAGAATGTGTGTTTAGAAACCTCAAATGATCCAAATGATCTCCAAATCAAAGTGGCATTGCTAGAATTTGAAGAGGAGATTCATTCAATAATAGATAAGATTAAGGAAATCAACCTCGAGATAGAAGAACATCCACACCCGACATACATCAGTTCGTTGTTGAATGAAAAAGAAACTAATGACTTAGTTAGGCTATTGATTGAGTTTAAAGACTGTTTTGCATGGAGTTATGAAGAGATGCATGGATTATCTCATAACATAGTAGTCCACAAGCTAGTAATAGACCCTAACACTACCAGTATTATGCAAGCTCCTAGATGCATGCGATTAGAAATTGAACATGTCATTTCTAAAGTCAAGAAACTGATTGATGCTAATTTCATCAGGGAAGAAAAATATCCTACCTAGTTAGCTAGTGTTGTCCTAGTTAAGAAGAAGAATGACCAAATTTATATTTGCATCGATTTTAGGGACTTAAATAAGGCATGTCATAAGGATGAGTTTTCTCTTCCTATACTAAAATTTCTTAGCAGCACACCCACTTCCTGTTGATTCTTCATTTAGTGATGATCTCCCGGATGAACAAATCATGAACTTAGGGGAGGCTGGCAATCACAGATGGGAGATGTATTTTAATGGTGCTACTTCTTTTCTCAAAGGGGAAGCACCATGATCTATTCTTCCAAGAAAGGCAGGGGTATGAATAGTTCTTCTAACTCGAAACTATGATGTGATGAGATTTTCATACTATATTTCTAACCCCTGCACTAATAATGAAGCCGAGTATGAGGCTTTTATTGCTGGTCAGGAGTTATCCATCACTATCAGTGTCAAGAGCATCAACATCATTGGGGATTCTCAGTTGGTCATCAACCAGATTGTCGAGTCCTACTAAGTCCTCAAACCTAAGCTTCATAATTCTATGAGTATACCATGAAGCTGTTGGCCCAGATTCTTGAAGTCACCATCTACAAGGTTTCCCGAGTAGAGAATCCAGTAGTAGATGCTTTGGCCAAACTTACCAAAGAATTGGCATGTTTGGAAGAAGTGTCCATTTAAATAAGGGTCCAAAATAAACAAGTCCTATCCCTTATTGATGTTGAACTCATCAAGAGACTTTCTCTTGAAGGGGAGGTTACCGTTGCCAAAATAGATAAGAGCTGGATTGGATTCAACCATTCATAGATTACTTGAACACCGCAAACTACCTCAAGAAATGTCATAAGCCCATCAAGTGAAATAGAGAGCTCTCTCCTACGCTCTTATTGATGGCACCCTGTACCACCGATCCTTTGACCAAATGTGGTTATGCTATTTAGACAAACATGAAGCCCATGGCATTGTAACTTAGGTACATTCAGGTCTATGGCACATCAATCCAGTCTGAAGATGAAGATGAAGTTCAAGCGACTTGGATACTATAGGCCTTCGATGATTACAGACTGCATGGATGTAGCTAGGAGATGCCATCAATGTCAGATACACGATGTGGTCCTCCACCAATCACCCAACATTATACACCCTACTTTGGCTTCATGGCCATTTGAGTGTTGGGTTACCAACATTGTAACTGCCACCGACTACTTTTTTAAGTGGGTAGAAACCATCCCACTCAAAGAAGTCATAGATCAGTATGTGCTTCAATTTTTTAGGAACCATATCATATATAGGTTTGGGGTGCCTCGATGAATTATATTCGATAATGGTACTACATTCAAAAGCATGAAGATCAACAGCTTCACTAGAAGATACGATATAGATTGGAAATACTCCACCATCTACTACCTTAGAGAAAATGGCTTAGAGGAAGCATTCAATAAAACTCTCATCCAGATAATGAAGAAGACTCTTGATAACAAAAAATGACAGTGGAATGAGCAGTTGGTTAAAGCTTTGTGGGCCTACCACATGACATACCGAACTTCAACTCAGTCTACCCCATTTTCCTTAGTGTATGGGTCTGAAGTTATTCTACCTTTAGAAGTTCAACTCCCATCACTAAGGATAGCATTGGATAACAAGATCACTATAGAGCAGAATGTAAAGCTACGGTTAGAAGAGCTTGAAGGTTTGGCAAAGAGTCACCTACGGTGCTAGAACCTCGAGTTGTACAAGGCCAAAATGATTCAAGCTCAAAATAAGCTGGTCAGCCCAAGGTCTTTCTAAGTAGAAGAACTTATGTTAGTCCTAAGGAGACCAATTGTTGCCCATCAAAAGATAGGGAAAGTTTGAACCCACTTGGGAAGGCCCCTATGTCATAGAGAAGGCCTACCAAGGAGGATCTTATCAACATATTGATTATAAAGGGGAATACCCGATGCTTCCAATTAATGAGCTCTATCTAAAGAAATATTACCCATAAAATAAATCATGTTTGAAAATAATCATTAATAAAAACAACAAAATCTAATTCCATTCATCAAATCTTCTCTTCTTTCAAAGCGTTGTTTGCTTGTCTTGCAAATCCACCGTGATGCATCTAGGGTAGGTGTAAGACTCCCCTAGTGGCATCATATCCCTCTTTCACAACACAAACATAATCTCTTGATGCTTTTAGAATATGTGTAAGAGAACTCGAGAGGCATCCTATTTTGATTTATATAACTTAGTTAGGTGTGAGAGAACCCAAGCGGCATCATTTCTTAGTGGAAATCCTATTTTCCATCTTTGGCACCATTTCATCAAATCCCCTAGCATGTTTAAGGTAGGTGTAAGAGTCCCCTAGAGGCATCCTATTCCTTTTAGCACTAGCACAACAACAAACACAAATCTTTTATCTCAAACTATTTTGATGTGAGAGCAATCCCCCTATGGCACTCTCATTAGCTGCTCTTAGTCGGGTCTACATGCTACCTAGCTAGTATGTAACCCCAGTGGTCATTTGTTGGAGGATGTGAATCCCCAAGCTTTCTTCCTAACTTGACCATTACAAACCAACGAATGCCTTGTTAGTTTGGAAGTCTTCACTACCTAGCCAGTAAGCTACCTCATGTTGACTTTGCTTAAGAAGATGTGAGTCCCATGCTTTCTTCTTGAACTAGCCATCATGATCTAACTAGGTTGAGTATATTTAAGGTTTAAGATAAGTCCCCCAGAGGATCCTTTTATCTTGACTACTTTTGAGTTGATATAAGTCCCTTAGTGACATTCACTCTGTAGCTATCCTAGGTCGGATAACACCTATCGAGCTGAAGTCATACTATCCCAACAGTCAATTCCACTATAGAGGATGTGAGCCCCTGAGCTTTCTTCCTAGGCTGATTATTCAAATCGATGAGCACCTTAGGTTGGTTGATGTTCGCAATGCTGATAGTGACTCACCCGGTGGTTACACCACTCTTGGCAGATGAGTCCTGAGCTTTCTCCTTGAGTTGGACACCAAATACCTATTGGATATATGACTAGCCATGTAATCTTCTCCAGGGTGTTGGATTAAGCCCTTAACGGCCCCATCCCCTACGGGCACTCTATTTGGATTAACCTCTTTACGATCCCATTTAAACACTACCCAGGTTACTTTTGGATTGGATAGTCCCCCTTTCTTAGTAACCACCCCTGGTTGGAAAAATTTGTTTAGATGTGTAGATTCTCCTTGGTTCAAGAATCTGAGTCTAGTCGATATAAGCTCCTTCTCAGTTTGATCCCCCACAAACTAATAGGGTTCACAATAAAATGAATTAAAATAAGAAAACAAATAAAAAAGATTTGCTTGTGAATTAAGAATTTAAGCCCCAAAAGGCCCCTTTTCCCAAGAAGACATCATATCTTTAGGGAAATGTCAGCATAACTCCCTATAGGAATTGTCAGACTACATGAGTTGAGATAAGTCCCCAGGTCAGCACTCACTCTGTAGTCACCCTAGGTCAGGTTCAATTTATTTTTCCATGAGCAAGTTACCCCGGTGGTCATTCTTCTTTGAAAGATGTAAGACTATGACACATTCTTTCTAGCATGATTGTCGCAAACTGACGAGTAGCCTTAGGTAAGGTTCAATTTGTTGCCCAAAGCAACCGATCACCCAAGTGGTCTTTTCTAGTGGAAGATGTGAGTCCCCAAGCTTTCTTCCATTCAATTAATCATTGAAAACCAAAAGGCACTCCTTTGGTTGGATAGTTCTCCCATTGGCCGGGAAGCTATTTTGTTTGGTTCAGTAAATCTAAGATAGGTCTAGGCTGATATAAGCTCATTCTCAGTTTAATCTATCACAAACCAATGAAATCCATCAAAATAAACCAAACTAAAAAAATGAAATTAATCTTGACTATCCTTAGATGATTTAAGTCCCCAAGCGATAATCACTCAATAGTCAGCCCTAGGTCGGGTTCGATTTGTTGCCCAAAGCAACCAATCACCCCAATGGTTCCTTGTTCTAGAAGATGTGAGTCCCCGCAATTTTTCTTAAGATTTGACCATTGTATGCTGAAAGACACCCCTTTGGTTGGATAGTCCTTCCTTGTGGTTGGTAGACTACTCCCTTTGAATTGATAAGTCTGAGTTAGGTCTTGGTCTCTATGGTCCCTACTCAGTGCAGTCCATCACAAATTTATGGGATCCATCATAATCAAAATAAATAAATCTAAAAAATAAAATTAATCTTGACTATCTTTGAGTTGACCTAAGTCCCCCAGAGGGATAAAATCAATAGTCAGCTCTAGGTTGGGTTTAATTTGTTGTCTTGCCAGTAGATTACCCCAGCAATTGGTCTCTACTATGGAGGATGTAAGTCTACTATGCTTTCTTTCTAGTATATGCACATCGAAAGGCACCCCTTTGGTTGGATAGTCCTACCTTATAGTTGGTACACTACTCCCTTTTGATTGGTAAATTTGAGTTAGATTTGGGCCTCCATGGCCCCTACTAAGTGCAGTCCATTGCAAACCAATAGGATCCATCATAACCAAATAAATCTAAAAAATGAAATTAATCTTGACTATCTTCGAGTTTATCTAAGTCCCCTAGTGTCATGTACTCAATAGTCAGCCGTAAGTTGGGTTTCAATATGTTGTCTTGCCAATAGATTACCCTAGCAACTGGTCTCTACTTTGGGGGATGTAAGTCTACTATGCTTTCTTCCTATTACAACTGCTATATACCTAAAGGCATTCCTTTGGTTGGCTAGTCCTACTATGTGTTTAGTTAATTACCCCTTTAGATTGGTAAATCTGAGTTAAGTCTTAGCCTCCATGCCTCTTACTTAGTGCAATCCATCGCAAACCAGCAGGGTTCATCTTAAAATTCAAACCTAATAAAATTAAAACAAATTCAACCCTCTTCATCAGGAACTAAATCAAATCTTTTTCTCCTCAGTGAGACTCAAATCAAATCAAACCTTTCATCCCCTTGTGGATGACTTGAACCTGCTTCCCTAGTAGAAGGTTCACACTCTATCCCTTAGTGGATTCTTCCCTCTCTCTTATGTCTTAGACATAAGTAGAGCCACATTGCACTAAGCTTTGGATTCTTTCTACACCTTGGGTTAGGAATAGATTTTTTCTATTAGTGCTTGTGATTTTTTGGTGTTGTTGATCATTTCGGTCAACACCAATAAGTGTGGTGTCTCTTGTCAGTCACACCACACCTATTAGGCATCCTTTATTGACCTCATTTTAGAATTCTCAACCCCTCCATCTTAAACATAGGACTTCTCTTAGACTTTATAAGTTCCTTAGTCTTAAGACACATCTAGTTATTAGCTGGATACTCAACCTAGCCTTATAGACTTAGAAGAGTTAGCCATAGGAATAGGTCATGCCTTAAGGGTGTAGAAAAATTTTTCTACCCTTAGCTTGAACCATTCCTCACTTTCCTTTCTTCTAGTCAAACTCCAAATCAATCTTATTTGATTTTCTCCAAACTCAAATCAACTCCATGTGACTGAAACCCATGATTGAAACCCATGAATGAAAATTCCTAAGTCCAAATTAGTTTAGGTCATTAATCTTCCCTTAAGGACTTAACCAAAATCATGATCTAAACTAATTAAAATCCTTGATATTTTCTCATAATTCATTTATATTGTCATTTATATTCACTTATATAAATGAAATATAAATTCAAACCAATCAAACTAAACTCAAAATTCAAAATCAAATTCAAAATTTAAAATCCTTCTTAAGTCCTTAATTTCTTAAGAGCTTAACCTAAATCATGATCTAAACCAAGTCAAATTCATGGGATTTTCCCATAACTCATTTATATTCTCATTTATATTCACATATATAAATGATATATAAATTGAAATCAATCAAACTAAACTCAAAATTCAAATTCCAAAACTCCAAAATTTTCCTAAGTCCTTTAAATCACTTTTAATGGACTTAGCCTAAATCATGATCAAATCACTTCAAACCCTTGAAATTTTCTCATGATAAATTTATATTCTCATTTATATTCACATATAAAAATAAAATATTAATTCAAATAATCAAAACCAATTCCAAAAATCAAACTCAAATCTATTCAAAATCTAGCCTAAGCCTTTCAAGTCAAAATCTTGAACTTAGCCAAATCAACTTCAAGTCTAGCCAAACTCTTGATTTTCCTTCATGATTCAATCAACCCTACAATCATAAATCCAAATATATATAAAAACTTAAATCAAAAATCAATTCAAAAATCAAACCCCAAATCCATTCATATTTTTCCTTTGAATATGACATTGTCAAATGGATGACCTCAAACCACTTGCCAATGGATTTATATTTCAATCGTAAGTGCATATACAAGTTCAATCAAACTCAAATCAATCTTTGACCAAGCCATTTGACCCACTTAGGTTCACTTGACCCAAACTAGAAAGTACCCTTATGAGCAAAATTCTATTCCTAACCAAATTGGATGGAACCAAACTCATCTCTGCCACTCATCATGATCAACAATCATCATGGGATGATCAATCAATCAAATTGGGTCAAACCAAGTCATACTTAAGGGTTGACCAAGTCAATACTTAGCCAAAATGAAACCTAACATAGCCAAAATCTATCACAGGTCAAATTGATTGAAACCATTGATCTAAGTTCATTCATGACCTATGTTTGAACTTGACCAAGTAAACATTTGAGCCTAACCTAGCTCAATTGGCCACTTAACCCAAGTTGACCCAACTTGGCCTAAATAGTCAAAATCTATCAAAACTTGATCTAAGTTAAATTGATTGAAACTAATGGGTCAAGTTCATTCCAAATCACTTATTGAACTTAACCAAAGCCCCAATTAGCCAAGTAGACCTAACCTAGCCCAATTGACCTTAGACCCAAGTTGAGCTAAAGGGGTCATGTTGAACTAAATTAAAACTTAACCCAAATTGATTGGAAAAAAAAGATACCAATCTACTCCATAAGACTAACCAAACCTAAACCTGCCCTTGACCTAGCTCAAGTAGGTCAAATGGATCAAATTGGTCAACTTGACCCATTTGACCTAAATGAAGTAATATGAGCCAAATTCAAAACTAATCCAAATTGAATCAAACCAAAGCAACCAAAACATTTCAAATGGTCATATGAACTTGACCCAACCCTTGGTTTGACCCAATTTAACTAATTGGTCAACTTGACCCAATCAAGATGAGCCAAACCTTATCAAATGAATTTCAAATCTAATGAAACTTGACCAAACCTATTTTCTCCACATACCCAACATATTCAAATTCAAAAATTAGTGAAATGACCATTCTACCCCTAAAATATAGAACAAATTTTGGTCAAATCCATGGGTAATTGGGTCATGCCCTCTTCATATCAACTTGACACCTTCCTAATAGCTCAAGTGGACCCAATGGAGAGTGGTACACCCAACCCAATAGGTTTGGGCCAGCCCAAATGGACCCAAGGCCAAACCCGACCCCTAGCTCAAATTGGCTAATTCAAAATCCTACATCCACTCAATTTGAAGCACATGGGCGGTTATCAATCAACTTAAGACCTCAAACTGACCATGTGCAAAGATCTAACAGCCTAAACAACCTATCCCATATAGTCAATTGGATCAAAATGACAAGTTATGGTTTGACCATTTGATTACTATAGGGGAGATATACTCCCCCTAATTCAATTTGAATTCACCATCTTCACATTCGATTGATTCCTAGAGGGAGTTAGGAGCCATCAGAGAGCATTCCTAAGCTTTCTAAGAGGGATTTGAATCTTAGTTTTCTCAATTTTCTTCCTTAAAAAATAAGGGAGCTCATCTCAATTCCCAAGTTCTTCCATACTCATATCCACTCCAATTCCCTTTGCACACTCCCTCAGAGGATCAAGTCGAGTTCACCTAAGCATTCTCTCAAGTTCCCAAAGCAAAGAGGAGGTGAATTTGATCTGATCAAAGCCGCAAATGGGAGCAAGTGGTGTTGGTCCATAGAGAGATTTACTCAACCCCAAGGCTTGAAACTTTAAATAGGGCTTCGTCTATACTAGAAGAAGCTAACTCATCAAGCTCGAGTGCCGGTGATCACTTCCAGTGAGGTATGGAATTTTATGACCACTTAGCATAGGAGGTGTTGGTCCTTTCTGAATGAAATGTTCATAGCATGTAAAATCCACCATTGGATAAGTTTGTAATTGTGAGATGGTGTGGGTACAATCTCATTCTAATCTAAGCTCAATTGAGCTTGAATCTTCCCTTAGATCATGGAAGGTCCCCATTGATCCTCTAGGAAGAACTGGGAGAATCTTGGCTATCCATGCATGGGTTTTGGATGGATGGCCTAGACTAACTACACATTTTAGAAATGATTTATCCCTTTAGAAACCATAGGATGATCCATGGCCGTTTGACCCTTGATCGAACGATAGGGATTAAACTACGTCCCACCACTGGGCCGCCTTTGTGATGAAATACTTAAGTGGATAGTTCATAGTGTGACATGTGTAAAGTGCATTGACCGCTGCCACTGCGTGTCTATGTTAGCTAAGGGGATTAGTTAGGGATTTAATTAATTTTAATTAATTTCCTAACATCCCAAAAATTCATATCTCCCTCAATAAAATTCAAAAAAATATAAGGTAAATTTGTATGGAAAGATAATTCAACCTAAAATATTTTAAAAATAATTTCAATAAATTTTGAAATATACTTTTCTCTAATTTTAGGTTTTAATGGAAATATTATTTTGTTAATTACTTCTTAATTAATCATCGGATTAATCCCAAACTTCTTGGGTATGTTTTTGGGGATGACCTCTGCCTCCCCTAATTTCCTTGATATTTATTTAAGGCTTAATTGGGGGAATTACAAATGTGTTTCCTAATTACTCCTAGAATGTAATTAAGGATAATTAAGTTTTGGATTAGTGCTTTAATCCCTTATTGGAGTTGATTAAGGTTAGATCCAATGAATAGGAGGCTTAGAGAATAATTTTGTGGAATTTCCCCTAAGCTATTTACTAAATCCCCTTTTCTTTCCTTAATCCTCTCCTAATTAAGGATTAATTCATTAATTATTCTCTTAATTAATTTATAAATATTCTAAAAATGTCCAAAACTTAATTAATCTAGGGTAGATGCTTAGGTGTTTAAGGGCCTAATTTCAATTAAGAAAATCAAAGCCCAATTCATATGTGTGAAGGGGTATTTTGAAATTACTCAAGTTAAACTCCTTAGCGTAATTAATCATTAATCATGAGCCAAATTGCATTATGCCCTTTTCTTCTTAGATGCATTGCAAGTTTAAATTCCTTGTGAGTTTTGATGTCATCTCATTGGGTCATAATTACTTGGTTAACTATGCTAAGGTGGTGTAGGTAAGGGTTAATTAACTTGCTTAATTCATACCTTAACCTAATTAAAATATAAAAATCTAATCATCTAAAAATTAAAAAAAATATCAAACATATGTGGGAATGGGTTAGGAACAACAAACTCAACTAACTTTTTTAAAATTAAATCAAACTCAAGACCAAACAAAAATCATATTGAATAAACTTTGATTTATTTTAAGCTTTCTTATTTCATAAGATTGTATTTAGGATTTAATTAAAGTGAATGTGTTTACATGCTTTCATTGCTTTAGTTATTTCCCCAACATGTTAAATGTGTATGTCATATGGTTTCATGCATTCATATTTTTCAAAATCAAAATCAAAATGAAATTGTTTACTTTATGTAAAAATTTCATGTGTTGGCTAAAGTAATAATATGAATGGCTATTATCACTACTAAATTCAAATTATTTTTAAAATATATGAATTAATCATCAAATTTAAAAGTGTGTTACTTATATTTTAATTATAAGATTGCAGGTGAGTAAGATATAGAGATGTGCTTAGTGTAGGTCTTCATTCTCTTTTTTTTAGTATAGTTCTGAATAGGATTTGGTAAGATGTATGGTTCATTTGAAAAGAACCTAACACTTGCCTAATCCCATATCCTATTCATTCCTATACTAATACTTAAGAAGGGTTACCTATGCTTGGACATATAAATTGCATAAACAAAATTATTCAAATAATATAAAATTTTGCATTCTTTCTTTTCCATTGATTTCTTTTATACACATGTTTGTATTTAAGGAAAGTGGTATATTAGTCTGGGCAAACCCGAGGTTGGGAGGTTCTAAGTAGCCCTAAGTAGATCTTGTACCTTACACCTCTGGTTAATAATAGCACTGTACTCACTTATGCCTTTCTTACTTTCCTGTGTGCATGCGAAAATTGGATAACAAATCCTTTTCTACTTAATGAAATTCATGCATCTTAAACTTCTAAATTTCCTTAAGTGAATTGCTTAGAATACATCATAAAGTGTGTTAAACATTCTCATTTGTGTGTATAGATATGCTTAGGACTCATTCATATGCATGTTATACATGTTGGGAAAGAAATGAGGTGATGTATGTTATTCATTCATATGCATGTTATACATGTTGGGAAAGAAATGAAGTGATGTATGTTTTGTGAATTTGGCTCATTTTATTTAATCTTAAAATGCCTTTCTTATTGAATAGGTTTATTTAGAGTTCATCTAAACATATGATTAATTAAAATACTTAGTCAAAACATTCACTAAACAAAACTAAAATGTGAATGTACTTTAGAAATTACTTAGGTTAGGGAAAGAAAGAGAAGTTCTCTTTCCCTCTCTTCATAACTTAGTAATTAATTCTATGATTTATTTGAACCTAAACAAAACATGAAATAAAATCAATACAAATCAATTAAACAACTTAAATTAAACCCTCCTCTAAGTTGAACATGCTTCACACTTAGAAAATTCTAACTTAAAGCCATATCTTAGCATACCACACAAACCTCCAAAGTACACACATTAGCCTAAGTCAGCACTTCTAGCTTTAGGTTAGGGTTGTGCATGATTTGATGTTTATTTTGTTTTGTTATATATGTTTTAGACTGAATGTTAGGATGTATGTGCATAGAATGAATGGTAGGGCAATCTTAGTCTAACCACTATTTTTTACAGGGAATTGTGCTTAAGGGGCGCTATCATAAATAAAGATATAAAAATGCTTTTGCTTGTAGGTGCTTATACCCCTAAGCATAATCCAATAGGCCATGTGGACTTAGTCACTGAGGTGTGGGGTGATAAGTCCAATATACATGCTTGGGATTTATGTGGTTTGTTTTAGCTATTCTTTATTTTGCAGGTGTTAGTTAGATTTCCATTCTTTTCTTTTCATGTAAATTTGTGCAATTAAGATTTTGGAATGAATGTTATGGGGATTAGGATGAGCATTGGTCATAAGATCTTATCTTATGCACCATGTGAAGCCTTTGGAGCATCCACCTTCCAACCATCCAAAAGAAGGAACTAAAGAAGAAAGAAGAAAAGAAGATTGAAGAATTAAGGTTTGAAGACCCCCATAATAATGATTTCCTTGCTTAATTGTAATTCAATTCATTTGTAATCTCAGTTGTATAAGGGTAGAGCTTGACTACCCAATTTGTTTTTGGATTTGTACGGTAGTACCCAACCACAATGGCCTCTTATTCTTTTTGCGATTAGCTTTATAAATTAATTGATGATTTATTTAACTTTTGCATTAAGTGACATATTTTTCCTAATTTCTTCTTTGCTTTATCTATGGCCTAGATGTGGATTAGGCTTTTAGGGAAAAATAAATCTTTTACCAGATCTAACAACTCAAAATTAAAAATAAAGAACTCATAAGCTCACCTAAAGCTTAGGTTTAAAATAAAGATAAATGAATTAGCAACCCCTTAGCTAGATTAGTATTTCTTTTAAAATATCATGCACAAATGCATCTTATTTCACTCTTGATTGGAGGCTTCCACCTTTTCTAGAGAAACATGGCTTGACCTTTAAGAGCCATGGTGGAAGCACACCTCCTATCTTATCGCTAATTTTGGCCAATAACTTTATTTCTCATGCATTAGGCATACGAATCCTATTAGCATGAGTCAAAATAATTGTTCAAAAATAAAAATAAAATGAAAAATATGAATTGCATTAGATTTAGGTCATTTGAAGCATGTCCTTACATGATCTAGTCTTTTTAGGGAGTGAATTTAAGGACTTAGTCTTTTTCTAAATAAATAATAGCCTAACTTATCTTGCATAAGCATAAGGCTTACCTACATGTATTTAAAATTGTTGGAGGAGTTAGTTGGTGGCCACCCTAGGCAGTTGTATGTCCAAGCAATCAAGTGGTTTGTCCTCTCTCATGGAGGCAAACCAAATACCCAATTTCTCCTTAGATTTAGGTTGTGCTTTCGGCCCTCACCAAAGCTCCCTAGATTTAGGTTCTGAGGTTGGTTCTATCCTTTGTGGGCCATAAAAATAATTCCTCACCTCTGAGGCATTTCCATTAATCTTGTGTTATGGAATCATAAGTCCTAAAGTTCTAATGAAAAATGCAACTCAAATATATTAAATCAATTTTAAAAAATATAAAGCCCAACTATAGGATAGTTTGAGATTGCTCGCTGGGTTTTCTAGCATCATGTGCATCTCCTACTTATATTCCTTTTGACTTCGATAATAACTCCCTCTCTTTGATCAATCCCATTTGATCTTCAAAAATGAACTAATCGATTGATAGTCCTTTCCTATTGAAATCTTTGAAGACAATGATCATTTACCTCAATCGAGAGTTTTCCTAAGGAATCCCCATTCCTTAGGATGTAATTAACTATGGGGACTTGCTCCTGTAAGGAACTTAATGAACCCGAGTTAAAATAAACATTCCTTTACTTTTCCATGTAAAGTAGGGAAGAATCTTTGGTACATATGCAGACCCATCGTTCTTAGGAGTCCTTATTGAGGTGATTAGGTCCATTAAAGGGTAGCGACTTCTATCTCCCGAGATAGTACATTATTCCTTGATGACATACTCGATCACCTATATAAGCACATCTATAGATTTGTGTGGCATCCTAAAAAGATGAATTTTTATATTCTTGCCTTTTTCACCACAGATTTGAAGGTGACCATATAGAAATTTTTCTACCAACAGCCGTATGGCCCGAAGAGAAAGTGTCTCTGCCGCCAGCTAACTCAACCGACAGGTGTGACAACTTAAATAACCAATCTCATTACACCACATGAAAATCACACCACGTTAGCCACCATGACACTTGATGGGATTAGGAGTTTAATTAGGCTTAATCAATCCAATTTTATTGGTGAAACTTCCCAAATTCATAACTAATTGTAGAAAAATTTGAAAAATATAAATAAGTACTCATTTTAAAGGTAATTCATAAGAGAATAATAAAAAAATTAAATTAATTAATTTTGAATCATGATTTTAACTAAATTTGGGTTTTATTAGAAGTGTAATTAAGCTAATTACTCTCTAATTACTCTATCAATTAATTTCAAACTTTTTGAAATTGATTAGTGGGCTGACCTCTGCCTCCCATAATTCTATTAGAATTTATTGCATGATTAATTAGGATAATTGCTTGTTTCATTCTTAATCCCTCTCTTAATTAATTAAATGATTAATTAGCATGTTAAACAGAAATAAATCTATTAATTAAGTTTGCTGATCATTCTGAAATAGTGAATTGACATAGGGAATGAGATTATGACCTCTTTTCTAATCTTTTCCCCTAAGTTTATTTCATTTGGATAACACTTAATGAATTTGCAACTAATTAATGGCTTAATCACTTCAATAAATAGTTTAATTAATCAAACTCAAAACCAAATCATTCCAGAACTCAATCATTCAATTCTTGGGTAGATTCTTAGGTGTTCAATTACCTAAGAGAATTCCAAAGAAAATTATAATCAAATTACATGTGTAGGAGGGTTATAAAAGTACTTAATCAAACCCTTTAGCTTAATTAACCAATAATTATGAGCCAATTACATTAGGCCCCTTCATTTCCTAGGTGCATTGATAATTTAACTTTCATGTGGTTGCATATCATATGTTGGCTCATAATTACTTGTATAATTATGTTAAAGTGGTATAGGTAAGCAGTAACTAATAGATTTAATTCATTCCTTAACCTAATCAAAACATAAAATCAACCTAATTGTTCTAAATTAAACCAAACTAATTCACACATAGGGGAATTGGTTAGGACTAGCAAACCCTTCTCATATTTTCTAAGTCAAATCAAATTCAATGATTAAAATCTCTTTAAAGAATTTTGATTCATTTTAAATGATCTTATTTTATGTGATTGTCCTTAGGAATTAATTAGGACAAATGAAGTCATGTGCTTTCATTCCTTTATTTCTTTCCAATCATGCTAAATATAATTTTCCATATGAAATCATGCATTCATTTCTTTTAAAAAAATTAATTAAGTAAATTGTTTTCATTTATTTTTGTCAAATTACGTGATGGCTAAAATTAAGAATATGAGTGGCTATTATCACTATTAAACCAATAATTACTTTTTTAAAAACTTATAAATCAAAGATTATAAATGAAGTGTTGCTAGTTATAAATTTATATGATAGCATAAGATGTATATTATGAAGTTCTCTTTCATTCTCTTAACATGGATTCACATAGGATTTGCAATGTATAGTTCATTTGAAAAGAACATAACACTTTCCTAAATCTATTCCTATGCATCTCTATATTAAGACTAATGAAGGACCTTCATATTACACATGTAAATCATACAACAAAATCAAACATAATCTCTTGCATGACTCCTTATCCATTTGGTTCTTTTTGTACATCTATATGTATCTAAGAAAAGTGGTATATTAGTCTTGACATCCTAGGGTTGTGAGACTTTAAGTAGCCCTAAGTAGGTCTTGTAACTTATGCCCCTGGTGTAGAAAACAATGGTGCCATACTGACTTATAACTTTTATACATACGGATGTGCATTTAGCTAATGGATGAAAAATCCCTCTTTTCTACATAACAAAGACATGCATTAATGATCAAATTAAGAAATGGAATATCCAAATTTTCAAATCACATCTATTTGCATTCATCATCAAAGTGTGATAAGATTTACATTGCATGTATAAGTATGCTTAGGATTATTCATATGCATGGTATACATGGTGGAAAGAAATGAATGGGTGTGTGTTATAGTAATCCATTGTAACTAATCCTAAGATGCCTTTCTTATTGAATAGGGCTATTTTGAGTGAATTTAAACTTAGGGTTAATTAAAACACAAATAAGCCATTCACTAAAGGAAATTCATTAATCAATTTAGCTTAGAAATCACTTAAGGTAGGGATAGAAGAGATACTCTCCCTCTCTTTCTTCTCTTTATAACACTTAGTTGCTAAGCATAGGTTACATGAAATAAGAGAAAACATTAAGTAAAATTCCTTGAATCAACTAAACTACTTAAAGAGAAATCAACCTTTAATAAATTAAACCTCTCACACTTAACAAATCATAACTCTAAAGCCTAGCTAGGACATACCACACAAGCTCTAACACATGCACAATAGACTAAGTCACCATTTATAGCTTTAGGTTAAGGCAGTGCATGGTTTGATGAATGTTTAGTTTTATGGTGTATTATTTTAGATTGGATGTTAGGGTGTATGTGCATACTCTGGATGTTAGGCCAATATTAGCCTAATCATGCTTTCTACAAGGGGTTTGTGCTTAAGGGGCACTGTATAATAAAAATATAAATGCTTTTGTACAAGTTGCTTATACCCCTAAGCATAACCCAAAATTAGGATAGGGCTTGGTTACCCATGTGTACTAAGTCCAAATTATTCCTATAACTACTTGGGTTGTATGGTGTGTTTACCTAACATTTGTTTTGGAGGTGTAGCTAGATTTACTTTCCTTCATTTTAATGTAATTTTTGCATTAGGATTAGGATAAGTGTTATGGAAACTAAGGTGAACATTGGTTATAAGACCATGTCTTATATACCACATGAGGCCTTAGAGCAAACTACATCCCAAGTCAAACCAAAAGAAATAGTGAAATGGAGCAAACAAGATGAAGGAATGAAGGACAAGGAGTGAAGAACGGAGGATGAAGAATGAAGACCCCCATAACACTTATCACTTTATAATTGTAATTTATTCTTTCATTATACTGGGATGTATAAGGGTAGAGCTCGGCTACCCACATTTCTTTTCGGGTTGTGTGGTGGAACTCGACCACATCATCCTCTTATTCTTTTGAGCTAATTTTATAATTGATTGATGTTACGTTTATGATTGTTTAATTAGGATGACATGATTTTCTTAGTTTTTTAATTATTTGATGAGTGTTGAATGGCCTAGATGCGATTAGGCTCTTAGGAAAAAATAAATTTTCTATCCAATTAATCAATTCAAAATTAAACTAAAAAAATTCATAACCTCACCTAAAGCCTAGGACATAAATCAAGATAATAAAAGATTTAGCAACCCCTTTAGCCGGATGTTGTATGTCTCATGTCATGCATAAATCATATTGTCTCACTTATGCAAATGGAGGGCTTCCACCTTTGCCAAAGAAAATGGCTTGACCTTTGAGAGCCATGGTGGAAACACACCTCCTTCTTTTTGATTTTGTCCCATAACTGATCTTCTCATGCATTAAGCATATAAAATCCCATAACCTATGTCAAATAAAAATGTCCAAAAATGAAAATAAAACTTGACAAAATTTGCATTAGATTTAGGTCATTATTCATGCCCTTCATGATCTAGTCTCTTAGGGAGTGAGTTTAAGGACTTAGTTTCTCTTCAAAATAAATAACAACTTAACCATCTTGCAAAGCATACAACTTGCCTACATATATTTAAAATCATAGGAGGAGTTAGTTGGCATCCACCATAAGTGGTTGTAGGTCTAACAGTCATGTTATTTATCCTCTCTTGTGGAGGTAAACCATACACCCATTTTGTCGCTTAGATTTAGGTCACACTTTTGGCTTATGCTAAAGCTCCCTATGTTTAGGATCTAGTGTTGTTATTTTCCTTTGGATCTACAAGCATAAATCCTCACCTCTTAGGCATTTCTATAATCTTGTATTGTGGAATTGTAAGTCCTAGATTTCTAATAAAAATTCAACTCAAACATATAATTCTCCTCAATTTATAAAATATAAAGCCCAACCATATGATAGTTTGGGATGCTCACTAAGTTTCCTAGTATCATGAGCATCCCTACTCTTCTCCCTTTGATTTCGGTAATAACTCTCTCCTTTTTTATCAATCCCAGTTGATTCTCTCAAATTAACCAATTGATTTATAGTCCTATCTTTGAAATCTTTGGAGATAATGACCATTTACCTTAATTGAGAGTATTCCTAAGGAACCTCATTCCTTAGGATGTAATTAACTATGGGGTCTTGCCTCGGTAGGGAACTTAATGAACCTTTCTTAAAATAAAACCTACTTTACTTTTCTATGTAAAGTAGGGGAAAGATATCTGGTACATTTGAAGACCCGTTGGCCTTAGGAGTCCTTATTAGGTGATTAGGTCCATTGTAGGATGGTGACTTTTATTTCTTGAGATAGTGCATCATTCCTCAATGTCGTACTTGATCACTTCAATTAGTACTCCCCTAAGATCTACATGGTGTCCCTAATCTATGAAAAATAAACACCACAGTCTAATTACCAAGTTAACTTAGTTTGACCCAATTTATGATAATTAATCAACTTAGGGTGATCAACAATCATGATGGGAGGTTTTGATGGGCTTGGTTCAATCCAATTTGGGTAGGATTATAACTTGGCTCAAATAGGTCAAATTGGCCACTTTGGGTCAAGTGGACTAATTGGGTTTAGTTGGCTTGATTTTGGGTTGAGTTTGATTTAGTTGAGTTTATATATGGATTTTGGATTGATATATAAATTCAATTGCAATTCTCTTGGGTTCAAATGGGTTTTAGTTCATTTGAATATTTCAAGTGAGAAGTGTTAAATTGGGTTTGACTTGGGTTGATTTTGGTTTGGCTTGATGATTGTAGATTTCATTTATATTTTTGAATATGATTGAAGATATGATTGATTCCTGAGAAAATCAATTGAATTTGTTTTTTGGAATGAAGGAATTTGGTTAAGTCCATGGAGTTGGGGTCATGTGGCAGAGGTTTGAATTTTGATTTATTTTGACTTAGTTTTAATGATTCAAATGTAGATTTCATTTAAATTTGTGAAGATGATTGAAAATATAATTGATTTATGAGAAAATCAATTGAGTTTGACTTAATTTGGACTAAGATTTGGCTAAGTTCATGGGATAGGTCATATGGCTTAAGAAGGGTTTTAATTTAATTTGATTTAGTTTGATTTAGTTTTGATCAATTGAATATAGATTTGATTTATATTTAGGAAGATGATTGAAGATAAATTAATTATAAGAAAATCAATTGATTTTTGATTGATTTGGATTAAGATTTGGCTAAGTCCATAGGATAGGTCATATGGCTTACGAAGGGTTTCAAGTTTGGATTTGTTCATGGGCTTCAATCATTTGGTTTTGGAATTTGGGTTTGGATTTGAATTTAAATTTGATGTTTGAATTGAACTTGAGGTTTGGTTTGAGAAGGTGAACATGGATTGGATTTATGTTGTAGGGTAGGTGGATTATCCTAATCTCTAAGGCATAACTTAATCCTATGGCTAACCCTTCTAAGTCTTTAGGCTTAAGATAAGTGTTTACCTAATTATTAAAGTGTCTTATCACTAGGGAAGTCTTAGTGTCTAGAAGACTCCTAAATCTAAGATGGGAAGATTGAATCTACACTCCAAAATTGAGGTCAATAGGCCTTAGGCTCCATAGTGTTGCTCAGAGGTTCTTTCTGGGAGTATCATCCTCAAGTCAAGAAGTCAATGTAGAACTTGAGGATGATTCATATAAATATTTAATAGAATAACTTTTTGATTGGTACTTGCTTTGTGTTTATAATTTAGCAAAGTAAGGGTTCATCCCAGATACTTGGTCAAAGCACAGGTCAGATTACATAGAAAAAATATGGAAAAATAAATGCAAAAGCTCTCAATCAAGATCGAGACAAGGATTCTGTATAATGGGTCCAGTTGATGATGATGATTACTGCATTTGAAATATGATAGGTTCTTTTCAAATCACATTATCTCATATGAGGAGCTGTGCTTAGAAACTTCAGATGACCCAGATGATTTTGAAGTCAAAGATGTACTAGAGTTCAAAGAAGAGATCAAGTCATCCATCGATGAGCTCAAGAAAATCAACTTAGGAACTAAAGAAGATCCACGCCCGACATACATCAATTCTTTATTGAATGAAATTGAAACCAATGACTTAGTTAGGCTATTGACTAAGTTTAAAGAATGCTTTGCATGGAGTTATATAGATATGTCTGGATTGACTCCTAACATAGCGGTCCATAAACTAGGAATAGAGCCTATTGCTAACCCTATCAAGCAAGCTCCTAGACGCATACGATTAGACATAGAACAATAGGTTATTTATGATGTCAGGAAATTGATCGATGATGGCTTTCTCTAAGAAGAATAATACCCAACTTGGTTAGCCAGCTTTGTCCTAATTAAGAAAAAGAATGGCCAAATTCACATATGCATTAATTTTAGGGATTTAAATAAGGCATGTCCAAAAGATGAATTTACATTACCAATCTTAGAGAAGATAGTGGACATTACCAATCCTAGAGCAGATGGTGGATGGCCGATGGTATCCAGACGGTTGGCACAATGGTCCATGATCCTCTTGTAGTTTAACATTACCTTCATACCCCTCCATGCGATGAAAGGACAAGCACTAATAGATTTCTTAACAACACACCCACTTCCTACCGACTCTCTGCTTAGTGATGATATGATATCCCCGATGAATAAATCATGAACTTAGGTAATACTAGCATTCACCACTGGGAGATGTACTTTGATGGTGCAGCTTCTTCTTAAAGAGGAGAACCATAATCTACTATTCCAGGAAAGGCAGGAATAAGAATAGTTCTCTTAACTCTAGACCGTGATGTGATGAGATTCTCATATCATCTGCTCAATCCTTGCACCAATAATGAAGCCAAATTTGAGGCTCTGATTGCAAGTCTAGAGTTAGCTATTACTCTAAGCATCCAGAACATCAACATCTTCATGGGTCCTCAGCTAGTTATCAATCAAATTACTGGGTCCTAAAGGTTATAAAGCCCAAGCTCCATCATTACCATAAGTACATAATGGAGTTTTTGGCCCAAATTCTAGAGGTTATCATTTATAAGATTTTTTGAAGAGAGAACGCCATAGCTTATGCTTTAGCCAAAATAGACAAGTCTTATCCCTTATTAATATTGAACTCATCAATAACTACTCTCTTGAAGGGGAGGTTGTCATTGCCAAGAAAGATAAGGAGTTAGATTGGAGGCAACCATTCATGGATTACTTAAATAAAGGCAAACTACCTCAAGAGAAGTCCCAAGCCCATCAGATGAAGAAGAGAGCACTTTCCTATGCTCTTGTGGATGGTGTCTTATACTGACGGTCTTTCGATCATATGTGGTTACATTATTTAGACAAGAATGAAGCCCGTAAGATCATGACCGAGGTACACTCAGAATTATGTGGAGCTAGCTAATCCAGTTCAAAGATGAAAGACAAGATCAAGATACTAGGATACTACTGGTCATCGATGATCAAAGATTGCATAGATACAACTAGGCGATGCCACCAATGTCAAATACATAGTGGGGTCCTACACCAATCACCCAACATTCTACATCCTATAGTGGCCTCATGGCCATTCTAGTACTGACATAGTGGGTCCGATTGATCCTCCTTCCAAGGGTCATTGGTTCATCTTAGCTACTACTGACTACTTTTCCAAATGGGCAAAGGTGATTCTGCTCAGAGAACTCACATCTCAGCACGTGCTCTAGTTTTTTAGGAACCATATTTTATATAGGTCCATAGTACCTCGATGAATTATATCTGATAATGGTATTGCATTCAAAAGCACTGAGATCAATAATTTTTTCCAAAGACACAATATAGATTAGAGATGTTCTACCATCAATTATGTGAGAGCAAACAGCTTAGTAGAAGCCTTCAACAAAACTCTCATCCAAATACTGAAGAAGACACTCGACAATAACAAGCAACAATGGCATGAGCAGTTAGTTGAAGCCTTGTGGGCCTACTGCACCACATATAAAACTCTAATTAAGTTTACTCCTTTCTCCTTAGTGAATAGGTCTGAAGTTGTTCTACCATTAGAAGTACAACTCCCATCACTAAGGATAGTTGTGGGTACCAAGATCATAATAAAGTAGAACACCAAGTTCTAGTTAGAAGAGCTCGAAGGTTTGGAAGAGAGACACCTATAGGCATGCAAAAACCTGAAGTTGTACAAATCTAAAATGATTCAAGCTCACAATAGTTGGTTTAACTTAGAGCTTTTCAAGTAGGAGAGCTTATTTTAGTTCTAAGGTGACAGATTGCTATCTGTCGTAAGATGGGAGGCAAGTTTGAACCCACTTGGGAAGGCCTTTTTATCATAGAGAAGGCCTACCAAGGAGGATCTTATCAGCTTATTAGTCATAAGAGAGAGCACCCAATGCTTCCAATCAAAGGGACCTACTTAAAGAAATATTATAAATCATGTTTGAAAATAATTATCATCAATAAAAATTCTATTTTGAATTCAATCTCTTCCATGTTAAAAGTATTATTGTTTGTGAATCCTCCATGATGTGTTTAGGGTAGGTGTAAGGAACTCGAGAGGCATCCTATCCTTCATTGACATAATATAAACATAAACTATACACATACATATAAAATAAACACATATCTTTTATCTCGAGCTACTCTGAGTTGAGATAACGCCCCCAATGACACTCGCTCAATAGCTGCTCTAGGTTAAGCTGACGTGCTACCCTGCTAGTGTGTCACCCCAATGGTCTTCTTACTTTGGAGGATGTAAGTCTACTATGCTTTCCTTCCTTACTTGGCCACTGCACACTGATGAGTGCCTTGTTAGTTTGGTAGGCCTTACTACATGGCCTGTAAGTTACCTCATGTTGGCCTCGTTTAAGAGGATGTGAGTATGCTGGGCTTTCTTCTCAAATTAGTTTTTGTGCACTAACTGGGTCGAGTATATTTAAGATTTAGGATAAGTCCCTAGTGGCTTCTTCCCTCCTTACTACTTCATATTTGTTCTCGCAACTTAGGATACGCCACTCATGGCAGATGTAAGTTTGCTATGCTTTCTCATTGAGTTGGCCATCATACACCTATAAGATTTCTTTTCCATGGCTTAGGATACAACCCCTAGTAGCACCTCCCCTGTGGGCACTATATTTGGATCACATCCTTTGCGACCCTATTTAAATACTACCCAGGTTACTATCAAATTGGATAGTTCCCCTTTCTTAGTAACCATCCCTGTGATTGGAGAATCTATCCTATGGATGTGCAAATTCTCCCTTGGTCCAGTAAATTTGAGATATGTCAAGGCTGACATAGTCCCTTCTTAGTGTGCTTCCTCGCACACAAACAGGGTCCATGCAAACATATAAACAAAATATATTCACTTGTGGATTAGGAAGACATCCCTAGCGGTACCTTTTCCCAAGTAAATATCCTATCTTTAGGACAGTGTCAGCAAAACCCCCTATAAGAATTATTTGACTACTCTTGAGTTGATATAAGTCCCCAACACATTCACTCAATAGTCACCCCTAAGTCGGGTTCAATTTGGTGTGCTACTAACAAGTCACCCAGGCGGTTATTCCTACTTTAAAAGATGTAAGTCTGCTATGCCTTTTTCCTAGCATAGTCATTGCACATCAAAAGACAACCCTTTAAGTTGGTTAGCTCTTCCCCACGGCCAGTAGACTATCCATTTGGATTTGTAAATCTAAGATAGGATAAGTCTGATATAGCCCCTTCTTAGTGAGTCCATCACACACCGACAGGTCCATAAATTAAATCTATCAAATTTGATCGAGCTCACATCCCAGTGGATATGCCCTCAATTCAAATTCAAACTAAGCCAAACAAACCATATAAAATCACATGAAATTAAGATAAATTTAATCCTGACTACTTTTGAATTGACATAAGTCCCCAATGACATTCACTCAGTAATCGCCTTAGGTCAGGTTTGATTTATTGTGCATCCAACAGGTTACCCCAATGATTATTCCTCACTTCGGAATATGTAAGTCTGCTACATTTTCTTTCTAACACATCCATTGCAAATTGAAAGGAAACCCCATAGGTTGGCTAGCTCTTCCCCACAGTCGGTAGAGTATCCCTTTAGATTTGTAAACCTGAGGTAAGTCAAGGCTGATATAGCCCCTTCTTAGTGGGTCCATCGTACATCAATAGGGTCCATACATTAACTCAGATTAAATTAAACACAATCTAATTTTCTAGTAGAGTTAAATCACACTTTTTACCCACTAGAGGCCCAAATCTTATATAAAGAAGTCAAGCAAACAAATCAAATTCAAAACCAAGCCTCCCTAGTGGAGCCAAATTAAACCAACTCTTCTAATAGAGTCTAAATCAAAGAAATTCAACCAAACTCTTATTCCCAGTGAATACATCCCCAAACAAATCTAGGAAATCAAACTCAAATCCCAATCCCCAGCAGATAACCCAAACTTGCTTCCCTAGTGGAAGGTTCATATACCCATTGCCCAACGGACTCAAGCCCATATCTCCAACAGATATGCCTCCACATCAATTAAAATAAAACAAATTAAAGTTGATTTGATCTTAATCCTCGATGGATTATAGATTCTTATCCCCAATAGATCTTCTTTCCACAAATCATATAATTAAATCAAATTCAAACCTTATCCCTAACAGAATTTCTTCTTCTATGCCCTTGACATAGACCGCTCACATGTCAGGTACAATGCATGTGTGATCCCCCAGTGGATCTCCCTCCATGTCCTTGACATGGAATTCTCATCAAATCTATTTTTCTTCTCTTATGCACAGTTTTAATACTTCAACCAAAAGCCTAACAATGTATTCATTCAAATTACATCATTTTAACACTATAATCAATATTTTATGATTTGTGATGGTGCAAGCTCAAACTAACTATACAATATCATGCAAAACATATTATAGTGCGAATTAACACACTATATTATATTATGATATATGATGTTATATTATAATTTGCTATAATATAATATATTATCTAACATTATGCCTCATTAGAATCACTTAAAAGGAACAAATAACATAATTTTTTCAAAATATGAATAATGTTCATTTTGGATGTAAAATTGTTATTTTTCTATTAGAAATGGTTCAAAATAGCATAATTTTTATGTTGCTTCTTTCGTGTGTGCCATGAATTTGGCCAAATTCTTCCATCTCAGCCTTCAAATTAACATTTTTGTTAGTATTGACCCAATGTATTATAACAAAAATTAAAACATGCTAAAACGTACAATAACATTTAGTAACACACCACCACATTCATATATATGTGATGTTATATTGTTATGTACATTATATTATAATATGCTTTCATATAATATATTATCTTACATTACACCTTAAAATGAATCACTTTAAGCAAAAAAAATTTATCAAATTTGGTTGAAAAATAAACATTATTTTGGATGCAAAATTCCATTCTTTTGGTTAAATGACACACCATAGCACACCCCCAATGATGTTCCCTAAAGCTTACCTCAAATTTGGTCACACCCATCATCTCAGCCTATAAATCAATATTTTTATGAATTAAACTAATACAAACTCTACTACATCATACTATAACAAACTAAAATATGCTAAACAACAAGTAGTAATACATAATGTATGTTATAATCCATGATGCTACACTATGTTATGACATCCTATATTATAATACACCATAACATATTATATTATATTATATTTTATATCACATCACAATGGATTGCTTAAGATAAAAAATCATAAAATTAGCCTAAATAATAAAAAACTATATATTTTTGTCATATCACTTACATATTTTAAATTGGAATAATATATTATGATCCATGCTCTACCTATTATCAATTTGGCCAAATTCCATAATTTTAAAGTATAAATCAACATTTTTATAAATAATCATAGTGTAGGCTTGACTGCATGATTGTAAAATACTAAAAGAATTTTAAATGCACAGAATAATATATTATGATATATGATGATATACTATGCTACAACTTATAATATTTATTTTGAACATAAAATCTTACTTTTTAGACTAAAAGTGGCATAGCACAACTTTGGTACTACAACTTAATTCCACTTCAAATTTAATAAATTTCATCATCTAATTTATTAAATCAATATTTTTATGATTTATATTAATAAAGACTATAGGGCACAATACCATAATATACTAAAACATTTCAAAACATCTTATAACATCCAAAAACATATCACTACATGCTCAAATATATGATGCTACATTACACTATAGTATATGGTATTATAATATGATTTAGGGTTAAGGTTTAGGGTATTCAAATCTCTAATAGTCAAGGAAAGTCTATTGAAGACATTTTCTTTAGCTACCATAAGTTTGTTAGGATTAGGCCATTCTTTAGATCTACTCCAAATGACATCTTTATTCAACGTTTAGGGTTTAGGATTAGTTTAGAGTTTAAGGTTTAGGGTTTAGGGTTGAGGGTTAGTTTAGGTATTAGGGATTAGGGTTTAGGGTTTAGGGTTTGGGGTTTAGGGTTTAAGGTTTAGGGTTGTAGGTTTTAAAGTTTATGGTTTATGGTTTTAGGGTTTAGGGTTTATGGTTTAGGGTTTAGTTTTAGGTTTAGGGTTTAGGGTTTAGGGTTTAGGGTTTAAGTTTTAGTTTAGGGTTTAGGGTTTAGGGTTTAGAGTTTAAGGTTTATCTTTTTTAATAGAGAATAAACTCAGATTCAACATTTCTTCCTTTCGATTTCATCAACCAAGTAGTACCCCAAGTTTTTTAAGACACAAGCGACAATATAGATAAAAAATGAGCGACCATAGTGCAAATCAAAATCCTTAGATAAGTAGAACCGTCTCTACTATAAAGACACAGTTCCATAAGTAGTTGATCAAATCAGCCATTCTTTAGTTTCTCCAGCTCCCATCAAAATCACCCCCATGTCTCAAGTAGCAGGATCCACCATCATATCCCCAATCTCTCCCTCCGCCACCACCACGGCTATAACCTCCATCACCCCTCCCACCTCCATAACCACCATTGCTTCGACCACCACCTACATATCCACCAACACCTCTAGATCCCCGACCACCACTATGATAACCATCGCCTCTGCCTTTGCCTCCACCGCCAGATTTAGACTGAGCCTAGTGGATGGTGATGTTCTGCATCAAGGTTCAACCCATTCTTAGGGTTTGAGGTTTATGGTTAGATTAGGGTTTAAGGTTTGGGGTTTAGGGTTTAGGGTTTAGGGTTTAGGGTTGTAGGTTTTAGGGTTTATGGTTTAGGGTTTAGGGTTTAGATTTTTAGGGTTTAAGGTTTAGGGTTTAGGATTTAGGGCTTTAGGGTTTAGGGTTTACAATTTAGTGTTTAGGGTTTAGGGTTTTAGTGTTTAGGGTTTAGGGTTGTAGGTTTATGGTTTAGGCTTTAAGGTTAATTTTAGGGTTTATGGTTTAGGATTTAGGGTTTATTTTTTTTCCCTTAAATAAAGTAAACTAGTAGGTTTAGGTTTATTTAGTTTATTTAGTTTATTTTTTATTTATTTCAGTTTATTTTATTTTTTATTTCTATTTAGGTTTATTTTTTATATTTATTTACTTTAGTTTATTTAATTTAGTTTTAGTCATTTTGGTTTAGGTTTTTTTATCTTAGTTTATTTTTTAGGTTTATGTTTATTTTTTAGTTGGCTTTTATTTTTATTTTATTTTTTAGGTCTAGGTTTAATTTTTTTATTTTTAGGTTTAAGTTTAGGTTTTTATTTTATTTTTTATGTTTAGGTTTTAGGTTTTTATTTTAGGTCTATTTTTATATTTTATATTTTAGTTTAGGTTTAGTTTTTTTTAGTATATTTTATTTTATTTTGTTTAGGTTTAGGTTTAGATTTAGTTTATTTTAAGTTTAGGTTTAGTATTTATTTATTTTTGTATAGTTTTATTTTAGTTTGTTTATTTTATTTTTATTTTAGGTTTCATTTTTTTTAGTTTAAGGTTTAGGTTTTATTTTTTATTTACTTTTCGATTTTATTTTTATTTTTATTTTTTAGGTTTAACTTTTTATTTTGTTTTTATTTTATTTTATTTTAGGTTTATTTTCTTTATTTTTATTTTTTTGATTTTATTTAGGTTTTTATTTCTTAGTTTAGTTTAGGTTTTATTTATTTTATTTTAGTTGAGTTTTTGTTTTTTATTTTATTTTCTTTTTAGGTTTAGGTTTAGGTTTTAGTTTATGTTTCTATTTTCTTTTATTTGATTATTTTATTTTGGTTTAGGTTTTATTTATTTATTTTATTTTTAGGTTTTATTTAGTTTTAATTTAGGTTTTTAGCTTTTTTGGGCTTAGGGTTTAGAGTTTAGGGTTTAGGATTTAGGGTTTAAGGTTTGGGGTTTAGGGTTTAGGGTTTAGGTTTTTGGTTTATGGTTTAAGTTTTAGTTTAGGGTTTAAGGTTTAAGGTTTTTTTTAATAGAGAATAAATTCAGATTCAACATTTCTTCTTTTTGATTTCATGAACCAAGTAGCATCCCAAGTATTCTAGGACACAAGCAATGACATAGATAAAAAATGAGCACCCATAGAGCAAATGAAAAATCCTAAATAAGTAGAACCATCTCTACTGTAAAGACACAGTTCTATAAGAAGTAGATTGGATTTGCTATTCTTCAATTTCTCCAGTTCCTATAAGAACCACCCTCGCCTTTCGAGTAACAAGATCTGCCATCATATACCTGATCTCTCCCTCCGCCAACACCACAACTGTAACCTCCATCACTCCTCTTACATCGATAACCACCGCTGCTCCAATCACCACATCCATATCCACCATCACCTCTAGATCCCCACCACCACTACGATAACCACACCCTCCACCTTCACCTCCACCACTAGAACTAGACTGAGCCTAGTTGACGGTGATGTTCCTGTCATCAAGATTCTACCCATTCTTAGGGTTTAAGGTTAGTTTAGGTTTAGGGTTTAGAGTTTAAGGATCTTTTTAATAGAGGATAAATTCAGATTCAACATTTCTTCTTTTTAATTTCATTAACCAAGTAGCACCCCAAGTTTTCTAAGACACAAGCGATGACATTAATAAAAAATGAGCACCCATAAAGCAAATCAAAAACCCTAGATAAGTAGAGCCGTCTCTACTATAAAGACATAGTTCCATAAGTAGCAGATCGGATAAGCCATTTTTCAATTTCTCTAGTTCTCATCAGAATCACCCTCGCCTCTCGAGTAGTAGGATCGACCATCATATTCCTGATCTCTCCCTCTGCCACCACCATGGCTATAACCTCTGTCCCTCCTCCCGCCTCCATAATAACCACTGCTCTGACCACCACCTCCATATCCACCAGTACCTCCAGATCCCCCAACACCACTGTGATAACTCTCCTCCTTTGCCTCCACCACTAGATCTAGACTGAGCCAAATTGACAGTTATGTTCCTATCATCAAGGTTCTATCCATACTTAGGGTTTAGGGTTAGTTTAGGATTTAAGGTTTAGGGTTTAAAGTTTTTTTTTATAGAGGAAAAATACAAATTCAACATTTCTTCTTTTGATTTCATTAACCAAGTAGCACCCTAAGTTTTCTCAGACATAAGCAATGACATAATAAAAAATGAGCAACCATAGAGCAAATTAAAAACCCTAGATAAGTAGAACCATCTCTATTATAAAGATACAGTTCCATAACTAGCAGATCAGATCAGTCGGTCTTCAATCTCTCAGCTAGTAGGATCCACCATCATATCCCCGATCTCTCCCTCCACCACCACCATGGCTGTAACCTCCGTCACTCCTCCCGCCTCCATAACCACCACTACTCTGACCACCACCTCCATATCCACCATCACCACCATTGTGATAATCGCGGCTTCTACCTTCACCTCCTTCGTTAGATCTAGACTGAGCCTAGTTGATGGTGATGTTCCTACAATCAAGGTTCAACCCATTCTTAGGGTTTAGGGTTAGTTTAGGGTTTAAGGCTTGGGGTTTAGGGTTTAGGGTTATAGGGTTTAGTGTTTAGGGCTTAGGGTTTATGGTTTAATGTTTATGGTATAGGGTTTAGGGTTTTAGGGTTTATGGTTTAGGGTTTAGGGTTTAGTGTTTATGGTTTAGGGTTTAGGGCTTTAGGGTTTAATGTTTAGGGTTTAGGGTTTAGGGTTTAGGGTTTATTTTTTCTTAAATAAGTAAACTGATAGGTTTAGGTTTATTTAGTTTATTTTTTATTTATTTGAGTATATTTTATTTTTAGTTAGTTTTATTTTTTACTTTTATCTAGTTTAGTTTATTTATTTTAGCTTTATTTATTTTAGTTTATTTTTTAGTTTAGGTTTATTTTTTAGTTGAGTTTTATTTTTATCTTATTTTTTATGTTTAGGTTTTAATCTTTATTTTTAGGTTTAGGCTTAGGTTTTTATTTTATTTTTTTAGGTTTAGGTTTTAGGTCTTTATTTTAGGTTTATTTTTAGGTTTTATTTTTGAGTTTAGGTTTAAGATTATTTTTAGTTTATTTTATTTTATTTAGTTTTGATTTAGGTTTAGGTTTATTTTATTTTAGGTTTAGGTTTAAGATTTATTTATTTTAGCTTAGTTTATTTTAGTTTAGGTTTAGGTTTCTTTTATTTTGTTTATTTTAATTTTATTTTAAGTTTAGGTTTTTTAGATTAGGGTTTAGGTTTTATTATTTATTTATTTCATGGTTTTATTTTTAGGTTTATTTTTTAGGTTTTTGCTTTTATTTAGTTTTTATTTAGTTTCTATTTTATTTTATTTTAGGTTTATTTTAATTTTATTTTAGGTTTAGTTTTTATTTTATTTAGGTTTTCATTTTTTTAGTTTAGTTTAGTTTAGGTTTTTATTTATTTTAGTTTAGTTTTTATTTTTTTTATTTTATGTTCATTTTAGTTTTAGGTTTAGGTTTAGGTTTAGGTTTAAGTTTTAGTTTTTCTTTTTATTTTATTTTATTATTTTATTTTACTTTCATATATATTTTTTTATTTTTTATTTTAGGTTATTTAGGGTTTAGGGTTTAGGGTTTAGGGTTTAGGCTTTAGGGTTAGTTTAAGGTTTAGGGTTTAGGGTTTAAGGATTGGGGTTTAGGGTTTAGGGTTTAGGGTTTATGGTTTATGGTTTATGGTTTAGGTTTAGGGTTTAAGTTTTAGTTTAGGGTTTAAGGTTTTAATTTTTTTTAACAAAGAGCAAATTCAGATTCAACATTTCTTCTTATCGATTTCATGAACCAAGTAGCAGCCCAAGTTTTCAAAGACACAAGTGATGACACAGATAAAAATTGAGCACCCCTAGAGCAAATTAAAATCCCTATATAAGTAGAACCATCTCTACTGTAAAGACACTATTCCATAAGCATCAAATTGAATCGGCCATTCTTTTGTTTCTTAATTTCCCATCAGAACCACCACTGCCTCTTGAGTAGCAGGATCTGCCAACATATCTTCGTCGCTCCTCCCGCCTCCATAACCACCACTACTCTGACCACCACCTCCAGATCCCCCTCCACCACTAATAATTGTCGCCTCTACCTTCGCCTTGACCGCTAGATCTAGACTGAGCCTAGTTGATGGTGATGTTCCCGCCATCAAGGTTCTGCCCATTCTTAGGGTTTATGGTTTAGGGATAGTTTAGGGCTTAGCATTAGTTTAAGATTTAAGATTTAGGGTTGTAGGTTTTAGGGTTTAGTGTTTAGGGTTTAAGAGTTTAGGTTTTAGGGTTTAGGGTTTAGGGTTTAGGGTTTAAGGTTTAGGGTTTTATGCTTAGGGATTAGGTTTAGGGTGGATTTTAGGGTAGGGTTTAGGGTTTAGGTTTAGGGTATTAAGGTTTTAAAAAAAATTAAGTAAACCAGTTTAGTTTATTTAGTTTAATCTTATTTATTTTAGGTTTATTTATATTTATGTTTTATTTTAGTTTATTTTTTAGGTTTAAGATTATTTTATAGTTGAGTTTTATTTTATTTTATTTTGGTTAAGGTTTTATTTTTATTTTAGGTTTAGTTTAGGTTTTATTTTATCTTTTAGGTTTTAAGTTTATATTTTAGTTTATTTTAGGTTTTATTTTTTAGTTTAGGTGCAGGTTTATTTTAATTTATTTTATTTATTTAGTTTAGGTTTAGGTTTTGTTTATTTTAGGTTTAGGTTTAGGATTTATTTATTTTAGTTTAGTTTATTTTAGTTTAGGTTTAGGTTTATTTTAGTTTGTTTATTTTATTTTTAATTTAGGCTATTTTTTAGTTTTGGGTTTAGATTTTATTATTTATTTATTTTTTGGTTTTATTTTTAGGTTTCTTTATTAGGTTTATGTTTTTATTTAGTTTTATTTTAGGTTTATTTTATTTTTTTAGCTGTTTTATTTTTTAGTTTAGTTTAAGTTTTTATTTTATTTTATTTTAATTTAGTTTTTATTTTTTTTATTTTCTTTTTAGGTTTAGGTTGAAGTTTAAGTTTAAGTTTAAGTTTAAGTTTTTATTTTTATTTTATTTTATTTTGGTTTAGATTATTTTATTTATTTTATTTTATAGGTTTTATTTAGTTTAGGTTAAGGTTTTTAGCTTTTTAAGGTTTAGGGTTTAGGGTCTAGGGTTAGTTTAGGGTTTAGGGTTTGGCCTTTAGGGTTTAGGGTTTAAGTTTTAGTTTAGGGTTTAGGTTTTATGTTTAGGGTTTAAGTTTTAGTTTAGGGTTTAAGGTTTTTTTAACAGAGAACAAATTCAAATTCAACATTTCTTCTTTTCAATTTTATGAACCAAGTAGCACCTTATGTTTTCTAAGATGCAAGCGATGACATAAATTAAAAATGAGCACCCATAGAGCAAATCAAAATCCCTAAATAAGTAGAACCGTCTATATTGTAACGACTCGATTCCATAAGCAGGAGATCAGATCGGTCGTTATTCAGTTTCTCCAGTTCCTAAGTAGAACCACCCTCGCCTCTCGAGTAGTATGATTTTCCATCATATCCCTGATCTCTCCCTCCGCCACCACCACGGTTGTAACCTCCATTACTCCTCTCACCTCCATAACCATCACTATTTTGACCACCACCTCCATATCCACCAGCACCTCCAGATCCCCCACCACCACTTCAAAAATGATCGCCTCTACCTTCGCCTCCATTGCTAGATCTAGACTAAGCCTAGTTGACGATGATGTTCTTGCCATCAAGGTTCTACCCATTCTTTGGGTTTAGCATTTAAGGTTTAGTGTTATAGGTTTTAGGGTTTAGGGTTTAGGTTTTGGTTTAGGGTTTAGGTTTAGCTGTTTGGGTTTTGGTTTTAGGTTTAGGGTTTATGTTTAGGGTTGTAGTTTAGGATTGGTTTAGCTAGTTAGTGGGGTTTAGTGTTAGGTTTAGGTTGTTTTTAGGGTTTAGGGTTTAGGGCTTAGATTTAGGTTTTTTTTAAATTACAAACCCAGGTTTCATTTAGTTTATATAACTAATTTTTTATATTTTATGTAGTTTATTTTTATTTTATTTATTTAGTTTTATTTATTTATTTATTTTAGTTCATGATTTTTATTTTAGCTTATTTCTTAGGTTTGCATTTATTTTTAAGTTGAGTTTTATTTTTATTTTATTTATTAGGTTTAGGCTTAAGTTTAGGTTTTAGGTTTATTTTTAGGTTTTATTTTTTAGTTTAGGTTTAGGTTTATTTTTATTTTATTTTACTTTATTTAGTTTAGGTTTAGGTTTAGGCTTCATTTATTTTAGGTTTAAGTTTAGGTTTAATTTATTTTTGTTTAGTTTATTTTATTTTAGGTTTAGGTATATTTTATTTTATTTTATTTTATTTTTTTTAGGTTTAGGTTTTATTTAATTTCACGCTTAGGTTTTATTTTAGTTTTATTTTTTTTTTATTTATTTTATTTGATTTTATTTTAGGTTTATTTTATTCTTATTTTACATTTAGTTTTATTTTATTTAGGTTTTATTCTCAAGTTTAGATTTTATTTATTATATTTTAGGTTTCTTTTATTTTTTATTTTATTTTATCTTTAGGTTTAGGTTAGCTTAGCTTTTATTTTATTTTATTTAGGTTTAGGTTAATTTTTGATCTTTTATTTTATTTAGTTTATCAGGTTTTTTTGTGGTGTGGTTTAGGCTCAGTTTTAGTGTTTAGGATTTAGGGTTTAGGTTTATTGCTGGTTTAGGGTTTGGGTCAAGTGTAAGGCCCAGGTTTAGTGTCAAGGCTCAGGTTTAGTGGGTGGTCAATTTTAAGTTTAGGTTTTATTTAGTCAGACATTTGGTATTTAGTCCAGGTTTTTATTTATTTTAGTTTAGTTTATTTTAGTTTAGGTTTAGGTTTATTTTATTTTATTTTAGGTTTTAGTTTAGTTTAGGTTTATTTATTATTTACTTTAGGTTTTATTTTAGGTTTATTTTAAAGTTTTATTTAGTTTTATTTAATTTTATTTTATTTTATTTTATTTTTATTTTACATTCTATTTTTATTTTATTTAGGTTTTTTATTTTTAGGTTTATTTTATTTTTTTAATTTAATTTTTATTTTTATTTATTATATTTTAGTTTAGTTTTTCTTTTTTATTTTATTTTATTTTTACATTTAGGTTTAGGTTTAGGTTTAGGTTTAGATTTTAGATTAGGTTTTTATTGTTTATTATTATTTTTATTTTATTTAGGTTTGGGTTTTTTATATATTTTATTTTTAGGTTTTATTTAGTTTTGGTTTAAGTTTGGCTTTTGGTTGGATTTTGGGTTTAGGGATTGAGGTCTGATTTAAGATTGTCAGGTAGTTTTTTAGGGTAGGTTTATGGTAGGTTTTTTAGGGTTTAGGGTTTTAGCTAGTTTTTAGGGTTTATTTGTATGTTTAGGTTGGGTTCACGATTTATTATTATTATTATTTAAATTAACTAGATTAGTAGGTTTATGTTTATTTAGTTTATTTATTTTTTAGTTTATTTAATTTTTTATTTTTATTTAGATTTATTTTTATTTAGGTTTATTTTTATTTTTATTAAGTTTGGTTTATTTATTTTAGTTTAGGTTTTTTAATTGTTTTAATTTTTAGGTTTAGGTTTATTTTTTAGTTTAGTTTTATATTTATTTTATTTATTAATTTTTGGTTTTATTTTTTAATTTTAGGTGTAGGTTTAGGTTTTTATTTTATTTTATTTGGTTTAGGTTTTAGGTTTTTATTTTTGGATTATTTTTAGGTTTTAATTTTTAGTTTAGGTTTAGGTTTACTTTTAGTTTATTTAGGGTTTAGGTTTACGTTTAAGTCTAGTTTATTTCAAGTTTAGGCTTATTTTATTTTTATTTTAGGTTTATGTTTTTTTTTGTTTAGGATTTAGGTTTTCTTTTTTATTTATTTTTTGGTTTTATTTTTAGGTTTTATTTTTAGGTTTGGGTTCTTATTTAGTTTATATTTCATTTTATTTTAGGTTTAGTTTATATTTTATTTAGGTTTTCTATTTTTTAGTTTAGCTTAAGGTTTTATTTATTTTATTTTAGTTTTGTTTTTATTTTTTATTTTACTTTTTGTTAGGTTTAGGTTTTGGTTTAGGATTAGGTTTAGGTTTTAGTTTAGGTTTTTATTTTATTTTAATTTTTATTTTTTTTGTTTAGGTTCTTTTATTTATTTTATTTTTAAGTTTTATTTAGTTTAGGTTTAGGCTTTTTGCATTTTAGGGTATATGGTTCAAGGTTTAGGGTTTAGAGTTAGTTGAGGGTTTAGAGTTTAGGGTTTAAGGTTTGGGGTTTAGGGTTTAGGGTATAGGGTGTAGGGTTTAGGGTTTAGGGTTTAGGGTTTAGGGTTTAGGGTTTAGGGTATAGGGTTTAGGGTTTTAGGGTTTCAATTTTAGGTCTAGGGTTCAGGATTTAGATTGGGGTTTACAATTTTTGGTTTTTTTTCCTTAATAGAAGAAATTAGGATTTAACATTTCTTGTTTTCGATTTCATCAACCAAGTAACACACCAAGTTTTCTAAGACACAAGGGGCGACATAGATAAAAAATGAGAACACATAGAGAAAATCAAAAACCCTAGATAATTAGAACCATCTCTACTATAAAGACATAGTTGCATAAGCAGCAGATCGGATCGGCCATTCTTCAGTTTCCCTAGTTCCCATTAGAGCCACCCTAGCCTCTCGAGTAGCTTGATCCACCATCATATCCTCGATCTCTCCCTCCTCCACCACCACGGTTGTAACCTCCGTCGCTCCTCCTGCCTCAGTAACCATCATTACTTTGACCACCACCTCAATATCCACCATCACCTCCAGAACCCCCACCACCACTGCGATAACCACCACCTCCACCTTGGCCTCCACCTTCGCCTCCGCCTTCAGATCTAGATGGAGCCTGGTTGACGATGATGTTCCTGCCATCAAGGTTCAACCCATTCTAAGGGTTTATGTTTATTAGATTTTAAGGTTTATGTTTAATTTTTAATTTATTTAGTTAATTTAAGTTTAGGTTTAGGGTTTGGGGTTTAGGGTTTTATGTTTTTTATGTTTTAGGGTTTATGATTTAGGGTTAGGGTATAGGGTTTAGGGTTTTAGGGTTTAGAGTTTTAGATTCAGTTTAGGGTTTAGGGTTTAAGGTTTAGTATTATAAAAAATAAAAAATAAAAAATAAAACATAAACTACAACCTAAACCTAAACCTAAACCTAAGAAAAAAAGAAAGTAAAAAATAAAAACTAAAATAAAATATAATTAAAAAAAACTAAACTAAACTAAAAAAAATAAAAACCTAAATAAAATATAAATTAAACCTAAAATAAAAATAAAATAAACCTGAAATAAAATAAGATAAAACCAAAATAAAAACCATAGCCTACAAAATAAACCAAAAAAATAAAACCTAAAAATAAATAAAAAATAAAACCTAAACCCTAAACTAAAAAAAAAAGCTAAACCTAAAATAAAAATAAAATAAACCTAAACCAAAACTAAAATAAATAAAACCTAAGCCTAAACTTAAAATAAACTGAGCTTAAACCTAAACCTAAAATAAATAAAATAAAATAAATTAAAAATAAACCTAAACTATACTAAAAAATAAAACATAAAAATAAACATAAATTAAAAACTTTAACCTAAACCTAAAACAATAAAATAAAAACCTAAACATAAAAATAAAATAAAACCTAAAAATATATAAATAAAACTAAAAAAAAATAAACCTAAACCTAAACCTAAAAAATAAACTAAAATAAAAAAACTAAACTAAACAAAATAAACCTAAAATAAATAAACAAAACTAAATACAAAAAAGATAAACCTATATAAAAATGAAAAATAAAATAAACTAAAATAAAAAATAAACTAATTAAACTTGAACCTACCAGTTTACTTAATTTAAAAAAAAATAAAATATATAAAATAAACCCTTACCCTAAACCCTAAACCCTATTCTTTAAACCTACAAACTAAACCCTAAACCCTATACCCTAAAACCTAAACCTTAAACCCTAAATCACAAGCCCTAAACCCTAAACCCTAAACCCTAAATCCTAAACCTTAAATACTTAAAAACTTAAACCTAAACTAAATAAAACATAAAAATAAAATAAATAAAAAGCCTAAACCTTAATAAAAAATAATATAATATAATATAAAATAAAAACCTAAATCTAAACATAAACCTAAACTTAAAAATAAAATAAAATAAAAACTAAAAACTAAAATAAAATAAAATAAATAAAAACCTATAGTAAACTAAAAAATTAAATAAACCTAAAAATAAAAAACCTAAATAAAATGAACCTAAACCTAAAAAAATAAATATAAATGCTAAATAAAAAACTTAACCTAAAAAATAAACCGAATAATAAAACTTAAAATTTAATAAAAATAAAACCTAAACCCTAAACTTAAAAAAATGTAAACCTAAAATAAAAAAAAAAATAACCTTGAACCTAAACTAAAATAAACTAAAATAAAATAAATAAAACCTAAACCTAAGCCTAAAACGAATTAAACCTAAACCCTAAAATAAATAAAATAAAATAAACTCAAAATAAACCTAAACATAAACTGAAAATTAAAATCAAAAAATAAACCTAAATAAAACCAAAAACTTAAACCTAAAAAAATCAAGTAGAAACCTAATCTTAAACCTAAAAATTAAAAATAAAATCAAGCTACAAAATAAACTTAACTTAAACCTAGAAAAAAACCAAAAAAAACCTAAACTAAACTAAATAAACCTAAAATAAATAAACCAACCTATATAATAATAAAAAATGAACCTAAATAAAAATAAAAAATAAAATAAACTAAAATAAATAAAAAATGAACTAAATAAACCTAAACCTACCGGTTTCCTTAATTTAAAAGAAAATCCCCTAAACCTTAAACCCTAGGCTTAACCCTAAATCCTGACTCTAACTATAAACTCCCTAAACCCTAAACTTAACCTAACCCCTATCAAACCTACCCTGAGCCTACCCTAACTGACCCTAAACCACTAACCTCCCTAAACTCTGACCATAGATCATAAACCCTAGATATGCTACCAAAACAGAGCACTGAGCCACAACTTCCTAACCTAAATCTAGTCTCCCTAACCTAACACTACCCTAACCCTTAAACTCTGACCTAACCCTAACCTAAATCACCTTTAAACTTACCCTAAAAAAAAAACTAAAATAAACCTAAACTAAATAAAAACTAAAAATAAAATAAGTAAAATAACCTAAACCTTAATAAAATAAATAAAATTAAATGAAATAAAACATAAACTAAAACATAAACCTAAACCTAAAAATAAAAAAAATGAAAAATAAAAATAAAATAAAATAAAATTAAAAAACATAAATTAAACTATAAAATAAAATAAACCTAAGAATAAAAAACCTAAATAAAATAAAAACTAAATGTAAAATAAAAATAAATAAACCTTAATTAAAATAAAATAAAAACTAAATAAAAAACTTAACCTAAAAAATAAACCTAAAAGTAAAACCTAAAAATAATAAATAAAATAAATCTTAAACTTTAAACTAAAAAAAATCTTAAACCTAATATAGAAATTAAATAAACAAAATAAAATAAACCTAAACCTAGACTAAAATAAACTAAACTAAAATAAATAAAACCTAAACCTAAACTTAAAATAAACTAAACCTAAACCTAAACCTAAACTAAATAGAATAAAATAAACTTAAAAAAACCTAAACCTAAACTAAAAAATAAAACCAAAAAAATAAACCAAAAATAAAAACCTAAACCCGAAAATAAAAAAATAATAAACTAAATAAACAAAATAAACCTAAACCTACTAGTTTAGTTAATTTTTTTTTAAAAAAAACCTAAACCTTAAATCTTAAACCATGAACCTTAAACCCTAAACCCTAAAACTAACCCTAAACCCTAAACCTACAATGCAAAACTTACAACCCTAAACCATAAACCCTAAAATGTGAACCTTAACCTTAGCCCTAAACACTAAACCCTAAACCCTAAACATTAAAAGCATAACCCCTAAAACCTTAAACCTTAAACCTAAACTTAAACCCAGGCCCTAAACCCTAAAGATCCTGACCCTAAACCCTAAACTCACACTAAACCTTGAGCCACGGACCCAAACCCTAAAACCCAACTGACCTAAACCCTGACCACACACTAAACCACTACCAATGCAAAACTACCTAAAATAAATAGACCTAAAATAAATAAAACTAACTAAAATAAAATAAATAAAATAAAATAAAATAAAACATAAATACAACCTAAACAACCTAAATCGAACCTAAAAGAAATAATATAAAAATAAAACTAAACTAAAATGAAATAAATAAAACCTAAACTAAATTAAAATATAAAAACCTAAATAAAATAAAATGAAACCTAAAATAAAATAAAATAAACATAAAATAAAATGAAATAAAACCTTGACCTAAAAATAAACCAAAACATAAAACCTAAAAATAAATAAAAAAATAAAACCTAAACCTTAAACTAAAAAAAACTTAAAACTAAAATAAAAATGAAATAAACCTAAACCTAAACTAAAATAATTAACATCGAAACCTAAACCTAAATAAAATAAACCTAAACCAAAACCAAAACTAAATAAAATAAAATAAACTAAAAATAAACCTAAACCTAAATGAAAAAATAAAGCCTAAAATAAAAACCTAAAACCTGAACCTAAAAAAATAAAATAAAAACCTAAACCTAAACCTAAAAATAAAAAATAAAACCTCAACCTAAAAAATAAAATAAAAATAAACTAAACTAAGAAAATATACTAAAATAAAACTAAACTAAAAAATAAATTAAACTAAACCAAAACTAAACCTAAACCTAAATGTAAACTTAAGAAATATACTAAAATGAAACATCTAAGCTAAAATAAATAAACCTAAAATAAATAAACTAAACTAAATACAAATAAAATTAAAAAATAAATTAAACTAAAATAAAAAATAAACTTAAACCAACCATTTTACTTAATTATAAAAAAATAAAAAAATTATATAAAAAAACCCTGAACCTAAAACAAACCCTAAATCCTAAACCCTAAACCTACAACCCTAAACCTTAAAACCATAAACCCTATACCTTAGACCCGAAAACCTAAATCATAAACCCTAAAACCTAAACCCTAAACCCTAAACCCTAAACCCTAAAACCAAAACCATAAATCCTAAACCCTAAACCCTAAATCCTAAAAACATAAGCCCAAGAAACCTAAAAATAAAATAAATAAATAAATAAAACCTAAACCTAAGTAAATAAATAAAAAAAATGTAAACTAAACCTAAACCTAAACCTAAAACAAAACCTAAAAATAAAATAAAATAAAAACTAAAAACTAAACTAAAATAAAATAAATAAAAACCTAAACTAAACTAAGAAATAAAATAAACCTAAAAATAAATAAAATAAAAACTAAATGTAAAATAAACCTAAAATAGAATAAAATAAAAAGTAAATTAAAACTTAAACCTAAAAAACAAACCTAAAAATAAATAAAAAATAAAACCTAAACCCTAAACTAAAAAAAATGTAAACTTAATATAAATAAAATAAAATAAACCTAAACCTAAACTAAAATAAATAAAACCTAAACCCAAACCTTAAACAAAATAAAATAAAATAAACTAAAAATAACCTAAACCTAAACATAAAATAAAACTAAGAAATAAACTTAAAATAAAAACCTAAAACCTAAAACTAAAATAACAAAATAGAAACCTAAACCTAAACCTAAAAATAGAAAATAAAACCAAACTAAAAAACAACCATGAACCTAAACCTAAACTTAAAAAATAAACTAAACTAAATAAAAAAAGAAATAAACCTAAATAAAATAAATAAAATAAAATAAACTAAAATAAATAAATAAATAAACTAAATAAATTTAAACATAGTGATTTATTATATTTAAAAAAATGCCCTAAACCCTAAACCCTAAACCTTAAATCCAAACCACAAACTTTAAAATCTACCAAAACCCCCAAACATAAAAAATAAAGCATAACCTAAACCCTAAACCCTAAATAATAAACTCTAAACCCTGATATCCTAAACCCTAAACCCTCAAACCTAAGCCCTAAACCCTAAACCATAAACAAACCCTAAACCCTACACACTAAACCTTAAACCCTAAAAATAAAAAAAAATTAAACCTAAACTAAATAAAACCTAAAAATAAAATAAATAAAAAATCCTAAACTAAAATAAAATAAAAAAATAAAATAAAATAAAAGCATAAATTATAGCTAAACCTAAACCTCAAAAGATATTAAAATAAAAAATAAAAACTAACATAAAATAAAATAAATAAAAACCTAAACTAAACTAAAAAAATAAAAAACCTAAATAAAATAATACGAAAACCAAAAATAAAAATAAAATAAACATAAAATAAAATAAAATAAAAACTAAATAAAGACCTTAACCCAAATAATAAACCAAAAAATAAAACCTTAAAATAAATAAAAAATAAAACCAAAACCTTAAAGCAAAAAAAAACTTAAACCTAAAATAAAAATAAAAATAAACCTAAACCTAAACTAAAATAAACTAAACTAAAATAAATAAAACCTAAACCTAAACCTAAAATAAACTAAACCTAAACCAAAACCTAAACTAAATAAAATAAAATAAACTAAAAATAAATTGAAACCTAAACTTAAAAATAAAACATAAAATAAAACTAAAATAAAACCAAAACTTGTACCTAAAAAATTAAAGAAAAAACCTAAACCTGAAACTAAAAAATAAAACCTAAACCTAAAAAATAAATTAAAAATAAAACTATGCTAAACTAAAAAATAAACCTAAACCTAGGAAATGCACCAAAATAAAAAACTTAAACTAAATTAAATAAACCTAAAATAAATAAACCAAACTAAATAAAAATAAAAATAAACCTTAATACAAATAAGAAATAAAATAAACTAAATATACTTAAACCTATTATTTTACTTAATTTTAAATAAATAAAAAAAAATCCCTTACCCAAAACTCTATACCCTAAACTAACCCTAAACCTTAAACATACAACCCTAAACCCTATACCCTATATCCTAAAAACTAAACTCTAAACTCTAAACCCCAAACCCTAAACCCTAAATGCTAAATCTAAACCCTAAACCCTAAATCCTAAAACCTAAAATACTAAAAACATAAACCTAAACTAAATAAAACCTAAAAATAAAATAAATAAAAAAACTAAAACTTAAATAAAATAAAATAAAATAAAATAAATAAAAAAGCCTAAACCTAAATAAAGTAAAATAAAATAAAATAAAATGTAAATTAAACCTAAACATAAACCTAAACCTAAACCTAAATCTAAAAATAAAACAAAATAAAAACTAGAAACTAAACTAAAATAAAATAAATAAAAACTTGAACTAAACCTCAAAAAAACTAAAACTAACCCTAAACCTTAAACCTACTACCCTAAACCCTAAACCCTATACCTTACACCCTAAAAACTAAACCCTAAACTCTAAACCCCAAACCCTAAACCCTAAACAATAAACCCTAAACCCTAAATCCGAAAACCTAAAATACTAAAAACATAAAACTAAACTAAATAAAACCTAAAAATAAAATAAATAAAAAACTTAAACATAAATAAAATAAAATAAATAAAAAATCCTAAACATAAATAAATTAAAATAAAATAAAATAAAATGTAAACTAAAACCTAAAATAAATCTAAACGTAAACCTGAACCTAAAAATAAAACAAAATAAAAACTAGAAACTAAACTAAAATAAGATAAATAAAAACTTGAACTAGACTAAAAAATTAAATAAACCTAAAAATAAAAAACCTAAATAAATTTAAAATTAAACATAAAATAAAAATATAATAAACCTAAAATAAAATAAAATAAAAACTAAATAAAACCTAAACCAAAAAATAAAGCTAAAAATAAAACTTAGAAATAAATAAACAATAAAACCTAAACACTAAAGTAAAAAAATGTAAACCTTAAATAAACAAAATAAAATTTAAAAAAACTAAACTAAAATAAACTAAACTAAAAAAAAATAAAACCTAAAATAAACTAAACATAAACCCTAAACTAGATAAAATATAATAAACTAAAAATAAACCAAAACCTAAATAAAAAATAAAACCTAAAAACTAACCTAAATAAAAACCTAAATCCTAAAGCTAAAAAAATTAAATAGAAACCTAAACACAAACTTAGAAATAAAAAATAAAACTAAACTAAAAAATAAACATAAACCTAAACCTAAACCTAAAAAAATAAACTTAAATAAAAAACCTAAACTAAAATAAATAAACCTAAAATAAATAAACTAAACTAAATACAATTTAAAAAATAAACCTAAATTAAAATAAAAAATAAAATAAACTAAAATAAATAAAACTAAATAAACCTAAACATACTAGTTTACTTAATTTTAAAAACAAAAACCCCTAAACACTAAGCCCTAAACCCTAAATCCTATAGCTTAAACCCTAAACCCTAAACTAACCCTAAACCCTAAACCTTACACCCTTAACCTTAAACACTAAATCATAACCTAACCTAAATCTGTCCTAAACCCTAAAACCTAAACCCAAACTAAACCTAAACCCACCCAAATCTAAATCCACCTAAAATCATAAACCAAACCCTACCTCCCTAAAACCCTAAGCTCTAAATGTTATACCTAAATTCTAAACTAACCCTAAACCCTAAGCTAACCCTAAACACTAAACCCTAAACCCTTAAAACCTTAAACATTAAAGCCTACACACTAAACCCTAAACCCTAAACTAAACCTAAAACCATAAACCCTAAAACCCTAAACCCTAAACCCTAAACACTAAACCCTAAAAACCTTAAAACCTAAACCTAAACTAAATAAAACCTAAAAATATAATAATTAAAAGAACTTAAACCTAAATAAAATAAAAAGTAAAATAAACTAAAAACCTAAACTAAAACCTAAACCTAAAAATAAAATAAAATAAATAAAAACATAAACTAAACTAAATAAAATAAAATAAATGTAAGAATAAAAAACTTAAAAAAATAAAAAACTAAACATAAAATAAAAATAAATAAACCTCAAATAAAATAAAATAAAACCTAAATAAAAAACCTAAACTTATAAAATGAACCTAAAAAAATAAATAAAAAATAAAACTTAAACTAAAAAGAAAACCTAAACCTAATATAAAATTAAAATAAATAATAAAAAAATCTAAACCTAAACTACTATAAACAAAACTAAAATAAATAAAACCTAAACCTAAACCTAAAATAAATTGAACCTAAATTAAATAAAATAAAATAAACTAAAAATAAATGTAAACCTAAACTAAAAACTAAAACCTAAAAATAAACATAAAATAATAACCTAAAACCTAAACCTAAAAAAATAAAATTAAAAACTAAACCTAAACCTAAAAATTAAAAATAAAACCTAAACTTAAAAAATAAAATGAAAATAAAATTCAACTAAACTAAATAAAACTTAAACCTAAAAAATAAGCTAAAATTAAAAAATATAAACTAAAATTAATAATCCTAAAATAAATAAACTAAACTAAATAAATAAACCTAAAGAAAATAAAAAATAAACTAAACTAAAATAAATAAAAAATAAACTAAATAAACTTAATCCTACCAGTTTACTTAAATTTCTTTTTTAAAACCCTATACCCTAAACCCTACAACTAACCCTAAACCCTAAACTTACAACTTTAAACCTACAACCCTAAACCTACAACATTAAACCTACAACCCTAAACCCTAAACCCTAAACCATAACCCTAACCCTAACCCTAAACCCAAAATCCTAAAAGCATAAAACCCAACCCTAAACTAACCCTAACCCCCTAAACCCTAAACCCCAAACCCTAAACCTAAACCTAAAGTAATAAAATAAATTAAAAAGTAAACCTAAACCCTAATAATGAGCAGAACCTTGATGGCAGAAACATCACCATCAACTTGGCTTAGTCTAGATCTGGCAGTGGAGGCGAAGGCGGAGGTGGCAATTATCGCAGTGGTGGTGGGGGAACTGGAGGTGCTAGTGGGGTAGTGGTGGTCAGAGCTGGGTGGTTATGGAGGTAGATGGGGTGATGAAGGTTACAACTGTGGTGGTGGCGGAAGGAGAGATCAGAGATATGATAGTGGATCCCGCTACTTGAGAGGCCGGAGTGGTTTTGATGGGAACTAAAGAAACTAAAGAATGGCCAATCCGATCTGCTGCTTATGGAGCTGTGTCTTTACAGTAGAGACAGTTCTAGTTATCTAGGGTTTTTGATTTTCTCTACGCATGCTCATTTTTTATTTATGTTGTCACTTGTGCCCTAGAGAACTTGGTTGATGAAATTGAAAAGAAGAAATGTTGAATTTGAATTTGTTCTTTGTTTAAAAAAAACTAAAAACCCTAAACCCTAAACTAAAACTTGAACCCTAAACATAAAACCTAGACCCTAAAACCTAAACCCTAAAAATAAAAAAAAATAAAAAATAAAAAAACCTAACCCAAACCTTAAACCCTAAAACTCTAAACCCCAAACCCTAAACCCTAAACCCTAAACCCTAATAATAAACTAATAAACACTAAACTATACTAATTAATACTAAAACTAATAAACTAATTATAAATTAAAACAAAAATTATTAAAACTAACTAAACAAAACTAATTAAATAATAACTAAAAAATTAATAAACCAATAATAACAAAAAGTAACTAAACTAATAAAGAAACTAATAACTAAATTAAACATAAATAAAAAGCCCCACTAATAAATGAACTAAAAATAAACTAAATTATTGAAACTAATAAAAACTAAACTAAATCTAAACTCATAACTAAAACTATAATAAAAAAACTAACTAAACTAAACCTCAATAAATAACTAACTAATAAACCTAAACCCTACACATAACTAACCTAATAAATAACTAACTAATTATAAAACTAAACCCAACAACTAAACTAATAATAACTAAACTAACTAAACTAAAACTAATAACTAATAAACTAAAACTACTAAATTAACTAAATATCTAAAAAATAACTAATAATAAAAACTAACTAATAACTGAAACTAATAACTAAACTAAACTAATAAACTAATAAACTAACTAAACCTAATAATAAACTAACTAAATAATAATAACTAAAACTAATAATAAAACTAAAACTAAATAACTAATAACAACTAACACTAAACTAATAAACTAATAATAAACTAAATTAAATAAAATAAATAACTAAACTAATAATACTAATAAAAAACTAAACTAATAATAAACTAAATAATAAATAAAGACTAAATAAATAAACTAAACTTAATAAACAAACTAATAATAATAAACTAATAAAACTAACTAAATTAATAAACTAATAACTAATAATAAGAAAAAATAAACTAAGCTAAAAACTAATAATAACTAAAAAACACTAAATAATAATAAAACCTAATAACTTAAAAACTAACTAAACTAAACTAATAATAATAAACTAAATAATAAATAAATAAAACTAAACACTAAACTAACTAAATTAATAAATAATAATAAATTAAATAAATACTAACTAATAAAACTAATAATAGGTAACTAATAAAAATAAACTAATTATAACTAAACTAACTAAATAAATAACTAATAACTAAACTAACTAAAACTAATAAACTAATAATAATAATAAAAATAATAATAATAAATAATAATAATAATAATAATAATAAAACTAAATAAACTAAACACTAAACCCCTAATCCTTAATTAATAAAACTAATAATAATAAAACTAAAAATAACAAACTAAACTAAACTAAAATAACTAATAACTAAACTAATAAAACTAATAATAACTAAACGATAACTTTAAAAACTAATAAACTAATAATAAAACTAAACTAAAACTAACTAATAATTAACTAATAAAACCTAATAAACAAATAAATAATAAACTAATAAAACAAATAAACTAAAAACCTAATAATAACTACTAAAAAATTAAAACTAATAATAAACTAAATAAAACTAATAATAAATAACTAGTAACTTAAAACTAATAACTAATAAACTAATAAACTAATAAAAAAACTAACTAATAAAACTAAACTAATTAATAAATAAACCTAAACCCTAATAAATAAGAAACACAAAAACTAAACTAATAAAATAATAATATTAACTAATATTAAATAACTAAATAAATAACTAAAACTAAACCCCAAACTTAAACTAATAAATCATAAAAACTAACTAATAAATAAATATAATAATAACTAAACCTAATAAACTAACTAATAACTAATAATAAACTAATAATAAAATGCCTAACTAAAAAAATTCATAATAACTAACTAATAATTAACTAATAAACTAATAACTAAATAAAATAAAACTAACTAAATAACTAAACAAAATAACTAAACTAATAAACCTAATAAATAAACTAATAATAATAATAATAAAACTAACTAATAATAACTAAACTAATAAAACTAATAATAATAAAGTTAATAACTAACTAATTAAACAAATAAACTAATAATAATAAAACTAATAAAAACTAATTAATAAAAAACTAAATAACTAAACTGTAAACCCTAACTAAATAAATAAACTAAATAATAATAATAAAATAAATAATAATAAACATAAATTAATAATAATAATAATAAACTAAAAAAACTAATCTAAAAAAAACTAATAATAAACCAACTAACTAAAATAATAATAATAATAATAAATAATAAATAATTAATAATAACTAATAAAAAACTAAACCATAAACTAAACTAAAAAATTAATAATAATAATAGACTAATAAACCTCAACCCATAACTAAACTAATAAAACTAATAAACTAAACTAATAAACTAATAAAAAAACTAACAAAACTAAACTAATAAAACTAAACCACTTACTAAAACTAACTAAAATCTAAATAATAATAAAACCATAAACTAAAAATAATAACTAACTAAACGAAATAAATAACTAACTAACTAATAACTAATAAACTAATAAACAAACTAACTAAAAAAACTAACTAATAAAACTAAACTAATTAACAAATAAACGTATACTCTAATGAATAAAAAACACTAAAACTAAACTAATAAACTAATAATAATAACTAATAATAAATAACTAAATAACTAACTAAAACTAAACCCTAAACCTAAGCTAATAAACCATAAATACTAACTAATAAATAAACATAATAATAACTAAACCAAATAAACTAACTAATAACTAATAACAAACTAATAATAAAACACCTAACTAAAAAAATTAATAATAACTTACTATTAATAAACTAATCACTAAATAAAACAAAACTAGCTAAATAACTAAATTAAATAAATAAACTAATAAACCTAATAAATAAAGTAATAATAATAATAATAAAACTAACCAACAATAACTAAATTAATAAAAACTAATAATATTAATTATTATTATTAATAATTAACTAATTAAATAATAAACTAATAATAAACTAACTAATAAATAACTAAATAATAATAATAATAAAACTAATAATAATAAACTTAAATTAATAATAATAAACTAAAAAAACTAATCTAAAAAACTAATAATAAACCAAGTAACTAAACTAATAATAATAATAAATAATAAATAACTAATAATAACTAATAAAACCATAAACAAAACTAAAAAACTAATAATAATAAACTAATAAACCTAAACCCATAATTAAACTAATGAAACTAATAAACTAAACTAATAAACTAATAAATAAACTAACAAAACTAAACTAATAAAACTAAACAACTAACTAAAACTAAGTAAAACCTAAATAATAATAAAACCATAAACTAATAATAATAACTAACTAAACTAAATAAATTACTTACTAACGAATTAATAACTAAGAAATAAACTAAAATAAACTAAACCCTAATAAAAACACAAACTAAGTAAACTAACTAAATAAACTAATAAATTAAACATAAAATGCCCCCCACCCCGCTAAACTAACCTAAAATAATAATAACTAAAACTAAAACTAATAAAACTAAACTCATAACCTAACTAAAACTAAACTAACTAAACTAAACAAAAAACTAATAATAAACTTATATTAACCTAAAACTAATAAAACCTAATAATAACTAATAAACACTAAACCTAAAACCTATATTAAGCAATTTCAGGATCGCCCACATTCTTGGTGAGTTTTCGAGAATTTTCCCTCTTGGTTTCCCTATAGATTGTCGCTCTTGGAGCGATCTCAACATTTTCTTGTCTCGATGCTATGACTCATGGCATCGACTTCTTCAAATCCATGGGTTAAATCCCATGTGTCGATGGATCCCGCTAGGGCATTATATATTTTGGGTAATCCTACCTTTAAATTACTTGTTGTTACTAAATCTTTCAAAGAGGCTTTAGCTGGTAAGAATTCATCCACCGAGCCTCCTTTGAATTTTCTTCATATGACTTTTAAAGGTACTCTGACAATTATGATTTTAGATGAGGATATTGAAAGATTAGCTGAGCCTTTTGCTTTTTCTTTGACTAGAAAGTTTTCATTTAAACTACCAAAGATGGGAGATATTCATTCATTTTTTCATCACTTAAATTTATCTGGTTCTTTTTCTATCAGGCTGATTGATGCAAGGCATGTTCTGATTAAACTTTCTAATGACCTTGATTAAGTAATAATATTTTTTAGGTGATCATACTATGTTTTTAATTATCAAATGGGTATTCTGAAGTGGTGTTTGATGTTAATGAAGAGTCTCCTATTGTTCCCATTTGGATTTCCTTACCTAATTTACGGATTCATCTGTTTAATCATTAGATTCATTATGCTATTGGGTTGTTTTTTGGTCAGCCTTTGTAAGTTGATCAAGCAACAGCTGCTTCTTCTAGACTGTATGTTGCTAGAATTCTTGTAGAGATTGATATTACTAAAAAATATCTAAAAGAAATTTGGTTCAGTTCGGATAAATGCGGTTATTTTCAAAAAGTTGTTTTTAAGAACTTTCCTATTTTTTGTAATCTTTGTAAGATTCATTTGCATGAAATTTTTGAATGCTTTATTGCTCATCCCTCTCTTAGGAAGAAAATCATCAGTAAGAATTCAATTGTTGAAAAAAAATTATGATTCTCTCAAGTTGGATAAAGGAAAAATTTGCTTTTCAAAATTTTGATGTTTTGTAAACCTAAATTTCTGAATCTTTTGAAAAAGTTTTACCTATTAAAGATTTTCCTAATGCGAAAGGTAATTTTGATGTTTTTGAAAAAGTTTTAACTAATAATCATGGTCTAAGTGTTTGATTTGATGATTCTATTAAAGGGAAGACTTTAGAGGCTATGGTTAATGATTCTAAAGGTTTGGATGTTGTGCATAGGTCCTTTCATGATGATGGTTTGAATATTATTGATGTTAACACCATTTCTTCCAATCAGTTGGATGTTGTTTCTCTTTCTCCTATGTATGCTTTAGATCATGGGAAAGAGATTATTTCTTTGCCTTCTTTGATTGAGAATGGTGGTGAAAAGAATGTTCTTATTTTTGATATTTTAACTTCTGGTCCTGACAATCATGTTAATATTGGTGATCCTTCTTTTAAAAAAATAAGATTTAGATACCTATGAAAATTCTCTCATTATGAATAGTTCTATTTCAGTTCAAAATGATGGTTTTTCTATGGCTAGTAATTATGTTCATAATTTGGTAATATGCTATGTGTTTCTAAGGGATTTGAATCTTACTTTAATTCCTTCCATGAAGATTATAATTTGGATTCTACTTCTCTTGCTTCTTTTATGAATTAAGACAGGGAGGATACTCTTCAGGTTTTATTTGAAGGTGAAAATATTGATAATTATCTTTTTAATAAAGCTATTTATGCTCCTTCCATCACTTCTAATTTTGAAATGCATACTATTTTTGATTTTCCTTTGTCTAATGTTGTGGATGAGTTTAAATGCTCTTCTTTAAAATTGATAGCTTCTACTAATCCCCATGCCTTTTATAACAATATTGATTCATTTTTGGATGGAGATTTTTTAGAGAAAGGCATGGTTATAAAACTTTTTACAAGAAGAAAAAGAGAAAAAGTGTTCAGATTTATGCCCCTCCTCACTTGCCGAGGGTTACTCATTCCAAAGCTTCTTGGAAATAATCTCTCTTGTCCTTGGGAGGTTTTGACTTTTGGTTGGTTTTTTCTCTGTTGGTTGAACTTTTGTTGTGTTTTTTCTTGCTAGCTGGAGTATTGGCTTCTTGGCTAATTTTCCTCCTTCTAGCTTGGTGTATCTGGCTTTCTATTTGTTGTGTTTTTTTGTGCCCTTTAGCTGGTTGGTTTTGTGCTGGTTACTTTGTTTCTGTTAGCTTGCCTTTCTTTTGTTGGTGCTTTTGTTCTGTTTATTGGTGGTAGGTTGGGCATTTTGTCTTCAAGGTTTGTCCATTAAATTATTCTATTTCATCTTGTTTTAGATTTTGCTAACCTTCTTCTTTTTTTGGTTGATTTGGTTCCTCTCTTCTCTTGGGCTATTTTTTTCTTGGTTCTCTATTATTTTCCTTTCCTTTCATGCCTAGGTGGCTTTGGGTTGGTGTTGTTGTGGGCTCTCTGTTTGGTTGGTTTTGTTGGTTGTTCCTCTATTGGCTTTGGTTTTGAGGGCCCTTTTTTTTTTTGGGCTATGAGCTACTTTTCTCCCTCTTTTATAAGAGGTGTTCATATTATGTTTTGTTGGGATTGCCTTATTTTACTTCTTTCTGTTGGTCTTCTCTCTTTTTGTTTCATTAGTTTCACTTTTTCTTCAGCTGGGTGGCTATTATGATAGGTTGTATTTTTCTTTGGATGGGATGGCTATGATGATATGATGGATTTTTTCCTCAATATTTTTGTGGCTGGTGACTTTTCCTATTTGTAACCCTTGAAGTTGGATACACTTAGGATTTGATGCCCCTTATTAATGTGATTTTCTTTCTTTCCTCATATCTGAGCCTCAGTTTTTTTCTCTTTATGTTTTCTGATCTCTTTTTGCCTGAGATTTCTTGTAGGTTGCAGTTTCTTATTTTTAGTTAGTCTCTTCTTCTTCTTGAGGGAGGGTCTTCGATTGTCTCTTTTTTCTTAGATGGCTGAAGTTGTCTTCAGTTACAGGTTGTAGCTTTCCATTTCATATGGATCTTTATCTTTTTGGAGGTTCTTATGGAGCTCTGTGGATTCTTCCCTTTGTTGGCTTTCGCTTAGCTTTTTTAGTTTTATCTTTCTTTTCTTTTCTTTATTGCTCTTTGATGTATTAGTTTAGAGACTAAACTCTTTAGGATTCTCTTGTAGCTCATTTGAGTAGTAGGTTTTTTTTCTTTTTGAGTTTAGTCTCTAATATGGTCTCCTTGTACCTATTTTTCTGAGCAATTTAGTGATAAATAAAACAAACCCTAAACCCTAAACCCTAAACCCTAAACCTTAAACCCTAAAAACCCTAAAGCCTAAACACTAAACCCTAAACCCTAAAACCTAAACCCTTTCCTAAACCCTAAACCCTAAAACACTAAACACTAAACCATAAACCTTAAACCCTAAACCCTGAAAACCTAAAAACCTAAACTTAAACTAAATAAAACCTAAAAATAAAATAAATAAAAAACTCAAAACTAAATAATAAAAAAAATGAAATAAAATAAAAACCTAAACTAAAATCTAAACCAAAACCTAAAATTAAAATAAAATAAAAAATAAAAATAAACTAAAATAAAATAAATAAAAACCTAAACTAAACTAAAAAATATATAATAAACCTAACAATAAAAGATCTAAATAAAATAAAAACTAAATGTAAAATAAAAATAAAATAAACCTAAAAAAATAAAATAAAAACTAAATGAAAACCTAAACCTAAAAAAAACATAAAAATTAAACCTTAAAATTAAAAAAAATAAAACCAAACCCTAAATTAAAAAAAAAAACTAAACCTATAATAAAAATAAAATAAACAAAATAAAATAAACATAAACCAAAGATAAAATAAACTAAACTAAAATAAATAAAATGTAAACCTAAACCTAAACTAAATAAAATAAAATAAAATAAACTAAATAAACCTAAACCTAAACTAAAAAATAAAACCTAAACTTAAAAAATAAAATAAAAACTTGAACCTAAACTTAAAAATAAAAAATAAAATAAAATTAAAACTCAGCTAAAAAATAGACCTAAACCTAAACCTAAACCAAAAGGATAAACTAAAATAAAAAACTTAAACTAAAATAAATATACATAAATTAAATAAAATAAAAAATTAGACCTACATAAAAATAAAAAAAAATATAAACTAAAATAAATAAAAAATAAACTTAAGAAACTAAATTAACTTAAACCTACCGGTTTACCTAATTTTAAAAAAAAACTGAAACCCTAAATCCAAAACTGAAAACCCTAAACCCTAAATCTTAAACCTTAAAACTAACCCTAAACCCTAAACCCTAAAAAACCCTAAACCTTAAACCTTAAACCCGAAACCCTAAATCTTAAACCCTAAACCCTAAACCCGGTTGAGCTAATTTTTATGAAAGGTGATCTTAAAGAAGTCAGCGAAGAGGTTGCAAAATACAAAGTTGGTGCTCCTGCCTGTGTTGGTCTTGTTACACCTATTGATGTTGTGGTTCCTCTAGGCAACACTAGTCTGGATCCTTCAGAGACTTCTTTCTTCCAGGTTCTCAACATCCTAACTAAAATCAACAAGGGTATTGTTGAAATTATCACCTCGATTGAGCTGATTAAAAAGGGCGATAAGGTGGGATCCTTAGAGGTTTCTCTCCTCGCTAAGATGGGGATTAGTCCATTCTCTTATGGCCTTGTCATCCAGTCTATGTATGATGATGGTTTGGTGTTTAGTCCTGAGGTGCTTGAGCTCATTGAAGATGATCTCATCAAGAAGTTTTGGTGGGCCTTTCAAAGATCAATTCTCTCTCACTAGCCCTCTCTTATCCCACCCTTGTTGCAGCACATGTTCATCAATGCTTACAAGAATGTCCTCACTGTCGTGATTGCCAATGATTACACATACCCAGAGGCCGAGAAGGTTAAGGAGTATTTGAAGAAATCTGATGATATGGGCTTTGTTGGCCTTCTATAAAATCAAATTTTATTGTCTCTAGGAGTTAAAACATTGTGAAATACTACTTTTGTGAATTTTTTAATTGCATTTTATTTTGTCCTATTTTATTAGTTGTTAGAGGATAATGCCTTGTTTGATTTCAAAATTTCTTGTTTGTTATGAAATCATTTGAGTTTAAAAAAATACCCTAAACCCCAAACCCTAAACCCTAACCCTAAACCCTAAACCTTTAACCCTAAACTCTAAACCTAAACATAAAGTAACTAAATAAAGTAAAAAATAAACCTAAACCCTAAAATTGAATAAACCTAAACCTAAACCTAAACCTTAAGAATGGGTAGAACCTTGACAACATGAACATCACCGTCAATAAGGCTAAGTCTAGATCTGGCAGTGGAGGCGAAGGCGGAGGTGGCAGTTATCACAATGGTGGTGGGGGATGTGGAGGTGCTGGTGGATATGTAGGCGGTGGTTAGAGCACTGGTGGTTATGGAGGTGGGAGGAGAGATCGGGGATATGATGGTGGATCTCACTACTCGAGAGGCCGTGGTGGTTCTGATGGAAATTAGAGAAATTGAAAAATGACCGATCCGATCTACTGCTTATGGAACTATGTCTTTATAGTAGAGATGGTTCTAGTTATATATGGTTTTTGATTTGCTCTATTCGTGCTCATTTTTTATCTGTGTCGTTGCTTATGTCCTAGAAAACTTGGTGTGTTACTTGGTTGATGAAATCAAAACTAAGAAATTTTGAATCTTAATTTATTCTCTGTTAAAAAAGGAAAAACCAAAAACCCTAAACCCCAAACTAAAACATGAACCCTAGACCTAAAACCTAAACCCTAAACCTAAACCCTAAACCCTAAACCATAAAACCCTAAACCCTAAAACTTAAACCCTAAAACTGAAATTGTGAACCGTAAACCCTAAAACCTAAATGTTAAACCCTAAACCTTAAACTTTAAACCCTCAACTAACCCTAAACCCTAAACCTAAACCTTAAACCCTAAAATGCTATAAACCAAAACCTAAACTAAATAAAACCTAAAAATAAAATAAATAAAACAACCTAAACCAAAATAAAATAAAACAAAAACCTAAGCTAAAACCTAAACCTAAACCTGAACCTAAACCAAAAAAAATGTAGAATAAAAAATAAAATCTAAAATAAAATAAAATAAATAAAACCCTAAGCTAAACTAAAAAATAAAACCTAAGTAAAATAAAATCTAAACCTAAAATAAAAATAAAATAAAATGAAATAAAAACTACATAAAAACCTAAACTTAAAATATAAACTTAAAAATAAAACCTAAAAAAAATCAATTCTAAACCCTAAACTTAAAAAAAAATAAACCTAAAATAAAAATGAAAAATACCTAAACCTAAACTAAGATAAAATAAACTAAAATAAATAAGACCTAAAGCAAAACCTAAAATAAACTAAACCTAAATCTAAACCAAAACCCTAAATAAAAGAAAATAAACAAAAATAAACGTAAACCTAAACTAAAAAATAAAGCCTACAAATAATCCTAAAATAAAAACATAAGAACTAAACCTAAAAAATAAAATAAAAACCTAAACATAAACTTAAAAATAAAAAATAAAACCTAAATCTAAAAGATAAAATAAAAATAAAACTAAACTAAAAAATAAACCTAAACCTAAAAATTAAAGTAAAATAAATAAACCTAAAATAAATAAACTAAACTAAATAAAAATAAAAATAAACCTAAAAATAAAATAAATAAAATAAATAAAAAATAAACCAAATAAACCTAAACCTACCAGTTTACTTAATTTAAAAAAATTAAAAATTAAAAAACTGACATAGGCACCAGTGAGCTTACATAAACCCTAAACCCTAAACCTTAAAACCCAACCCTACCCACCCTACTCTAAACCCTAAAAATCTAATCCCTAAACCCTAAACCTCAAACCCTAAAACCTACAACCTAAACCATAAACCCTAAACCCCAATCCCTATACCCAAAATCATAAACCCTAAAAACCTAAAAACCTAAACCTAAACTAAATAAAACCTAAAATTAAAATAAATAAATAAACCAAAACCTAAAAATAATAAAATAATAAAATAAAATAAAAATCTAAACTAAAACCTAAACCTAAACTTAAACCTAAATGTAAAAATAAAAACTAAACTAAAATAAAATAAAGTCCTAAACTAAACTTAAAAAAATAAACTTAAAATAAAAAAAAACTTAATAAAATAATAACTAAATGTAAAATAAAAATAAAATAAACCTAAAATAAAATAAAATAAAAACTAAATAAAAATATAAACCTAAATAATGAACCTAAAAATAAAACCTACACCCTAAACTAAAAAAAACCCTAAACCTAAAATAAACCTAAACCTGAACTAAAATAAATAAAATCTAAACCTAAGCCTAAAATAAACTAAACCTAAACCCTAAACTAAATAAAATAAAATAAACTAAAAAAAACATAAAACTAAACTAAAAAATAAAACCTAAAACCTAAGCTTAAAAAAAAACCTAAACCTAAACTTAAAAATAAAAAATAAATCATAAACCTAAAAGATAAAATAAAAATAAAACTAAACAAAAAAATAAACATAAACCTAAATCTATACCAAAAAAGTAAACTAAAATAAAAAACCTAAACTAAAATAAATAAACCTATAATAACTAAGCTAAACTAAATAAAAATTAAAAATAAACCTAAAGAAAAATAAAAAAAATAAAATAAATAAATAAATAAAGTTATACTAAATAAACAAAATAAATCAAAACCTGCCAGCATTTAATTTTAAAAAAACCCTATGCCCTATACCTAAACCCAAAACCCTAAAATCCTAAACCCTAAAACCCTACCATAAACCCTAAATTGTAGGCAGAAACCCTAAAACACCTTAAATTCTAAACCTTAAACTAACCCTAAACCCTAAACCCTAAACCCTAAACCCTAAACCCTAAAACCTAAACCCTAAACCCTAAACTAACCATAAACCCTAAACCCTAAACTCTCAAAATCCTAAACCCTAAAGCCTAAACATACTTAAATTCCCTTCCTATTTACCCCAATCTATACTTTCCTGACCTTTTTTTGGGTCATAATGGTGCTGGTTTTAATTAGTTTCCCTATCCTCTGAGCCTGGTGGTTTTCTTTCTATGGCTCATGCTTTGTGTCTAGTTGGGTTATGGTTGTGCAGTTTTAGCCTACCCTTTAACCAATGAATGTTTAGTTTGCCTCTGGTTTTGGCTGGTTGTGGACTTTTTTGAATTAGATTTGTGGATGCTATGGTTGGTTCTACTGGTTGCTGCTATTTAGTTCTTTTATCTGCCTAGCTATTTTGGGTGGTTATTTTTTCATAGTTGTCATTGGCCTCTTCTAATTTGGCTTAGTTTTAGGTTTTTTGGTGGTTGGTGTTCTCTTTTCCTAGTTTGGCTTGGAGGTTTCTGCTGGTTGGTTCCATCTGCCTTGTGAATTAGAGTTTGCTGTTCTATGGTTATTGTCTCCCCATTTTCTCCTTTCTAGTGACTGTCTGCTCTTTCAAATTTGGAAGGGGTTTTGTTTGCCTCTAGCCTTGTTTCTTTCCTTACAATTTTGCTGCTTGTGGTTGGGTGGTCCTCCTTTGCCTTTTCTAGTTTGGGTTGGTGACTACCTTTTTTATTTCTTGGTTATTTTGGAGATCTCCAGGTAGGTTGTGTCTTTGTCTATTGTTGTTATTTTCCCTCTTTTTAGGCTCTATATTAATTGTATTTGCTTGTTGGTTTTGTTGGCTGACTGGGCTGGTTGGCTATTTTGGCTGGCTGGGTTGGTTGACTATGTGGATGTGTTAGTTGTGTTTGATGGTTCATTTAGGTGTTTTTGGTTGGGTTTCTGGTCTGCTCCTTGGTTAGTTATCCTCTCTTGGGTGCAATTATTTTTCCTTTATTTTTGCTTCCCAATTTGGTTGTCGATTTTCCTACTGCTTTGACTTCTCCTACTGCTCATCCTGTTGCAGCTGGCCTAGGTGGTTTTATTGGCTATTTTATTAGTGGACAATATGAGCTCCTGTGGTTTTTTGGTATTATTTTAGGACTTGTTTTTGTGGCTCATGTCTTGCCTTGGATGCTTGTGCTATGGCTTGGTGTTTTGGCCTTTTTGTTGGTTGTTGGTATTGACTCCTTTTGGTTTAGTTGGCTCTCCTTACTTTCTGATATTTGCCTCTTACTTGGTGATGGTGGATTTTCTTTCCTTTTTGCTGCCTTGGTGGTGGTTTTGATTGTAATTTTTGGATGACCTCTTGGTCTCTCTATGCTATGGCTTTCCTCTCTCTAGTGCTGCTTATCTTCTACTATTTTGTGATTTGGGTGGAGGTTTTGCCCTTGGAATTGGATTGCTAGTGCTCTAGAGATAGTTGTGGGTTATTCTCAACCACTGACCCTGCTGTAACTTCTGGGATACTGGGTTTATGTGTTTGGTCTGTTGTGGGTTTTGGTTGGTGGGTTAGCTGCTGGCCGGCTACTAGCTGGCTATTTTTAACTATTTTTTTGGGGTAGGAATTGGATCACTATGGATTGTTTTTCCTTGGATGGTTGCTTATATCAGTATGCTGTCTATGATGGCCTTGATTTTTCCCCATATCTTCTCTCTGGTTGATATCATGCATATGATTGTAACCCTTCTCATGAAGTTTATGTATTGTTTCTCCTTGAGATGATCTTAATTGAGCCCAAGCCATCACTTTCTCAACTCTTTCAAAATTATTTACTTTATCATTCTTCCTTGAGCTATGACCATTGCCTTTGTAGTGTTTTGTAGATTTCTTTTGCAGGTTGGAACTTCACAGATGGAATGATCTTTACTCAGTGAACTCAAGTACTATTGATGTGGAGCTTGCTTATCTTACCTTCTTAAAGGGATCATGAGCTATTGCTGACTAGTCCTTTTACTTTTTCTTAAGTTTTATTAATCCTTTTTGTGTCTTTTGTCATTTACTTTCATGCTACTACTTTTTCTCTTTTATTTCCTTTTTTCCATTGTACTTAGATGGGGGTTTAGCTCTTTAGGTTCCTTGTTGCTCTATGAGCAGTAGAAATTTGAGCTTTACCCCTTTTAAGGACATTGTATCCTTTATTTTTATGGTAATAAAATTCTAACTTTCCCTAAAAAGAAATCCTAAACCCTAAGAGTGGTGGAACCTTGATGGTAGGAACAACACCTCCAACCAAACTCAGTTTTGATCTGGTAGTGGAGGCGAAGTCAGAGGCGGTGGTTATCACAGTGGTGGTGGGGAATCTGGAGGTGTTGGTGAATATGGAGGTGGTGGTCGGAGTAGTGGTGGTTATGGAGGTGGGAGAAGTGACAGAGCTTACAACCATGGTAGTTGCGGAGGGAGAGATCGAGGAATGATGGTGGATCTCACTACTCGAGAGGTGGGGTGGCTCTAATGGGAACTGGAGAAACTTAAGAATGGTCGATCCGATCTGCTTCTTATGGAACTGTGTCTTTACAGTAGAGACGGTTCAAATTATTTAGGGTTTTTTAGTTCCTTTATGTGTGCTCATTTTTGATCCATGTCGTCACTTGTGTCTTCAATAACTTGGTGTGTTACTGGGTTGATGAAATCGAAAGAACAAATGTTGAATCTGAATTTGTTCTCTTTTAAAAAAACCCTGAACCCTAAACCCTAAAAATCCTAAACCCTAAAAATCCTAAACCCTAAACCCTAAACCCTAATCGCTAAACCCTAAAACCATAAACCCTAAAACATAAACCCTAAACCCTAAAACCTAAACCTAAACTAAACCCCAAACCCTAAACCCTAAACCCTAAACAAACCCTAAACCCTAAAACCTAAACCTAAACTAAATAAAACCTAAAAAAATAAATAAATAAATAAAAAAACCTAAATTAAATAAAACAATAAAATAAAATAAAATCCTAAACTAAAACTTAAACCTAAACTTAAAATAAAATAAAATAAAAATTAAAATTAAAAATATAATAAAATAAATAAAAAAACTAAACTAAAAAATAAAATAATCCTAAAATATAATAAATAAATTAAAAACTAAACATAAAATAAAAAATATACCTAAAATAAAATAAAATAAAAACCTAAACCTAAAAAGAAAACCTAAAAAAACCCTAAATAAATAAAAAATAAAACCTAAACACTAAACTAAAATAAACAAAATAAAATAAACCTAAACCTAAAATAAATAAAATAAAATAAACCAAAATGTAAACTAAAATAAATAAAATCTAAACCTAAGACTAAAGCATAAACTAAATTAAATAAACTAAAATAAACCTATCCTAAACTAAAAAATAAAACCAAAAAATAAACCTAAAATAAAAGCCTAAAACCCAAACCCAAAAAATAAAATAAAAACCTAAACCTAAACCTAAAAATAAATAATAAAACCAAAACATAAAAAATAAAATAAAAATAAAACTAACCTAGAAGATAAACATAAACCTACCTAGAAAACAAATTAAAATAAAATAACCTAAACTAAAATAAATAGACCTAAAATAAATAAACTAAACTAAATAAAAAATCTAAATAAAATAAAAAATGAAATAAACAAAAATAAATAAAAAAGAAACTAAATAAACATAAACTGGGTTTGTGTAATTTTTTAAAAAAACCCTAAACCCAAAAATAAACACTAAACCTACAACACTAAACCCTAAACCCTAAAATAACCCTAAAACATAAACATTAAACCCTACACACCTTCCCCTAAATCTGACCTAACTAACCTTAAACCCACCAAACCTAAACTAAACCACCCTAAACTCATCATGCTAATCCTCCCTGACCTCTAAACTAAACTAACCCACCCAAAGTGACCCAAACCTAAAACACTAAACCCTAAAGACTAAACTCAAACCCTAAAGCTGAAAACTTAACCTCCACACCTGATCTCACCACTAGCCTAAACCCTAAACCTGCATAAACCCTAAAACCCTGGGTCCTGACACTAAACCCTAAATCTCTCTGCACTCCACCTATACTAAACCCTAAACCCTGGGCCTAAACCTAACCTCAGGTAACTAAATAAATTAAAATAAACCTAAACCCTACCAACTAAACCTTCTAAACCTCCCTAAACCCTAAACCAAAAAGCCCTAAACTCTATAAACCTCCTAAACCTAAACCATAAACTCCATCTAAACCTAAACACCTAGCTAAAACTAACTAAACTAAATAAAAAAATAAAATAAATACAAAATAAAAAAATAAAATAAAATAAAACATAAATGAAAACTTAAACCAAACCTATAAGATAAAAATAAAATAAAAATAAATAAATAAAACTAAACTAAAACTAAATAATTAAAATAAAAACTAAATCTAAAATAAAAATGAAATAAACCTAAAATAAAATAAAATAAAACTAAATAAAACTAAACAAAAATAAACTAAAAATAAAACATAAAATAAATAAAACCTAAACCATAAAAAAAATAAAACCTAAAATAAAAATAAAATAAACCTAATCCTAGAATAAAATAAATAAAACCTAAATCTAAACCTAAACTTAAACTAAATAAAATAAAATAAACTAAAAATAATCGTAATTCTAAACTAAAACATAAAACCTAAAAATAAACTTAAAATAAAAACCTAAAACCTAAACCTAAAAAAATAAAATAAAAACCTAAACCTAAACCTAAAATAAAAATAAAACCGAACCTAAAAGTAAAATAAAAATAAAGTCAACTAAAAATAAACCTAAACCTAAAACATAAACTAAATAAAAAATCTAAACTTAAACAGATAAACCTAAAATAAATATACTTCATAAACCTAACCCTACCATTTTACTTAATTAAAAAAAGAAACCTTAAACCTTAAATCCTAAACCCTAAACCCTAAACGTACTCCCCTAAACTCTAAACCCTAAACCCTAAACCTTAAACCCTAAACCCTAACCTTAAACCCTAAACCCTAAAGCATAAACCCTAAAACCCTAACCCCTAAACCCTAAACAATAAACCCTAAACCCCAAACCCTAAACCCTAGACCTTAAACCCCAAATCCTAAACCTAAACCAAAATTAAAGAAATTTAAAAATAAACCTAAACCATAAAACCTAATAAACCTAAACCTAAACCTAAACCCTAAGGATGGGTAGAACCTTGAAGAAAGGAACATCATCATCAACTAGGCTCAGTCTAGCGCTGGCGATGGAAGTGAAGACGGATGCCGCAATTTTCATAGTGGTGGTGGGGGATATGGAGGTGCTGGTTGGAGCAGTTGGGGTTAAGGAGGCAGGAAGAGCGAAGGAGGTTACAGCTGTGGTGGTAGCCAAGGCAGAGATCGGGGATATGATGGGGGATCCCGCTACTCGAGAGGCCTAGGTGGTTTTGATGGGAACTGCAGAAACTGAAGAATGGCCAATCTGATCTACTGCTTATGGAACAATGTCTTTACAGTAGAGACAGTTCTATTAATCTATGGTTTTTTATTTGCTTTATGCGTGCTCATGTTTTATTTATGTCATCACTTCTGTCTTAGAAAACTTGGTTGATGAAATCCAAAAGATGAAATGTTAAATCTAAATTTGTTCTATATTTAAAAAAAACAAAAACCCTAAAAACTAAATAAAAACTTGAACCTTAAACCTAAAACCTAAACCCTATACCTAAACCCTAAACCCTAAAAACCCCAAACCCTAAACCCTAAACCCTAAACACTAAACCTTAAAACCCTATACCCTAAATCCTAAAACATAAACCCAAAATCCTAAACCCTAAACACTAAACCCTAAACAACAAACCCTAAAAACCCCAAACCCTAAATCCTAAACCCTAAAGACTAAACCTTAAAACCCTATACCAAATAAAAACCAAAAAAAAAACCTTAGAACCCTATACCCTAAACCTTAAAACCTAAACCCTAAATCCTAAACCCTAAACACTAAACCCAACCCCACCCTACCCCCTAAACCCTAACAATAAACCCTAAGCCTAAACCCTAAAAGAAAAAAAACTAAACCTAAACTAAATAAACCTAAAAATAAAATAAATAAAAACATTAACAAAAATCAAAATAACAATACAACAACAAAAAATAACAAAATCCCACTAGTGGAATTCTCTCATCGCGTTGTCTGTGTCAAATTCATTTAAATCAAGTATACTAAGATCATTTTTTTATCTTAACCAAGTCTTTTTTGGGTCTACCTTTCTTACAACATCAAATCTAATCGTCTACTCTCTCCCCAACGGTCATCAACGGTGACGCTTGTGTGGCCAAACCATCTAGGACTCTCCCTAATCTTATCTGAGAAACCTAAAAAGAGTAAACCTAAACCTTAACCTAAACTAAATAAAATAAGATAAACTAAAAATAAACCTAAACCTAAACTAAAAAATAAAACCTAAATAAAAACCAAAGAAAAAAAAATAAAAACTTAAACCTAAACCTAAAAATAAAAATAAAATTAAACCTTAAAAATTAAATAAAAGTAAAACTAAACTAAAAAATAAACCTAAATCAAAACTTAAATGTAAAAATAAACTAAAATAAAAATCTAAACAATAATAAATAAACCTAAAATTAATAAACTAAAATAAATAAAAATTAAAATTAAAATTAAAATAAAAAATAAACTAAATTAAAATAGAAAGGAAAATAAATAAACTTAAACCTACAATTTTTTGCTTAATTTTTAAAAAATAATAAAAATAATAAACCCTAACCTTAAACCCTAAAACCCACAAACATTAAAGCCACACTTAAACCTAAACCCTAAATTGTAAAACCCTAAACAAATCTTAATACCACCTAAACCCTAAATCCACCTTAAAAGCTAAAACCTAAACCTAAACTAAATAAAACCTAAAATTAAAATAAATAAAAAAACTTAAACCTAAATAAAATAAAATAAAAACCTAAACTAAAACAAAAACCTAAACCTAAACCTAAAAGTAAACCTAAAATTATATAAATTAAAAAATAAAAACTAAACAAAAATAAAAAATAAAGACTTAAACTAAACTAAAAAAATAAAATTAACCTAAATAAAACCTAAATAAAATAAAACTAAATGTAAAATAAAATGTAATAAACCTAAAAATAAAACCTAAACTTAAAATAAACCTAAAATAAAAAAATAAAACCTAAACCCTAAATAAAAATGTAAACTTAAAATAAATAAAATAAAATAAAATATAAACCTAAACTAAAATAAAATAAACTAAAATAAGTAAAACTAAACCTAAAATAAACTAAATGATCCCTAAACTAAAACAAATAAAATAAACTAAAAAATAAACCTAAACCTAAACTAAAAATAAAACCTAAAATACCTAAAATAAAACCTAAAACCTAAACCAAAAAAATAAAATCGAGCTTAAATGTAAACCTAAAATAAAAAATAATACCTAAACCAAAATAAAATAAAATAAAACTAAACTAAAAATAAACATAAAACTAAACCTAAATATAAAAACTAAAATAAAACCTAAACTAAAATAAGTAACTAAAAATAAAATGAAAAATAAACTAAAACCAACCGGTTTGTAATTTATAAAACCCATAAACCCTACCACATGCCTGACCCTCTGATCACTGCCGGGAACTCTAGGCCTGACCTGAGCCATGGGCCACACAGGCCCACACCCAAGGCCCTGGGCCCACAACTACTGAGCTGAGCCACTGAGCCACACCTGACCACCCACATGGCCTAAACATGAGCCAGCCAACCTCTACCTAACTGACCACACCCTGCCATGTCCACTTACTGCCACCCTGGCCCATGCCAACTGACTACCAAGCCAGACCCACTGATACTACCTGACACAACCCCCACCGACCGACCACGCCTAACCCCTAACACTCCTAAAGCCTAAGCCACGGCTGAGCCTAAAAAGAGAAAAATTAAGCCTAAAAAAACCAAATAACATAATAAAAATAAAAGCCTAAACCTAAATAAAAAAAAATAAAATAAAAAAAACCTAAATAAAATGATAAATAAAATAAAACCTAAACTAACATAAACTTAAAAAAAATAAAATATATATAAACTAAAATATTAAAAATGTCAACTAAATAAAAAAATAAAATAAACCTAAGAATAAAAATCTAAATAAAATAAAAACTAAACGTAAAATAGAAATGAAATAAACCTAAAATAAAATCAATTTAAAACTAAATAAAAACCTAAACCTAAAAAATAAACCTAGAAATAAATAAATTATGAAGCCTAAACCATAAACTAAAAAAAAAAACCTAAACCTCAAATGAAAAAATAAACAAAATAAAATAAACCTAAACCTAAACTAAAATAAATAAAACCTAAACATAAACCTAAAATAAACTAAACCTAAACTTAAAATGAAACTAAATAAAATAAAATAAACTTACCTAAACCTAAACTAAAAATAAAACATAAAAATAAACCTAAAATAAAAACTTAAAACCTAAACCTTAAAAGATAAAATAAAAACCTAACCCTAAACCTAAAAATAAAAAAAATAAAACTTAAACCAAAAAAATAAAATAAAAATAAAATTCAACTAAAAAATAAACTTAAACATAAACCTAAACCTAAAAAATAAACTAAAACAAAAAACTTAAACTAAAATAAATACACTTAAAATAAATAAACTAAACTAAATAAATAAATAAAACCTAAATAAAAATAAAAAATAGAATAAATAAAAATAAATAAATAATAAACTAAGTAAACTGGACATCGGGTTTGCTTTTTTTTTAAAATAAAATCTTTAACCGATCCTAAATCTTAAATGCTAAACCCTAAACCCTAAACTAACCCTAAACCCCAAATCTTCTGCAAACTACCTACAACCCTAAACCCTAAACCACTAAACTTTAACCCTAACCCTGACCCCAACCTAAACGCCTAAACCCAAAACTTTAAGCCTAACCCTAAACCCTAAACACTAAATCGCAAACCATGAACCCTCAACTAACCCTAAACCATAAACCCTAAAATGTTAAAAAAAAACTAAACCTAAACTAAAAAAACCTAAATATAAAATAAATAAATAAACTTAAACAAAAAAAAAATTAAAATTAAAACATAAAAACATAAACTACAACCTAAACCTAAGAAGAAAAGCAAAATAAAAAAATAGAAAATAAATTAAAATAAGATTTAAAAAAACCTAAACTAAACTAAAATATAGAAATCCTAAATAAAATAAAAATGAAACCTAAAATAAAAATAAAATAAACCTAAAATAAAATAAAATAAAAACTAAATAAAAACCTTAATCAAAAAAATAATCCAAAAAATAAAACCTAAACTTAAAATAAAAATAAAATAAACCTAAACCTAAACTAAAATAAACTAAACTAAAATAAATAAAATCTAAATCTAAACTTAGAAAAACTAAACTTAAACCTAAACCTAAACTAAATAAAATAAAATAAACTAAAAGAAAACCTAAACCTATACTAAAAAATTAAACCTAAAAATAAACATAAATGCAAAACATAAGCATAAAAAATAAACTAAACTAAATAAATAAACTAAAATAAATAAACCTAAAATAAATAAATTAATCTGAACACAAATAAAAATAAAAAATAAAATACACTAAAATAAATATATAAACTAATTAAACTTAAACCTAACATTTTACTTTCTTTTAAAAAATATATATACAATATAAAAATGTAAAAAATATAAAAAAATGCTTACTTTAAACTCTAAACTCTATACCCTAAACCTTAAACCCTAAAACCTAAACCTTAAACCCTAGCCCCCAAACCCTAAACCCTAAACCCTAAAAAACTAAAAAACTAAACCTAAACTAAATAAAAACTAAAAATAAAATAAATAAATAGAACCTAAACCTAAATAAAAAATAAAATAAAATAAAAACCTAAATCTAAACATAAATCAGAACCTAAACCTTAATCGAAACCTAAAAATAAAATAAAATAAAAACTAAAAACTAAACTAATATAAACTAAATAAAAACCTAAACTAAACTAAAAAATAAAATATAACAAAAAATAGAAAACCTAAATAAAATGAACCTAAACCTAAAAAAATTAAAAATAAACTAAATATAAAACCTAAACCTAAAAAATAAACCTAATAATAAAACCTAAAAAAATAAAAAAAAAACCTAAACCCTAAACTAAAAAAATGAATACCTGAAATAAACAAAATAAAATAAACTTGGACCTAAACTAAAATAAACTAAACTAAAATAAATAAAATTTAAACCTAAACATAAAATAAACTAAACTTAAACCCTAAACAAAATAAAATAAAATAAACTAAAAATAAATGTAAACCTAAACAAAAAATAAAATCTAAAAAAAAATCCTAAAATCTAAACATAAAAAAATAAAATAGAAACGTAAACCTAAACCTAAACCTAAAAATAAAAAAATAAAACTAAACAAAAAGATAAACATATATCTAAACCTAAACCTAAAAATAAATTAAAATAAAAAACCTAAACTAAAATTAATAAACCTATAATAAATAAACTTACCTAAATAAAAAAATAAACTTAATTAAAATAAAAAATAAAATAAAATGAAATAAATTAAAATAAACTAAATAAAATTAAACCTATCAGTTTTGTTAATTTTTTTTTAAAAAAACCCCTTAAACCCTAAACCCTAAACCTTAAACCCTAAATCATCCTAAACTAAACTACTAACTACCTATCACCACCCTAAACACTAAATCACCTCCCTGGGCCACACCCTGACCTAACATAAATCCTAAACTTAACCTAATCCTCCCTAAACCACACCCTAAATAATAAAACCATAAAACCCTAAACCCTAGGCATAAACCCTGACCTAAACCCACCCTAAACACTAAACCTAAAACCACCCTACACACTTTGTGCCTGGGCCCTGACCCTAAGCTGACCCTAAACACTAAACCCTAAATCTAAGCGCAAAAAACCAAACCACAAAGACTACTGCTAAACCCTAACCCTAAACTCTAAACCTAAACCCTCCTAAACCCTAAACCCTAAACCTTAAACCCTAAAGCCTAAATTCTTGCAACCCTAAACCCTAAAAACATAAAAACATAAACCTAAACTAAATAAAACATAAAATTAAAATAATTAAAAAAATCTAAACCTAAATAAAATAAAAAATAAATTAAAATAAAAACCTAAACAAAATCCTAAACCTAAACTTAAAAATGAAAAAAATAAAAAAAAAAAATAAAATAAAATAAAATAAAATAAATAAAAACATAAACTAAAATAAAAAATTAAATTAACGTGAGCATAAAAAATCTAAATAAAATAAAAATTAAACGTAAAATAAAAATAAAATAAATCTAAATTAAAATAAAATAAAAATTAAATAAAAAACTTAACCTAAAAAATAAACCTAAAAATAAAACCTAAAAATAATTAAAAAAATAAAACTTAAACTTAAACAAAAAAAAAACCTAAACCTAATATAAAAATAAAATAGACAAAATAAAATAAACTTAAACCTAAACAAAAATAAAATAAACTAAAATAAATAAAAACTAAACCTAAACCTAAAATAAATAAAACCTAAACCTAAACCTAAACTAAATAAAATATAATAAACTAAAAAAAACTTTAACCTAAACTAAAAAAAAAAACCTAAAAAGAAACCCAAAATAAAAACCTAAAACCTAAACCCTAAAATAAACTAAAAATAAACTAAATAAGCCTAAACCTTCTAGTTTAGTTAATATTTTTTTTATAAAAAAACCAAAACCTTAAATCCAAAATGTTAAATCCTAAACCTTAAACCATAAACCTTAAACCTTAGACCCTAAACCTTAAAACAAACCCTAGACTAACAACACTAAACCAAGAACCCTAAACCCTAAACCCTAAACCACGAGGCATAAACCCAACCCTAAACCCTGATCCACAAACCCCCTAAAATATTAAACCCTAAACACTAAACCATAAGCCTTAAACCATAAACCTTGAAACCCTAAACCCAAAACCCAAACCCTAAACCTTAAACACTTAACCCTAAACCTAAACCGTAAACTAACCCTAAACACTAAACACTAAACCCTAAACCCTAAAGAAAAAAAAACTCAACCTAAAGAAAATATAGCCTAAAAATAAAATAAATAAAAACCTAAACTAAAATAAAATAATAAAAAACTACAACCTAGACCTAAACCTAAACCTAAAAGAAGAAAGATAAAAAAATAAAACTACACTAAAATAAAAGAAATAAAACTTAAACTAAAATAAAAAATAAAAAGGCTAAATAAAACAAAAATGAAACATAATATTAAAATAAAATAAACCTAAAATAAAATGAAATAAATACTAAATAAAAACATTGACCTAAAAAATAAACCAAAAAATAAAACCTAAAAATAAATAAAAAATAAAACTTAAACCCTAAATTAAAAAAAAAAAAACTTAAACCTAAAATAAAAATAAAATAAACCTAAACCTAAACTATAATAAATTAAACGAAAATAATTAAAACTGAAACATAAACCTAAAATAAACTAAACCTAAACCAAAACTTAAACTAAATAAAATAAAATAAACTAAAAATAAACCTAAACCTAAACTAAAAAGATAAAACCTAAAAATAAACCTAAAATAAAAACCTAAAACCTGAACCTACAAAGAAATAAAATAAAACCATAAACCTGAACCTAAAAATAAAAAATAAAACCTAAACCTAAAAAATAAAATAAAATTAAAATTAAACTAAAAAACTAAACCTAAACCTAGCAAACCTAAGAAATATAGTAAATACCTTAGATAAAATAAATAAACTAAAATAAATAAATGAAACTAAATACAAATAAAATAATCCTAAATAAAAATAAAACATAAAATAAACTAAAATAAAAAAAAACTAAATAAACTTAAACTACCATTTTTTGCTTAATTATAAAAAAATAAAATATAAAAAATGCTAACCCAAAACCCTAAACCCTAAACAAACCTGAAATCCTAAACCTTAAACATACAACCCTAAATCCTAAACCCTAAAAACCCTAAACCCTATACCCATGCCCACCAAAACCAAAACTTAACCCTACCCTAAACCCTAAACTCTAAAACTTAAACCCTAAAATCCTAAAAACATAAGCCTATACTAAATAAAACCTAAAATTAAAACAAGAAAAATAAAACCTAAACATAAGTAAATAAATAAAAAAAATGTAAACTAAAGCCTAAACTTTAACCTAAACCTAAAACTAAAAATAAAACAAAATAAAAATAAAATCTAAACTAAAATAAAATAAATAAAAACCTAAACAAAACTAAAGATAAATAAACCTAAAACAAAAGGCCTAAATAAGATAAAAGAGCTAAATAAAACCTCAACCTAAAGACACTAAACCTAAACCCTCCATAAACCTAGGCACACACTGCCATGAGCATGCCCCAAACCCTAAACCCTAAGGCCTAAAACCCTGGGCTCTACCTGATCCTGACCCTAAATCATACCCTGATCCCAGGCCCTGGGCCCTAAAGGCCAAGGCATAAACCTAAATTCCCACTGACCACTAGGCTCCCTCCTGACCTTACCTGACTCCTAAACTCAGGCCCTGGGCCCCAAACCCTAAACCTGGGCCTGAGGTGACTAGATGGATTAAAACCTGGGCCCTATAAAACCTAATAAAGCTAAACCTGGGCCCACCCTGGGCCTTCCCTGGGCCCTAAACCTAAAAACCTAAACCCTAAAATCTAAAACCTAAACCTTAATCCCTAAACCATAAACCCTAAACCCTAAACTCTAAACCCTAAACTAACCCTAAACCCTAAACCCTAAAAAGCTAAAAACCTAAACCTAAACTAAATAAAACCTAAAAAAAATAAATACAAAAACCTAAAACAAAAATAAAAAAAATAAAATAAAATAAAAAGATAAACTAAAAACTAAACCTAAACATAAAGAGAAAATAAAATAAAATATAAAACTAAAATAAAATAAAAATAAATAAAATAAATAAAACTAAACTAAAATAAAATAAAATATAAAACTAAACTAAAAAAAATAAAACCTAATTGAAATAAAACTAAACCTAAAATAAAAATAAAATACACCTAAAATAAAGAAAATAAAATAAAATAAAAATTTAAAAAAAACTAAAAATAAAACCTAAAAATAAATAAAAAATAAAACCTAAACCTTAAACTTTAAAAAAAACAAAAAAAACCTAAACCTAAAATAAAATAAATAAAATCTAAATGTGAACCTAAAATAAACTAAATAAAATAAAATAAATAAAAATAGACCCAATCCTAAACTAAGAAATAAAACTTAAAATAAAAGCCTAAAACCTAAACCTAAAAAAATAAAGTAAAAACCTAAACCAAAAAAAAACTTAGTCCAATAAAATAAAATAAAAATAAAACTCAACTAAAAAATTAACCTAAACCTAAACCTAAAACATAAACTAAAATAAAAATCTGAACTAAAGATAAACCTAAAGTAAATAAACTAAACTAAATAAAAATAAAATAAACTAGATAAACCTAAAGTAAATAAACTAAACTAAATAAAAATAAAATAAACTAAATATATTAAATAAATAGACCTATCATTTAATTTAATTAAAAAAAACCTTGAACCATAAATCCTAAATCCAAAACCCTAAACCCTAATCCTACAACCCTAAACCCAAAACCCAAAACCTAAAACCCTAACCCTAAACCCTAAACCCTAACCCTAAACCCTAAAACCCTAACCCCTAAACCCTAAACACTAAACCCTAAACCTAAACCCTAAACCCTAGACCCTAAACCCCAAACCCTAAACCCCAAACCATGAACCTAAACTTAAATGAACTAAATAAATTAAAAAATAAACCTAAACCCTAAAACTTAATAAACATAACCTAAACTTAAACCTTAAGAATGGGTAGAACCTTGATGGAAGGAACATCACTGTCAACTAGGCTCAGTCTAGATCTGGTGGTGGAGGAGGAGGCAGAGGTGGTGGTTATCGTAGTGGTGGTCAGGGATATGGAGGTGCTGGTGGATATGGAGGTGCTGGTGGATATGGAGGTGGTTGTCAGAGCAGTGGTGGTTATGGAGGTGGGAGGAGCGATGGAGGTTACATCCATGGTGGTGACCAGGGCAGAGATCGAGGATATGATGGTGGATACACTGAGAGGCCGGTGGTTCTAAGCTGGAGAAACTAAAGAATGGCGTCGATCTCTACTTATGGAATAATGTCTTTATAGTAGAGACAGTACTACTTATCTATGGATTTTGATTTGCTCTATGCATGCTAATTTTTTAACTATGTCATCACTTGTGTCTTACAAAACTTGGTTGATGAAATTGAAAAGAAAAAATATTGAATCTGAATTTGTTCTCTATTTAAAAAATCAAAAACCCTAATTTCTAAATAAAAACCTAAACCCTAAACCTAAAACCTAAACCCTATACCTTAAACCCTAAACCCTAAAAACACCAAACCCTAAACTTTAAACCCTAAACACTAAACCATAAAATCCTAAACCCTAAACCCTAAACCCAACCACACCCTAAATTCTAAACCCTAAACCCTAAACCCACTACTAACCCTAAACCCTAAATCTTGACTCTAAAACCTAAAACTAAATCAAAACTAAATAAAAGCTATAAATAAAATAAATAAACATAAGCAATAAAATAAAGAAATAAAATAAAATAAAACATAAACTAAACTTAAACCTAAGCTGCTAAATGAAAATAAAATAAATTAAAACCTAAACTAAACTAAAACATAAAAAACCTAAATAAAATAAAAATGAAATAAAAAAACTAAATAAAAACATAAACCTAAAAAATAAACTAGAAAAAACCTAAACCCTAAACTAAAAAAAGAAACCTAAACCTAAAATAAATAAAAAAATAAACCTAAAGCTAAACTAAAACTAAACTAAAATAAATAAATCTTAAACCTAAACCTAAAATAAACTAATCAAACCTAAACCTAAACTAAAAAAAATAAAGTAAACTAAATATAAACCTAAACCTAAACAAAATAATAAATCCTAAAACCAAACCTAAAAAAATTAAATAAAACCTAAACCTAAACTTAAAATAAAAATAAAACTAAACCTTTAAAATTAAACAAAATAAAACTAAACTAAAAATAAACCTAAAATAAAATAAACTAAACTAAATAAAATTAAAATAAATAAAAAATTAAAATAAAAATGAAATAAACTAAAATAGAAATATAATAAATAAACGTACACCTACCATTTTACTTAATTTAAAACAAAATATAAAAATTAAAAATTAAAAGAACTGACCATAAACCCTAAACCCTAATCCTTAAACCCTAAACCTGCAACCCTAAACCCTAACCCTAAACCCTAAACCATATCCTAAGCAATCCTAAACCCCACCCAAATACCTAAAAAACCCTAAACCCCAAACCTAAACCCTAAACCTTAAAACCAAAACCTTAAACTTTAAAACCTAAAAACCTAAATAATCTAAAATAACCTAAAATAAAATAAATAAATAAACCTAAACATAAAATAAAATAAAATAAAACTTAAACTAAAACCTAATCCTAAACCTAAACCTAAACCTAAAAATAAAATATAATAAAAAAACAAAAACTATACTAAAATAAAATAAATGAAAACCTAAACTAAACTAAAAATAAAATAAACCTAAAATTTTAAAAAAATAAAATAAAAATTAAACATAAAATAAAAATAAAATAAACCTAAAATAAAATAAAAACCTAAACATAAAAATAGACAAAAAAATAAAACCTAAAAATAAATAAAAAATAAAACCTAAACCCTAAACTAAAAAAATGTAAACCTAAAATAAACAAAATAAAATAAATAAGAACCTAAACTAAAATAAAATAAACTAAATTAAATAAAACCTAAACCAAAACCTAAAATAAAGTAAACCTAAACCCTAAACTAAATAAAATAAAATAAACTAAAAAAAGGCCTAAATCTAAAATAAAAATTAAAACCTAAAATAAAAATTAAAACTTAAAATAAAAACCTAAAACCTATACCTACAAAAATAAATATGAAATTTGAACCTAAACCTAAAACTAAAAAATAAAATCTAAACCTAAAAATTAAAATAAAAATAAACATAAACCTACACCTAAATCTAAAAATTAAACTAAAATAAAAACCTAAACTACAAGAAATAAATAAATAAAATAAAAAAACTAAAATAAATAAAAAAATATACTAAATAAACCTAAACCTATCGGTTTACTTAGCTATATAAAAAAAAAAAACCCTAAACTATAAACCATATACCCTGAACCCTAAATCCTAAACCCTAAACCCTAAATCCTAAACCCTAAAACTAACCCTAAACCTACATACTAAATCATAAACCCTAAACCCTAAAAAACCCTAAACCTTAAACCCTAAACCCTAAGCCCTAAGCCCTAAACCCTAAACCCTTAACCTAAACTATAAATCTTAACCCTAACCCTAAACCCTAAAACCTAAACTTTAAATCATAAAGTTAAAAACTTAAATTTAAACTAACCCTAAACCTAAAACCCTACAAAACCTAAGCTAAATATATACTCCTAAACCTAAACTAACCCTAAACCTCAAGCTAACCCTTAACAACAAACCCTAAACCCTAAACCCTAAAAACCCTAAACCCTATAACCTAAACCCTAAACCTTAAACCCTAAGCCCTAAACCCTAACCCTAAACCATAAACCCTAAAACCTTCAACCTTAAAACCTTAAACCCTAAACCCTAAACACTAAACATAAACCCTGAACCCTAAACCCTAAAAACCTAAAAACCTAAACCAAAACTAAATAAAACATAAAAGTAAAATAAATAAAAAACATAAACTTAAATATAATAAATTAAAAACCTAAACTAAAACCTAAACCTAAACCTGAGAATAAAATAAAATAAAAAATAAAAATAAACTAAAATAAAATAAAAAAAACCCTCAACTAAACTAAAAATAAAATAAACCTAAGAGTAAAAAATCTAAATAAAATAAAAACAAGATGTAAAATTAAAATTAAATAAATAAAATTAAAATTAAATAATAACCTAAACCTATAAACAAACTTAAAATAAATGAAAATAAAAAACTAAACCATAAAAGAAAAAAATATCTAAACCTAAAATAAAAATAAAATAAACAAAATAAAATAAACCAAAACCTAAAATAAAATAAATTAATTTAAAAAAATAAAACCTAAAAACCTAAACCAAAAAATAGTAAAATAAAATAAACTTACCTAAACCTAAACTAAAAAAATAAAACCTAAATATAAAACTAAACTAAAAACCTAAAACCTAAACCTAAAAAATTAAAATTAAAACCTAACCCTAAACCTGAAAATAAAAAATATAACCTAAACCTTAAAAGTAAAATTAAAATAAAATTCAACCAAAAAATAAACCCAAACAAAAACTGAAGCTTAAAAAATAAATTAAAAAAACCTAAACTAAACTAAATAAATAAATAAAACCTAAATAAAATTAAAAATTAAAATAAACAAAAAACTAAATAAACCTAAACCTACTAGTTTACTTTTATTTTTTGTAAAAAAAACCTTAAACCCTAAATCCTAAACCTTAAACACTAAACCCTAAACCCTAAAACTAACCCTAAACCTAAATCCTAAAACTACAATGTTAATCCTATACCCTAAACCATAAACCCTAAAAAATTCTAAACCCTAAACCTTAAAAGCATAAACTCTAAAATGATAAGCCATGAATCCTAAACCTAAAACCTAAACCCTAAACCCTAAATCCTAAAAACCTTAAACCCTAAATAATAAACCCTGAAACCATAAACCCTAAACACTAAACCCTTCAAGCTAAATCCTAAACTCTAAACCCTAAACCCTAAACCCTCCCTTAAACCCTAAACCCTACACCCTAAAATGCTAAAAAACTAAACCTAAACTAAATAATAACTAAATAAAAAATAAATAAGAAAACATATACCCAAAATAAACTCACCAAAACCACTTCCTAGTGAGGGGTGCACAAAAAAAATAATAAAAAAATAGATTGATTAAAACCACCATAGAAAAAGATCAACAAAAGAGCATAAGGTTAAAATCTAATTTATGGTAGTCCAGTGTTATCTTGATTGACCAAATAATGTAGATGCTTAGGTAAGCTATGGTTATCAAATAAAGTGAGCTCATTTAATTCCCCTCCCAAATTAGCCAGGAAATCAACAAAAGCATTACCTTCATGAAGAATGTGAGAAATTTTATAATAAACTTTGATAAAGAAGCTTTTTAGTGTGATTAAGAATATAACATAAGGCAGTATTTCCCATGTTATTTTTATTGAGCATATCAAGTAAAAGAAGTGCATCAACTTTAATTTAAATATTAAAAAGGCATTTGCTTAAAGAAATATCAATAGCTTTGTTAACAGCCATGAGTTCAGCATAAATAATAGAACAAGCTTTGAGGGGGTAGGCAAAAGCACAAATGATAGTGCCTTTAGAATCCCAAAGAATTCCACCACAACCATATTTATTTGGAGAAACAAAACCATCAGTATTAGTTTTAATAGAATTTTTTTAGGCTTAATCCAATGTATAATCCTAATACTCTTGTAAGAAGGATCATCATGCAAAGTGATACCCAATTTTTTAGCCACAAATTTATAACCTATAAAGTGAAAATTGCTAATTAAATTTGCATTAAACAAAACATGAATTTTTCTTTAGTTATAGAAAAGATGCTTTTATGGTTCATTAGGATGCCACAATATTTAGCATCATTTCAATCCATCCAAATGAACCAAATAAGGGTAGTAGCAATTAAAACTTTGATATGAACTTTCACAATTTTATGAAAATAAACTTCAAGAAGTTGATATAATGAAAGAGAGCTGTGAAAATAGTTAGTGTTAAATAAATTATCATACCATATCCAAAGTTTGGAAGCAATAACACCATTGAAAAAAACATGATTAACATTTTCAATATAAAAGCAATAATAATACATAGAAAGTAAGTAAAACCCTTTCGGCCAGAGCAAAGAATCAACTGAGATGAATTTATTCAAAATCCTCCAAGCTAAAGCTTAATAATAAATGGGAATGATATTGTTCCAAAGTTTAATGAAAGCATTAGAGGTGCTCTATTTATTTCTAATAAAATTCCAAACCTCTTTAAGAATGAAATCACCATTATAAGAGAGCTTGAAAAGGATTTGACCCTTTATTAAAAGAGATAGCAAAACTTATCAAAAGTAGAAATAGGAATGTAGTTCTCAAGTTTATTTTCATTCCAATTGTTATTAAGCTAGGTTGTAGGTTTAGTGTTGTAGGTTTAGAGTTTATGGTTTAGGTTTTAGAATTTTGGGTTTAAAGTTTTTAAAAAAAATTAAGTAAATCTGTAGGTTTAAGTTTATTTAGTATATTTAGTTTATTTTATTTATTTGTAGGTATAGTGTTTAGGGTTTACATTTAGGTTTTAGGGTTTAGGATTTAGAGTTTAGGGTTTGGGTTTAGGGTTTGTGGTTTAAGGTTTATAGTTATTAGAGTTTAGGGTTTAGGTGGGTTTAGGTTTTAGGTTTAGTGGTTCGTGGATTTGGTTTAGGTTTTGGTTTTTTAAAAGAGAATAAATTTAGATTCAACATTTCTTCTTTTCGATTTCATCAACCAAGTAACACACCAAATTTTCTAAGACTCAAGTGATGACATAGATCAAAAATGATCATGCATAGAGTAAATCAAAACCCTAGATAACTAGAACCATCTCTACTCTAAAGACATAGTTTCATAAGTAGTAAATCATTCTCTAGTTTTTTAATTATCGTAACCACCCCGACCTCTCGAGTAGCGATCCACCATCATATCCCAATCTCCTCTCACAAGACGATGACTATCACCTTTGTTGCTCCACCCACCTCCATAACTGCCATTGCTCCGACCCCCACCTCCATATCCACCAGCACCTCTAGATCCCCCACCACCACTACGATAATTATCACCTCCGCCTTCACATCCATCACCATCTTGAGCTGACGTGATGTTCCAAGCCAAGGATCCCCAGGCCAAGGTTTAGGTTTATTAAGTTTTAGGGTTTAGGTTTATTTTTAATTTATTTAGTTAGGTTTATATTTAGGGTTTTGGGTAGGGTTTAGGGTTTGGTTGTTAGGTTTAGGGTTTAGGGTTTAGAGTTTTACGGTTTATGCTTTTAGGGTTTAGGGTTTAGGGTTTAGTGTTAGGGTTTAGGGTTTTTAGAGTTTAGGTAGTTTAGGTTGGTTTAGGGTAGGGTTTATATGGTTTTTTTTTCTTAAAAATTAAGTGAACTGGTAGGTTTAGGTTTATTTAATTTTTTTTATTTATTTTAGTTTATTTTATTTTTATTTTTATTTAGTTTTATTTTTTAATTTTATTTAATTTAGTTTATTTATTTTAGGTTTATTTATTTAGTTTATGTTTTTATTTTAGTTTATTTTTAGGTTTAGTTTAGGTTTATTTTTAGTTAACTTTTTTTATTTTATATTTTAGGTTTTGTATATTATTATATTTTAAGTTTTGGTTTTAGTTTATTATTTTAGGTTTAGGTTTTAGGTTTTATTTTAGGTTTATTTTATTTTTATTTTTAGTTCATTTTTAGTTTTTTTTATTTTATTTAGTTTAGGTTTAGGTTTAGGTTTTATTTATTTTGGTTTAGTTCATTTTAGCTTAGGTTTAGGTTTATTTTATTTTGTTTATTTTTTTTTTATTTAAGATTTAAGTATTTTTAGTTTGGGGTTAGGTTTTATTTTTTTTATTTATTTTAGGTTATTTTAAAGTTTAATTTTTTAAGTTTAGATTTTTATTTAGTTTATTATTTTAAGTTTATTTTATTTTTATTTAATGTTTTGTTTTTATTTTATTTAGGTTTTTTACTCTTAGGTTTATTTTATTTTTTTAGTTTAGTTTAGGTTTTTATTTATTTTATTTTAGTTTATTTTTATTGGTTTCACTTATTTTATTTTTAGGTTTAGGTTTAAGTTTTAGCTTAGGTTTTTTTTATTTCATTTTTTTATTTTATTTATGTCTAGTTTTATTTATTTATTTTATTTTTAACTTTAATTTAGTTTAGGTTTAGGGTTTTAAGTTTTTAGGGTTTAGAGTTTAGGGTTTAGGGAGGGTAGCTTTAGAGTTTTAGGGCCAGGGTTTAGGGTTGGGTCAGGGTGGTAGTTTAGGGCCTGAGGGTTTAGTGGCTCAGTTTAGGTTTTGTCTTGGGATCAGCTAGGTGGCTTAGGTTTGGCTAGTGTTTGTGGTTTTAGGTCAGGGTCTGGGTTAGGGTTTAGTGTAGGTTTAGGGTTAGGTTAAGATTTAGGATTTAGGTTTAAGGTTTTAGGGTTTATTTAGGGTAGTGGGTTTTTAGATTGATAGGGGTTGGGTAGGGTTTAGGTTTTTAAAACAAAAACCAGTAGGTAGGTTTTTAGTTTATTTTTATTTATTTAGTTTATTTTACTTTGTTTTATTTTGGTTTATTTATTATTTTATTTAGTTTATTTTATTTATTTTAAGTTTATTTATTTTTGTTTAGGTTTTTTATTTTAGTTTATTTTTTAGGTTTAGGTATTAGTTCTTTTTATTTAATTTTAATTTTATTTTATTTTTTTAGGTTTAGGTTTTAGTTTTTATTTTTATGTTTAGGTTTAGGTTTTTATTTTTATTTTAACATTTAGGTTTTAGGTTTAATTTTAAGTTTTATTTTTTTAGTTTAGGTTTAGGTTTATTCTTTATTTATTTTTATTTTATTTAGTTTAGGATTTAGGTTTAGTTTATTTTCAGTTTATGTTTAGATGTTTATTTAATTTAGTTTAAGTTTAAGTTTATTTAATTTTGTATTTTAGGTTTAGGTTTTAGCCAGTATATTTTATTAATTATTAGGTTTTATTTTTTTAGGTTTAGGTTTTTATTTAGTTTATATTTATTTTATTTTATTTTATTTTATGTTTATTTTATTTTATTTTAAGTTTAGTTTTATTTTAGGTTTTAAATTTTATGTTTATTTTATTTTAGTATAGTTTATGTTTTATTTATTTTATTTTTTGTTTAGTTTTATTTTTATTTTATTTTATTTTTAGGTTTAGGTTTACTTTAGGTTTATGTTTACGTTAGGTTTTAATTTAGGTTTTATTTATTTTATTTTTTATTTTATTTATGTTTAGGATTTATATTTATTTATTTTATTTTAAGTTTTATTTAGTTTAGGTTTTTAGGTTTTAGGTTTTGTTTTAGGGCTTTAGGGTTTGTGGGTTTTGGGGTTTATGGTTTGTGGTCTGTTTGAGGGTTTATGGTTTAGGGTTTAGGGTTGTAGGTTCTTTAGGGCTTTTTAGGGTTTAGGATTTGTGGGTTTAGTTTTTTTTAGTTTATGGGGGTTTTTGGTTTTTTTAAGAGAGAATAAATTCAGATTCAATATTTCTTCTTTTCAATTTCTCAACTAAGTAACAAACTAGGGAAGTGAGGTAATAAAATGAACTCCTTGGGGTTAGCTAAAGTTTTGTGTTCCCGGGATGTCCAGAATATATACCCATTACCATTCAATCTTATATAAGTCAACACATGAATGGAGGAAAGAGAACTCAACATTCATACACTTAAGCTATAAGCACATGCATTTCTAATGTATTTATAACTAGCATTATAACACATAGTATTATTAATTTATAAGCTTTTGAAAAATACATTTGGATTTAATAGTGAAAATATGATATATTAAATTAAATCAACACATGCAATCTTACATAGAGGAAATCCATTTTATTTAACTTCATTTTGAAAAGATGGATGCATGAATTAAAATGACATACCATATTTGACATAATTGGAAAGAGGACTATCAAATATAAGAATATGATTCATTCAACCAAACTAGTTCTTAAGGATAATCAAATCAAATAAGATTATTTTAAAACCGCTTCTTTATTAATTAATTTTTGGATTTGATTTGATTTAAAGAGGAGAAGAGAAATCATCACTTGTTATTTCAAACCCATTCCCACATTAGTGATTTGACTTAATTTAAGGAAATGTAATTAAGTTGAGTTTATGGGTTAATTAAGTTGAACCCTTAATTAAAAGAATTAATTGCCCTTACCTATGTCACCTTAAAGTAATTAACTAAATAATTATGAGCCAACATGATATGCATGGAAAATAAACTTACAATGATCCAAGGAAATAAGAGGGGCCTAATGCAATTGGCTCATGATTAATAGTTAATTAGATTAAAGGACTTAATTAATTACTCTTATGGTTTTCCCACCATGTGGCCTAACCATAATTTCATTAAACTCCTTTAGGTTATTAAACACCTAAAGATTTACCCCATGGTTTAATTAATTAAGGTATGATGTGATTATGATTTCAATTTGATTTAGTGATTTAATTAATTAGTTAAATCTTAATTAATTTTATTTTAAAAATGGGTGAAATGAACTTGTGGGGTCCCAACCCTATTCCTTAGTTCACTTACTGTTGAACAATGATTAATAAACTTAATTAACCAATTTGTTACTGTTCATGGGATTAATTAATCATTAATTAACTTAAAAGCATAGTTAAGGTTTAATTAGTAAATTTTCCTAATTAATTGAGCAATAAATATAAAGAAAATCATGTGATCCCATTAAATTAACTCACAAAATTTGGGATTAATTGCTCAAGTAATTAAGAAGTAATTATGCTAATAAATTTTGAAATTAAACATTAATTACTATTCAAAATTAGTTATGATCATTTTTAATTAATACTCCTCTAAAATATGTTTAAAATAAGTATTTATTTGCATTTTTTTATTTCTCTATGATTTTTTAAGCTTTTAGAAGTTTCATCCATTAAAATTGATTAATTAAGCCTAATTAAAGCCTAATCCTATTGGCACCACATGACACACAGACGCGATACTTTCCACATGGTGCCATGGGATTGGCTACTTAAAACATATCTGACTCAGCACTTATGGGGCGGTAGTGGATGTACTTTCTCATCTATCGTTTGATCTAAGATCAGATGACTATAATTAATCCCACATTTTAATAGGATTAAATCAGATCAATCTAGCGATTTAATCATAATCGTCCATTTGATCACCCCGAATAGACAGTGCATGATCTAACGTTATGCAGGTGAGGGAGAATGTAGTCCATCCTCCATTGCTAACTTGATTTGAGCTTACCAGAGCTCAGATCAACTCCAAAAGGATTCCATCCCTTTTCAACATTGATCAGAAGGGATCCAATGATCAAGATCACATGAGATGCAAGTTTTTTTCAAAAAGCTCCAGCCCATTTTTTCCTAAGGATCAATTTTGGAAGCATACCTCATCAAAGCTCAAGATCGGTGGCTCGAATAATTGAGGAAGCTTAATCTAGTGGATACAAAGCATTGTTGAGTAGTAATTGGATCAATTCCTCGATGTTTGCTTGGAAGGCCACAAATTGATAATTTGGAGCTCAACTTTGGTTGAAGTCCCACCTCCGGTGCTCACAAAGCTTGGGAGATGATTCGATCTTGCTCAACAAGGCCAAGGGAAGGTGTGTGCAAAGTTAATTTGAGTTTAATGGAGAAATGGGGAATTTATGATGAAAATGGGAGTGTTCTATTTTGGGATGGGTGGGAATGACATTTTTTGATCGCAGAATGAGCTTGGGAGCTTAGGGAATGGCTGTAGAGGCTCATCTTGGGTAGCGAGGGCCGTAAGGAATGATTTTTGTGTGTGTTTGAGGTAATCGAGGGGTGTATACCCCTTCATCTTGATCGGATGGTGGGATCGAGTTTGGCTTCAAGTGGCCATCCGACCATTTCAGGGAGTCATGGGTTGTAAGGAGGAGGTGAATTGGCTCAGCTTGGTTGGTTGAAGGTGTGGAGGTGGCTGCCAAAGAGGAACCCTAGGTGTCCTATGGGTTTCAAATGCTCCAATTGGGAGGGTGAGGTGATTTCACCTACCATGGGTCATGGTCAACTCAACCACCCCTTGGGTTAGGTTAGGCAATGACTTAGGCACCTAGGTGGACCATTGGGAGAGTACCAAGTGGCCAAGGAATAGAAATGACCACTTATATGGTTGATTTGTCTCATGTGATGCCCTTGACCCAAGGGCAGAATGATCATTTGGCATTGGATTTGATTTGGGATGATTTGAAATGGGCCAAAAGTGGGTTAGCCTAAATTTCAAGTCAATTGGAGTTGATTTGGTTAGGTTTGGCTTAATTTGACTCATTTAGGTCAAATTGGGTTAGGTTCAGTCAAGTTGACCAATTGGTCAAATTGGGTCAAATCAAGGGTTGGGTTAAGTTCATATGATCATTTGAGATATTTTGGTTCAATTAGTTTGGTTTAGTTTGGCTTATATTTCATTTTGGCTCATGTGAATTCATTTGGGTCAAATGGGTTATGTTGACAAATTTGACCAAATTGGAAAATTTGGCTTGGGTTGGGTGTTGGTTTGGGTTAAGTTAACCAATTGAAGATGTTTGTAGGCTTTGGTTTCAATCAATTTGGATTTCATTTTGATTTAGGCTAAAATTTGCCTTCAGGTCAATTTGGGCTAAGTAGGTCAATTGGGTTCAATTAGGTCCAATCAAAGCTTTGGTCAAGTTCAACAATCAATTTGGAATGAACTTGAGCCATTAGTTGCAATCAATTTGGTTTATATTTTGACTTAACCCAATTTGGTCTTTTAGGTCAATTTGGGTCAACTTGGGTCAAGAGGGCTAACTGAGTTTTGTTTGACTCAATTGAAGGTCAAGTCATATTCAAATATTGATTTTGAATTGGTATGAATAATTAGTTTCAAGGGATTTAGCTTAGGTTGCAATTTGGCTAGTTTGAGTTCATACGGGTTAAGGGGTTGACTTGGTCAAATGACCAAGTTGACTTGGTTTGACCCAATTTGTGATAATTGATCAACCTAGGGTGATCAACAATTATGATGGGAAGTTTTGATGGGCTTGGTTCAATCTAATTTAGGTAGGATTAGAACTTAGCTCTAATAGGTCAAACTAGACACTTTTGGTCAAGTGGACCAGTTGGGTTTAGTTGGCCTGATTTTGGGTTGAGTATGATTTAGTTGAGTTTATATATGGATTTGGAATTGATATATAAATTCAATTACAATTGGCTTGGGTTCAAATGGGTTTTGGTTCATTTGAATTTTTCAAGTCATAAGGGTTAAGTTGGGTTTGACTTAGGTTGATTTTGGTTTGGCTTAATGATTGTAGATTTCATTTATTTTGTAAATTTGATTGAAGGTATGATTGATTCATGATAAAATCAATTGAATCAAGGTTTTAGAATGAAGGAATTTGGCTAAGTCCATGGAGTTAGGTCATGTGGCTTATGTTTGGATTTTGATTTGGTTTGATTTAGTTTTGATGGTTTAAATGTATATTTCATTTAAATTTGTGAATATGATTGAAAATATGTTTGATTTGTGAGAAAATCAATTGAGTTTGACTTGATTTGGATTAAGATTTGGCTAAGTCCATGGGATAGGTCATATGGCTTAGGAAGGGTTTTAATTTAATTTGATTTAGTTTGATTTAGTTTTGATCATTTGAATGTAGATTTTATATACATTTAGGAAGATGATTGAAGATATGAATTTATTATGATAAAATAAATTATTTTGGATTGATTTGGCTTAAGATTTGGCTAAGTCCATGGGATAGGTCATATGGCCTAGGAAGGGTTTCAAGTTTGGATTTGATTATGGGCTTCAATCATTTGGTTTTGTAATTTGGGTTTGGATTTGGATTTGAATTTGATGTTTGAATTGAACTTGAGGTTTGGTTTGAGAAGGTGAACATGAATTGGATTTGGGTTGTAGGGTAGGTGGATTATTCTAATCCCTAAGGCATAACCTAATCCTATGGTTAACCCTTCTATGTCTTTAGGTTTACATTAAGTATTTACCCAATTGTTAGAAGTTTCTTATCACTAGGGAAGTCTTAGTGTCTAGAAGTCTCCAAAGTCTAAGATGGGAAGATTGAATCTGCTCTCCAAAAGTGAGGTCAACAGGCCTTAGGCTCTATAGTTTTGTCCTTGGAGATAGATAATTGGATCACCGAAGCCAAGTTTCACATTATAGACTCAGATACATCTTTCAATGCTTTGCTTGGGAAACCATGGATACATAAGAATAACATAATTCCATCCTCTCTACATCAGTGTATAATGTTTGTGAGAAGTGGGATCATCTACTATGTCAAAGGAGATCTCAAGCCATTTACAGTTCATAAGGTCAGCATATATGAGGATGTGGCTTACTACCTCCCTAAAAATCAACTAGTCTATTCTCGTGAAATTGTCCAAAGTTAAAAAATAAAAATAAGAAAAAGGAAAAGAAAAAGAAAGAGAAAAAGAAAATGAAAAGAAAATAAAAGAGAAAATGAAAAAGAAAATAAAGAGAGTGAAAAAAACTTGGAGGAGGAAGTGGAGGCTGACATTAGATTCCACCCACAGTTCATTACTCCATTTGAATATACCGGTAGGATGACCTGACCTCCACCAGGTAGAGGAATAGGCCAGTTTAAAGGCAGTCCGAAGGGTGGAAAACCTCATTATTGGCCAACTAATAGAAGATATGTCTCAGATACAAATGAGTACACCAGCTATTCATATAGACATAAATTTTAGTTCATAACATGAGTCTTATATGGTTAGCACACTAGCAAACTCTTCTCAGTAGTAGATTCCTTTGAGGTGACACTTGAGTTAGATAGCGATGATGAAGACCAGATTGCAAAGCAAAGCATAAGTGAATCCAAGTCTATTTATGAAACAGTTAGGCATTAGTTGGGAACCTTAGGTCAAACCCCACTTTCCTCTCAAACAGCTGAGGGTTCGATAGTTAAGAAAGCCCCTAAATCATCCACAGGTGTGAAGACTTAGAGGTTCTTAGAGCATCATCCTCAAGTCAAGAAGTTGATGTAGAACTTGAGGATGATTGATATAAATATTTAATAGAATTACCTTTTGATTGGTACTTTCCTTGTGTTCATAATTTAGCAATGAAAGGGTTAATCCCACATACTTGGTCAAAGCACAAGTCAAACTACTTCAAAAGAATATGGAAGAACAAATGCAAAAGCTCTCAATCAAGATTGGGACTAGGATTCGGTACAGTGGGTCCAGTCGATAATGACGATTATTGCTTAGTCATCACCAATCATTTGGAATTTTATAGGTTCTTTTCAAATCACATTAACTCAAATGAGGAGCTGTGCTTAGAAACTTTAGATGATCTAGATGATTTTGAAGTTAAAGATGCACCGTTAGAGTTCAAAGAAGAGATCAAGTCAACCATCGATGAGTTTAAGGAAATCAACTTAAGAACTGAAGAAGATCCACATATATCAGTTCTTTTTTGAATGAAATTGAAACCAATGACTTAGTTAGGCTATTGATTGAGTTTAAGGACTGCTGTGCATAGAGTTATGAAGAGATGCTTGGATTTTCTCTTAACATAGTAGTCCATAAACTAGCAATACAACCTATAGTTAACCCTATCAAGAAAGCTCCTAGACACATGTAATTAGACATAGAACAACATGTCATTTCTAAAGTCAAGAAACTAATCGATGATGGCTTCATCCGAGATGAAAAATACCCTATTAGCCAATTTCATCCCAATTAAGAAAATAATGGCCAAATTCACATATGCATTAATTTTAGGGATTTAAATATGGCATGTCCAAATGATGAATTTCCACTATTAATCCTGAGTTAATGGTAGACATTGCCTCATCTCATGCAGTCTTCTATTTCATGGATGGTTGATCTAGATATAACCAAATAAAGATGGACCCTGAAGATGAAAGAAATAGTATTTTAGAAGCTCCATCAGAATCTTTTGCTATAAGGTAATGCCTTTCAGCCTTAAAAATGCTAGTGCTACATACCAGTGAGCTATGACTCGAATCTTCGATGAACTCATTCATCATCAAGTCAAGTGCTATGTCAATGATCTTGTGGTCAAAAGTAGAGAAAAAAATGCCATCTCTTTGACTTTAGAGTAGTTTTTGAATAGTTAAGATAATTTAACCTCAAAATGAACCCCTTGAAGTGTGCATTCGGAGCAGCTTCAGGATAATTCTTTGGGTTTATTGTCCGAGACCAAGGAATTGAAATCATCCAGAGAAGATCCAGGTGATATTAGAAATGACACCAAGGAATTGAAATCTTTTTGGTTTGGGGTTTAGGGTTTTAGGGTTTAGGGTTTAGGGTTTAGAGTTTATAGTTTAGGGTTGTAGGTTTAGGGTTTAGGGTTAGTTTTAGGGTTTACAATTTAGGTTTATGGTTTAGGGTTATAGCTTTTTTTATATCTTTTATTTTTTTTATTTTTTTTATTTTTAGGATTTATGGTTTAGGGTTTAGTTTTAGTTGACATATATTTTTAAATTAAGTAAACCGGTAGGTTTAGATATTTTTTTTAGTTAATTTTTAGGGTTTAGGTTTTAAGGTTAGATCAAGGTTTAGGTTTTTTTAAAAAAATTAAGTAAACTGGTAGGTTTATGTTTATTTAGTTTATTTTTTATTTATGTTAGTTTATTTTATTTCTTATTTATATTTATATTTATATTTATTTTTATTTAGTTTAGTTTATTTATTTTAGTTTAGGTTTTTTATTTTAGTTTATTTTTTGGTGTAGGTTTAGGTATAGGTTTAATTTTTAGTTGAGTTTTATTTTTATTTTATTTTTTTAGGTTTTGGTTATTTGTTTATTTTTAGGTTTTACTTTTTAGTTTAGGTTTATGTTTATTTTTAGTTTATTTTATTTTATTTTCTTTTGGTTTAGGTTTTGGTTTAGGTTTAGTTTATTTTAGGTTTAGGTTTAATTTTTATTTCTTTTAGTTAATTTATTTTAGTTTATATTTAGGATTAAGTTCTTTTTTATTTTAGGGTTTAGGGTTTAGGGTTTAAGGGTTTTGTGTAGTGTAGGGTTTAAGTTTTAGGTTTAGTGCAGGTTTTAGTTTAGGTTTATTTTAAAACAACCCATCGGTTAGGTTTTAGTTTATTTTAGGGTTTAGTTTAGGTTTTAAAAAAGTTTAGGGTTGGGGTTTAGGGTTTAATGTAGGGTAGAGCCCATGTTTTGGCCTGGGGGTTTAGGGTAGGGTATAGTTTAGAGGGTGTTTAGGGTAGTGGTAGGTTAGTTTAGGGTTTAGGGTTAGGGCTCATTTAGTTTATATAGGTTTAAGGTTTCCAGGGTTTAGGGTGGTTTAGGGTTTAGGGCCAGGGTTGCAGCCAAGTATGTGTAGGTTTAGGTTTAGCATGTTTGTAGTTTAGGGTGTGGCTAGGGCCTGAGAAGTCAAGATTTCTTAAAATCAAAACCCACGGTAACTTTATTTTTATTTTTATTTAGCTTAGATTTTTTATTTTAGGTTTATTTATTTTAATTTTGATTTTTTATTTTAGTTTATTTTTTCTTTTTTAGTTTAGGTTTAGGTTAATTTTTTAGTTGAGTTTTATTTTATTTTATCTTTTGGTTTAGGTTTTTTAGGTTTTAGTTTAGGGTTTAGGGTTTTAGGGTTTAGGGTTTAGGTAGGAGTTTTAGGGTTCAGGTTTAGGGTTTAGGATTTAGGGTTTGGGTTTGTGGTTTGTGGGTTTAGGGGTTTAGTTTAAGGCTAGGGTTTAGGATTTTGGGTTTTGGGTTTTAGGTTTAGGGTTTTAGAGTTTAGGATTTAGGGTTTAGGCTTAGTTTTAGGGTTTAGGGTTTAAGGTTAAGGTTTTTTAATTTTTTTAATTTAATTTTATTATTTTTTATTATTTGGGTTTAGGGTTAATGATTTTGGTTTTAGGTTTAGGGTTGAGGTTTTAGTTTAGGTTTATTTTTAAATTAAGTAAAGAAGTAGGTTTACATTTTTTTAGTTGATTTTTAGGGTTTAGGGTTAGCTTAGGATTTAGGTTTTTTTTTCTTTTAAATTAACTAAACCTACAAGTTTAGGTTTATTTAGTTCATTCATTATTTTTTTAGTTATTTTAGTTTATTTTTTTATTTTTATCTTGTATTTGTATTTAGTTTAGTTTATTTATTTATTTTAGTTTATGTATTTTATCTTAGTTTATTTTTTATGTTTTGGTGTTGGTTTATGTTTATTTTTTCGTTAAGTTTTATTTTTATTTTATTTTTTGGTTTAGGTTTTAATTTTTATTTTTAGGTTTGAGGTTTTTATTTTATTTTCTTAAGTTTTGGTTTTAAGATTTTATTTTAGGATTATTTTTAGGTTTTATTTTTTAATTTCGGTTTAGGTTTATTTTTAGTTTATTTTATTTTATTTAGTTTAGGTTTAGGTTTAGGTTTAAGTTTAGGTTTTATTTATTTTAGTTTAGTTTATTTTCGTTTAGGTTTAGGTGTTTTTTTAGTTTATGGTTATTGTTTTATTTTTTATTTATTTTTAGGTTTTATTTTTAGGTTTACTTTTTAGGTTTAGGTTTTCATTTTGTTTTTATTTTATTTTATTTTAGTTTTGTTTTAATTTTATTTTATTTTTATTTTAAATTTAGTTTTATTTTATTTATGTTTTTTATTCTTAAGTTTATCTAATTTTTTTAGTTTAATTTAGGTTATTATTTATTTTATTTTAGTTTATTTTTATTAGTTTATTTTATTTTTATTTTAGGTTTAGGTTTAGGTTTTAATTTAGATTTTCATTTTATTTGATTTTTTTAATTTATTTAGGTTTAGGTTTTTTTTATTTATTTTATTTTTAGGTTTTATTTAGTTTAAGTATAGGTTTTTCAGTTTTTAGGGTTTATGGTTTTGGGTTTAAGGTTTAGGGTTTTAGGCTTTAGGGTTTTAGGGTTTTGGGTTTTGGGTTTAGGGTTTAGCTTTTAGTGTTTAGGCTTTAAGGTTTAGGGTTTTTAGGGTTTATGGTTTAAGGTTTAGGGTTTAGGTTAGCTTAGGGTTTAGGGTTTAGGGTTTAGGGTTACGATTTTTTCATTTATATATATATATATTTTTATATTTATGGTTTAGGTTTAGGGTTTAGGTTTTAGGTTTAGGGTTGATGTTTTAGATTAGGTTTAGTATTTTTTATTTTTTATTTATAATAGAGAATAAATTTATATTCAACATTTATTCTTTTTGATTTAATCAACCAAGTAACACACCAAGTTTTTTATGACACAAGAGACGATATTGATAAAAAAATGAGCATGCACAGAGCAAATGAAAAAGACTAGATAACTAGAACCGTCTCTACTGTAAAGTCACAGTTCCATAAGTAGTAGATCGGATCGGTTGTTCTTTAGTTCCTCCCATCAAAACCACCCTGGCCTCTCGAGTAGCAGGATCCACCATCATATCCCCGATTTCTCCCTCCACCACCACCATTGATGTAACCTCCGTCGCTCCTCCCGCCTCCATAACCACCACTGCACTGACCACCACCTCCATATCCACCAGAACCTCCAGATCCCCCACCACCACTGCGTTAACCGCTGCATTCGCCTCCGCCTCCAACACCAGATCTAGACTAAGCCTGGTTGATGATGATGTTCGTTCAGTTACATGTGCTTTATCTTAGGATTTATGTTTAGGTTCAAGTTTATTAGGTTTTAGGGTTTAGATTAATTACTTTAAGTTTTAGTTTAGGGTTTCGGGTTTAGGGTTTCGGGTTAGGGTTTAGGGTTTAGGGTTTAGGGTTTTAGGGTTAGGGTATAAGGTTTAGGGTTTATGATTTTGGGTTTAGAGTTTAGGGTTTAGGATACAAGTTTGGGTTTTTTAATTAAGTAAACTAGTAGGTTTAGGTTTATTTAGTTTACTTATTTTATTTATTATTTATTTTAGTTTATTTTATTTTTTTATTTTTATTTAGGTTTATTTTTTTAATTTTATTTATTTTAGTTTAGGTTTTTTATTTTAATTTATTTTTAGGTTTAGGTATATAGTTTTATTTTTATTAGGTTTAGGTTTTTTAGTTTTTAGGGTTTAGAGTTTAGGGTTATGGTTTAGGGTTTAGGGTTTAGGTTTTAGGGTTTAGGTTTTAGGTTTTAGGTTTAGGGTTCAAGTTTTAGTTTAGGGTTTATGGTTTAGGGTCTTTTAGGGTTTAAGGTTTTTTAGGGTTTAGGGTTTAGGGTTTAGTGTTTAGGGTTAGGGTTTAGGGTTTAGGGTTAGTTTTATGGTTTAAGGTTTACGGTTTAGGTTTTACAGTTTATGAATTAGGGTTTAAGATACTTTTTTAAATAAGAAAACTGATAGGTTTATTTTATTTAGTTTACTCGATTTATTTTTTTTATTTATTTTGGTTTATTTTTTATTTATATTTATTTTTGTTTATTTATTTTTATTTTATTTATTTTAGTTTAAGTTTTTTATTTTCATTTATTTTTTATTTTTTTAGGTTTAGGTTTAGGATTATTTTTTAGTTGAGTTTTATTTTTATTTTATCTTTTAGGTTTAGGTTTTTTATTTTTTGGGGTTTAGGGTTTAAGGTTTATGATTTCAATGTTCAGGGTTTAGGGTTAAGGTTTAGCATTTAAGGTATAAGGTTAAGGTTTAGAGTTTAGGTTTTAGGTTTTAGGGTTTTTAGGGTTTAAGGTTTAGTTTTTATGGTTTTGGGTTTTGGGTTTGCAGTTTAGGGTTTTAAGATTTAGGTTTTAGGGTTTAGGGTTGTAGGTTTAGGGTTTAGGGTTTAGGCTTAGTTTTAGGGTTTAGGGTTTAAGGTTAGGATTTTTTTTATTTTTTAAAATTTTTTTAGTTTTAGGGTTTATGTTTTAGGCATAGGGTTGAGGTTTTAGTTTAGGTTTATTTTTAAATTAAGTAAACTAGTGGGTTTACATTTTTTAGTTTATTTTTAGGATTTAGTCTTTAAGGTTTAGTGATAGCTTAGGGTTTAGGTTTGTTTAATTAAATAAACCATCACGTTTATGTTTATTTAGTTTATACAATTTATTTTTTATTTATTTTAGTTAATTTTATTTTATATTTTATTTAGTTTAGTTTATTTATTTTAGATTTATTGATTTTAGTTTAGGTTTTATTTTAGTATATTTTTAGGTTTAGGTTTTTATTTTTAGATTTTATTTTAGGTTTAGGTTTATTTTATTTTTTAGGTTTAGATTTTAGGTTTTTTTTAGTTTAGGTTTAGGTTAGTTTTTAGTTTGTTTTATTTTATTTAGATTAGGGTTTGGTTTAGGTTTAGGTTTTATCTATTTTAGTTTAGTTTATTTTAGTTTAGGTTTTTTTTAGTTTATGGTTTAAGTTTTATTTATTATTTATTTTTATGTTATATTTTTAAGTTTATTTTTTAAGTTTAGGTTTTAATTTAGTTTTTATTTTATTTTATTTTAGTTTTATTTTAGGTTTATTTTATTTTTATTTTATGTTCAATTTTTTATTAATTTAGGTTTTTTATTATTAGGTTTATCTTATTTTTTTAGTTTAGTTTTGGTAATTATTTATTTTATTTTAGTTTATTTTTATTAATTTATTTTATAGTATTAATTTACCTGGGCAGCCTCCTTTTCCACCTCCTCTTCCACCACCTCGGCCATCATCCCATCATTTATCCTGACGATCATTTCCACCACCTCTGCTTTACCCAGTAGTATTCATATCCATGCCTTTTCCACCAACTCTTATCGATGGGTTGAATAAGCCATATTCATTCAGGGAGGTAGTTAGAAAAATCTTTAAGAATCTCTTAAAGAAACGACTTTCAGGTTACGAGCCTAGAGGCTTGAGATCTAGCTATTGCCCTACCACCGCATGTTAGGCCATGTCTTAGAGGATTGTATCACTTTTAAGGACTAGCTTGAGTGCAGCTATAAGTTGAGAGCCATAGTTATCCCTAAGGAATACTTATTAGAACAACCATCCAATTCTATTAAAGTAATCTTTGGGGATACTTACGATCCTCTTAAGACCAAAGAAGGTTAGGATATCTCCCTATCCCGAACCTCTAAGAAGATCATTTCTAAGATCAAGAAGCTTTCCTTGCAGGTGCCTGAAGTAGCTCAAACCTCCAACACCAAGGAAGGTTTTTTTGTTGCAAAGGACAACTTGGGGAGGGTGACAACCCACTAATAGCAGTAGCTAACCATACTTGCTCGAGATAGTCCAGTAGCATAGCCACTGTCCGAGCCCAGTAATCCCTCCACCGTTGCATCTACCACCTCTTCTAGCTCCTCTCTTCTTAGTGTTGTATCTGATAAGGGCACTAAATCATTTACTCCACTTACTTGATTTCTATCATGTACCTCCACCCAAAAAGAAATTAATGAAGAAAGTTGATTCTACTTATATATTATCTACTTCTGATGCTTTGATTTTATTCTTATTGAAAGCTCTGTGAGTCTAAATAAAAATAATAGCTCTAGTAGTTCTGATCCTTTCCTTTTTGATTCAGAGTCAGACTATCCTTCTATGAATCAATCGGGTTCACCTCTTGAGATTGACTTGGAGTTAACAAACTATGAGGATCCCATATGTGAAGCTATAGGTATGCCCTATGAGAAGGTAAAACTTTCGACAAGCTCATCATTCCAAGATGTCAATGTAGTCAACCCTGATGGTAGTTCTACCTCCTAGGGTAACACCTTAGGATAAGGGTAAGCAAGTTATTGGTTCGAATGTGTAGATAACCCCTCCATAGGATGCTCCACCCATGGATATGCTTATGGAGTACCAAGCCGAGTTGATTACAATGTCTTCGTAGAAAGTTTCCATTTAAGTTAAGCATACACGACGCCCTCATCTTATCCAAAGAGATGAGGGAATCTCTAATCAAGGCCTTACTTGATCTAGAGATATGCTTAGCTCAGCTGACTCCACTAAAGAAGAGGCATGCCACTCGAAGGACATCTTAGGAGTTACATTCAGTGATGAAGACTTACTCCTAGAGACGACAGAGCACAATCGCCACTTTACATTAAAGTGGTTGTTGGTAGATACAAGCTATCCAGAGTTTTGGCTGGTTGACCCAGGTGTATCAGTCAACATTATGAGTCTAAGAACCCTTGCCTACTTGAGGATCGACATCTCCAAAATCCAAATAGAAAGGATGATGTTGAGAGGATTCAATGAACAAGGCGAGAGGGCCTTGTAGTGTGACACCACATAGATTGTAGGGGGGATACTTTTTGAGGTGATACAACATTGAGGTATGATGTACTATCTTGATATATAGAGACATCACCTGACAATGGACTTAATCACATAATAAGGACTCTTTAGGCATGATGGGTCTTCGAATGTACTAGAGATTTCTCCCCTACTTTACATGGATGAATAAAGCAAGGTTTATATTAAACTAGGTTTTTAAGTTCCCTAAGGAGGCAAGCCTCTATAATTAATTACATCTTAGGAAATGAAATTTTCTAAGAATACTCTCGATTAAAGTAGACAATTATCATCTCCAAAGATTTTAAGGTTGCACTATTAAAAGATTGGTTGTATTTGGAAAATCAATTGGGAAAGTTCTATGAGAAGACTTATTGTTGAAATCCAAATGAAATAATTAGGAGATTCTCATGATACTAAGAAGTTAATGAGAATTCCAATCTATCCTATGGTTTGGCTTTATAATTTTAAAGTTGAGGAGATTTATATGTTTTAAGTTGAAATTTAATTAGATTACTAGGACTTATAATCCACCAACACAAGGTTGTGGGAATGCTTAAGAGGTGAGGATTTATGCTCGTAGCCCGAAGGAAATAGCTACTTTGGATCCTAAATCTAGGGAGCTTTAGTACGAGCTAAAGCATGACCTAATTCTAAGCTAGGTGGACATAAGGGTTTACCTCCACAAGAGAGAATAAATTATCTAGCTTCTTCACTTATAATTGTCTGGGGTGGCCGCTTACTAACTCCTCTTATGATTTTAAAACCATAGAGCATATGACTTAATCTATAGATGCAAAATATTTTCAAATTTTATTTCATTTTAAACATGTTGTTTTGACAGAGGCTTTAGTATTTTTTATGCCTAAATGTATGATGAAATAGGTTATAGGTCAAATAAGGTAGAAGAAGGTGTTCTCCATCACAAGGGATGCCCTCACAGGTCAAGCATTCCTTTATCGTGCAAGGATGGAGATCCTTCATGTTCAAGAGAGAAAGAGTATGCATGCATGATGTGAAATATATAACCATACAGCTAAGGGGTTATGAAATCTTTTAATTATCTTATTTATCTTTTAGGCTTTATGATGAGGTTATGAGTTGTTTAAAATTTAGTTATGAGTGATTAGTTGGGTAGAAAAGTTATTTTTATCCTAAGAGCCTAATCATATCCAAGCCACACATTAAAGCATCAATCATTTAAGAAACTATGAAAAGCATGTCGTCCTAATGCATAATGTAAACATAACAACAAATAATTATATAAACTATCATAATAGAATAAAAGGTCAGTACGGTCGGGTACCTCCGTACAAACTGAAGAGAGAAAAGATGGGTAGCCAAGCTCTACCATTATACAACCTAGAATATGAAAGAATAATTATAATTGTATTAAATGCTATGTGGGTCTTCTTTCTTCATATCTCCATTTCTGATTTGGTTCTTCTTTTATTTGGATGGTGCTTGCTTCAAAGGCATCAAAGAGCACCCCCGGACAAAGCCTTCTGGTCACTGCTCATCCTAAGCCCCCATAGCACTAATCCTGATTCTTATTGCAAAAATTACATTTATGTGGGAAAAGTAAATCTAACTACGCCTGCAAAATAGAGGTTAGCTAAATATACATATAATCCCAAGTAGTTGTATTTATAATTTGGACTTAGCACCCTATACATAGTTAACTAAGCCCACCTATCCTAACTTGGATTATGCTTAAGGATTTAAACAACTTGCAAAAAGAGCATTCACATTTATTTTTAAGCATCCCTTAAGCATAATCCCCTCTAAAAAACATGATTAGGCTAGTATTGGTCTATCATCCAGTCTACGAAGTATACACCATAACATCCAATCTAAAATAATACATCATAAAAAAACATATATCACATCATACAGCATCCTAACTTAGATATAAAAGTTATGACCTAATTCTAATGTGTGTATTAAGGCTTATGTGGTAAGTCTTATTAGGTATTAGTGTTGTATTTTCTAAATGTAGAAGGATTCAATTTAACATGAAAGGTTGATTTCACTTAAAGTAGTTTAATTGATTTGAGAATTTTAATTTGTGCTTTCCATTGTTTAATTTGATTACACTTAGCAACTAAGTGTTTTAAAGAGAGGAAAAGAGGATTTCCCTCTTTCATCCCTAACTTAAGTCACTTTCTAAAGTATGTTAATTTGATTTAGTTCTCAAGTAGTGAATGACTTATTAAATGATTTAATTAATCTTAAGTTTAGGTTCACTTTAAATAATTCTATTCAAAATGAAAGGCATCTTAAGATTTATTTAATTAAATTACTACCACATAACATATATTAAGTCATTCCTTTCCATCACATGTAATATGCATATGATTTAATCCTAAGTATATCTATACATGAAACATATTTTAGCACATGACCTCCTTAGGGCTAACTAAATCTTTGTATTCTTGAGATGTCTAGACTATATACTTTCTTTTCCTGCACACACATGGATGTATACATAAATGAGGGAAAGAAATCCATGCAAAGATTGTATATTTTTTTGATTGAATCAATTATATATATGAATTAAAGCTCTATCCAAATTCAAATGTTAAAATACATAAGAATGAAATCAAATGGGTATGTGCCATTGTTAAACATGGGAAGCAAGGTAATCAAATGACCTCCTTGGGGCTAGCTAAAGTCTCATGTTCCCAAGATTTCCAGAATATATACCCATTACCATTCAATCTTATATAAATCAACACATGAGTAGAGGAAAGAGAACTCAACATTCATAAAGTTAAGCTATAAGCAAATGCATTTCTTATGTATTTATAACTAGCATCAGAAATATATTATTATTAAATTATAAGCTTTTGAAAAACACAATTAAATTTAATAGTGATAATATCCATTCATATATTAAATTAAATCAACACATGCAAGCTTACATAAAGTAAATCCATTTTATTTTACTTGATTTTGAAAAGATGGATGCATGAATTCAAATGACATAACCAAATTTAACATGATTGGAAGGAGGTCAATCAAATATAAGCATGTGATTCATTCAACCAAACTAGTTCTTAAGGACAATCAAATAAAAAATAAGATTATTTAAAAAAACCAAAGCTTCTTTATTAATTAAGTTTTGGATTTGATTTGATTTGATTTAAAGAGGATAAGAGAAATCATCACTTGTTGTTTTAAACCCACACCCACATTAGTGATTTTATTTAATTAAAGGAAATGTAATTAAGTTGATTTTATGGGTTAATTAAGTTGAACCCTTAATTAGATGAATTAATTACTCTTTACTATTCACCTTAAAGTAATTAACTAAATAATTATGAGACAACATGATATGCATGGAAAATAAACTTATAATGATCCTAGGAAATAGAATGGGCCTAATGCAATTGGCTCATGATTAATAGTTAATTAGATTATGGGACTTAATTAATTACTCTTATAATTTTTCCACACATGTGGACAAACCATAATTTCATTAAACTTCTTTAGGTTATTAAACACCTAAAGATCCACCCCATGATTTAATTAATTAAGGTTTGATGTGATTATGATTTCAATTTGATTAAGTGATTTAATTAATTAGTTAAATCTTAATTAATTTCATTTTAAAAAAGGGTGAAATGAACTTAAGGAAAGGGATCCCAACCCTATTCCTTAGTTCACTTAATGTTGAACATAGATTGATAAACTTAATTAAATAATTTATTACTGTTCATGGAATTAATTAATCATTAATTAACTTAAAAGAATAATTAAGGTTTAATTAGTCAATTTTTCTAATTAAGTGAATAATAAATCTCAAGAAAATCATAGGTGGTAGTGGTCATCCCATTAAATTAACCCACAAAATTTGGGTTTAATTGCTCAAGTAATTAAGGAGTAATTAAGCTAATTAATTTTATAATTAAACCTTAATTAAATTTTAATTACAATTCAAAATAAGTTAATATCATTTTTAATTAATTCTTCTCCGAAATACCTTTAAAATGAGTATTTATTTGCATTTTTTATGATTAATAAGCCTAATTAAAGCCTAATCTTATTAGCGCCATGTGGTGTGCTATCGCGGGTGCTTTCCACGTGCATTATGAGATTGGCTACATAAAACTTATCCGACTCAGTGCCTATGTGACGGATGTGGATGTACTTTCTTGTTCACATCTAATTTAAGATTAGATGGTTACGATTAATCCCACAGCTTAATAGGATTAAATTAGATTGATCTAACAAATCTAAACATGACTGTCCATTTCAATCATGCAGAATGGATGATGTGTGATCAAACATCATGCGAGTGAGGGAGAATGGAGTCCAACCACCATTGCTCACTTGATCCGAGCTTACCTGGATCAACTCAAATGGATCCACACCTTCATGACATTGATGGGAGGATCCATGATAAAGATCACATGAGATGCAAGTTTTATTCAAAAACCTCCAACCAATTTTTGCTTAAGGATCAATTTTGGATGTATACCTCGTTGGAGCTCAAGACTAGTGGCTCAAATGATTAAGGATGCTTCATCTAGTGGAGATGAAGCCTTGTTGAGTAGCAATTGGATCATTTCCTTAATGTTCACTCAGAAGGCCATGAATTGATGATTTGGAGCTTGGCTTTGATCGAAGTCCAAACTTCGATGCTCAGGAAGTCTGGAAGATGATTCATTCTTACTCGATGAGGCTTAGGGAAGGTGTGTGCAAAGTTAATTTGAGTTTGATGAAAAAATGGTGAAGTTAGGTCTGAAATGGGAGTGTCCTATTTCAGGACAGATGGGAATGGCATTTTTTGATCGAGGAATGAGCTTGGGAGCTTAGGGAATGGCTCTAGCTGGTCATCTTGGGTAGCTAGGGATCTAAAGAATCATTTTTGTGTGTTTGAGTGGAAATGAGGGGGTGTATACCCCCCTTCATCTTGATCAGATGGTGGGATTTGGTTTGGCTTATAGTGGCCTAACCATCTTAAGGAGTCAGGTGGTAGGGAAGAGGTGAGTTGGCTAGACTTGGTTGGTTGAAGGTGTGGAGTTAGTTGCCAAGGAGGAATCTTGGGTGTCTTATGGGTTTCAAATGCTCCAATCAGGAGAGTGAGGTGATTTTACCTCCCATGGGTCATGGTTGACCCAACCACCCTTTGGGTCAGGTAGGGCAGTGTCCTTGGTGCCTAGGTGGATCATTGGGAGAGTATCAAGTGGCCAAGGAATGAAAATATCCACTTACATGGGTGATCTGTCTCATGTGATTCCTTTGACCTAAGGGTAGAATCATCATTTGATATTGGATTTAATTTCGGCAGATTTGAAATGAGCCAAAAGAAGGTTAGCCCAAATTTCAAGTTAGTTGGATATGATTTTGTTAGGTTTGGCTCAATTTGACTCATTTAGGTCAAATTGGGTTAGGTTAGGTCAATTTCATATGATCATTTGGGATATTTTTGTTCAATTGGTTTGGTTTAGTTTGGCTTAGATTTGAACTAAAACATCCCACATGGGTGATATATCTCGTGTGATGCCTTTGACCTAAGGGTAGAATTATCATTTGATATTGGATTTGATTTGGGTAGATTTAACATGCACCAAAAGTGGGTTAGCCCAAATTTCAAGTTAATTGCAGTTGATTTGGTTAGGTTTGACTCAATTTGACTCATTTAGGTCAAATTGGGTTAGGTTGGGTCAAGTTCACATGATCATTTGGGATGTTTTGGTTCAATTGGTTTGGTTTAGTTTAGCTTAGAATTGATTTTGGCTCATTTGAATTCATTTGGATCAAATGGGTTAAGTTGACCAATTTGACCAAATTAGCCAAATTGGCTTGGGATAGGTGTTTGGTTTAGTTGACCAATTGAAGATGATTGTAGGCTTTGGTTTCAATTAATTTGGATTTGTTTTAGTTTTGGCCAACTTGAACCTAGGTCAATTTGGACTAAGTATGTCAATAGGGTTCAATTGGGTCCAATCATGGCTTTGGTCAAGCTCAACAATCAATTTAGGATGAACTTGAGCCATTGGTTGTAATCAATTTGGTTTATAATTTGATTTGACCCAAGGTCAATTTAGGTCAACTTGGGTCAAGATATTAGGTTTGGTTTGACTCAATTGAAGGTTTTAAGGGATTTGGCTAAGGTTGCAATTTGGCAAGTTTGGGTTCATATGGGTAAAGGGGTTGACCTGGTCTAATGATCAAGCTAACTTTGTTTGACCCAATTTGTGACAATTGAGTCAACGTAGGGTGATCAACAATCATGACGGAAGGTTTTGATGGGCTTAGTTCAATCCAATTTGGGTAAGATTAGAACTTGGCTCAAATAGGTCAAATTGGGCACTTTGGGTCAAGTGGACCAATTGGGTTTAGTTGGCTTGATTTTGGGTTGAGTTTGATTTAGTTGAGTTTATATAGGGATTTGGGATTAATATATAATTTTAGTTGCAATTGGCTTGGGTTTAAATAGGTTTTGGTTCATTTGAACATTTCAAGTCAAAGGAGTTAAGTTGGGGGCTTAACATGGGTTACTTTGGTTTGGCTTCGATGATTGTAGATTTGATTTATATTTGTGAATATGATTGAAGGTATGATTGATTCATGAGAAAATCAATTGAATTTGATTTTGAATGAAGAATTTGGCTGCTAAGTCCATGGAGTTGAGTCAAGTGGCTTAGGTTTGGATTTTGATTTAGTTTGATTTAGTTTTAATTATTTAAATGCATATTTAATTTAAATTTATGATTATGATTGAAAATATGATTGATTTAGGAGAAAATCAATTGAGTTTGACTTGATTTGGATTAAGATTTGGCTATGTCCATGGGATAGGTCATATGGCTTAGGAAGGGTTTTAATTTAATTTGATTTAGTTTGACTTAGTTTTGATCTGAATGTAGATTTGATTTATATTTAGAAATATTATTGAAGATATAAAATTATTATGAGAAAATCAATTGATTTTATATTGATTTGGATTAAGATTTGGCTAAGTCCGTGGGATAGGTCATATGGCTTAGGAAGGGTTTCAAGTTTGGATTTGATCATGGGCTTCAATCATTTGGTTTTGGAATCTGGGTTTGGATTTGGATTTGAATTTGATGTTTGAATTGAACTTGAGGTTTGGTTTGAGAAGGTGAACATGGATTGGATTTGGGTTGTAGGGTAGGTGGATTATCCTAATCCCTAAGGCATAACCTAATCCTATGGTTAACCCTTCTAAGTCTTTAGGCTTAAGTTAAGTGTTTTATGACTAAGGAAGTCTTAGTTTCTAGAAGGCTCCTATGTCTAAGTTGGGAAGATTGAATTTGCACTCCAAAAGTGAGGTCAACATACCTTTGGTTCCATAGTGTTGCCCTTGGAGATAGATGATTGGAAGACCGAAGCCAAGTTTCACATTATAGACTCAAATTCATCTTTGAATGCTTTTCTTGGGAGACCATGGATACATGAGAACAACATAGTTCCATCCTCTCTACAGCAGTGTATGAAGTTCATGAGAGGTGGGATCATTTACTGTGCCAAAGGACATCTCATGCCATTTATAGTTCATGAGGTCAGCATATATGAGGATGCGACTTACTACGTCTCTCAAAATCAACAATTCTATTATTGTTAACTTTGCCGAAGTTTAAAAATAAAAGAAAAAGAAAAAGAAAGAGAATAACAAAAAGAAAAGAAAAGAGAAAATGAAAAAGAAAGTAAAATGGAGCAGAAATAGACTTAGAGGAGGAAGTGCAGCATGACATTAGATTCCACCCATGGTTCGTTACTCCATTCAAACATATGGGTAGAACAAATTGACCTCTACCAGTCAGAGGAAGAGGCTAGTTCAGAGGTAGTATCATGGGTGGAAAACCTCCTTATTGGCCATCGAATAAAAGATATATCCCATCTACCAGGAATACATCTCGCATATATAGACTTAGAATCTAGTTCATGGATGAGTCTTATATGATTAGCACACCACGCCTATTCTCGAATGGATTCCATTGAGGGGACACTTGAGCCGATATTGAAGACTAGGCTCCAAAGCAAAGCATAAGTGTATCCAAGTCTATATGTGAAAGCATCAATTTGGGAACCTTAGCTCTAACCCCACTTCTCTCAAAAGTCGAGGGTTTGGTATTTAAGGAAGCCCCTAAGTCATCCACAAGTGTGAAGACTCGTGAGGTTCTTTTGGGAAGCATCATTCTCAAGTCAATAAGTTGATGTAGAACTTGAGGATGATTCATATAAAGATTTAATAGAATTACCTTTTGATTGGTACTTCCTTGAATTCATAATTTAGCAAAGAAAGGGTTAATCCCACATACTTGGTCAAACCATAAGTCAAACTACCTCAAAATAATATAGAAGAATAAATGCAAAAGCTCTCAATCAAGACTAGGACTAGGATCAGTAATGATGATGATGATGATTACCGCTAGTCATCACCAATCATTTGGAATCTAATAACTTTTTCAAATCACATTAACTAATATGAGGAGTTGTGCTTAGAAACTTCGATGATCCAAATGATTTTGAAGTCCAAGATGCACTGCTAAAGTCCAAAGAAGAGATCAAGTCAACCATCGATGAAATCAATGAAATAAACTTAGGAACTGAAGAAGATCCATGCCAGACATACATCAGTTCTTTGTTGAATGAAACCAATGAATTAGTTAGGCTATTGACTTTATTTAAGGACTACTTTGCAGGGAGTTATGAAGAGATGCTTGGATTGGCTCCTAACTTAGTATTCCATAAATTAGCAATAGAGCCTACTGTTAATCCTATCAAGCAAGCTCCTAGATGCATGCGATTAGATAAAGAACAATAGGTCATTTATGAGGTCAAGAAACTAATCGATGTTGGCTTCATCTGGGAAGAAAAAAACCCTACTTGGTTAGCCACATCATCCCAATTAACAAAAAGAATGGCCAAATTCATATATGCGTCAATTTTAGGGATTTGAATAAGACATTGCCTCATCTCATGCATTTCTTCATGGATGACTCATATGGATATAACCAAATAAAGATGGCCCTAAGATGAAAGAAACACTACTTTTAGAACCCTATCAAATCTATTGCTATAAGGTCATGCCTTTCACCTTAAAATGTGCTACATACCTGCTATGACTCGAATCTTCTATGAACTCATTCATCATCAAGTTGAGTGCTATGTTAATGATCTTATGGTCAAAAGTAGAGAAAATGAAGTTTTCAAGTAGTTAAGATAATTTAGCCTTAAAAGGAACCCCTTGAGGTGTGCATTTGGAGTAGCTTCAGGGAAATTCCTTGGGTTTGTTGTCCGACACCAATGAATCAAAATCAATCAGGAGAAGATCAAGGCAATATTAGAAATGCCACCCCCTAAATGTTTAACTCAACTTAGATCATTCCAATGGGGGTTAGAATATCTAAGACACTTTATATCCAACTTATCGAGAAGATGTAAGCCATTCTCAACACTTGTCAAAAAGGATGCCAAGTTTAAGTGGGATGACAAGTGTAAGAATGCCTTCAAAAACATCAAGCATTACTTGATGATGCCACCGGTTATAGCCCTATCCCGCAAGCTCATACTTTACACTACAACATGACTCCCTTGGTGCTTTGTTCGCCCAAGCCAATGATGAAGGGAAGGAAAATGCACTCTACTACCTCAACCATCATCTAATCCCTAGTGAGGCTAATTATCTACCCCTTCAGAAGCATTGCCTAGCTTTAATATTTGCATCCCAAATGCTACTACAATACATGCTTCCTCATAAGGTGAACTTAATCTCTTGGATCAATCCACTACTAGTATCTCTTGACACAGTCAATGCTATCTAGATGGTTGGTACAATGGTACATGATCCTCTTGTAGTTTGACATTACGGTGAAAGGATAAGCGCAAGCTAATTTCTTAGCAGCACACACACTTTCTGCTGACTCTCCACTTAGTGATGATCTCCCTGATGAACAAATCATGAACATAAGGGATACTAGCATTCACCACTGGGAGATGTACTTTGATGGTGTGGCTTCCTATCAAATAGGAGAAGAACCATAATATACTATTTCAAGAAATGCAGGGGTAGGAATAGTTCTTTTATCTCTGGACTATGATGTTATGAGATTCTCATATCATCTGTCCAATCCTTGCACTAACAACAAAGGCAAATATGAGGCTCTGATTGTCGCTATAGTTAGCCATTACTCTAAGCATCTAGAACATCAGCATCTTTGAGGATTCTCAACTAGTTATCAACCAAATCATTAGGTTCTATAAGGTTATAAAGCCCAAGCTCCATTGCAACCATAAGTACACCATGGAGTTGTTGGCCCAAAGAGTTACCATTTATAAGATTCTCTCGAGAGAACATGCAGATATGCTTTAGCCAAGCTTGCCAAGGAGTTGGCATATTTGGAGGATGAGTCCATATCAATAAAGTCAAAATAGACAAGTCTTATCCCTTATATTGAACTCATCAAAAGTACTCTTGAAGGGGAGGTTTCCATTGCCAAGAAAGACGAGGAGTTAGATTGGAGGCAATAATTCATGGATTACCTAAATATAGGAAAACTACCTCAAGTGAAGTCTTAAACCCATTCAAAGAAGGAGAGAGCATTTTCCTATGCTCTTATGGATGGTGTCTTATACCAGTGATATTTTCAATAATATGTGCATTGTTTAGACAAGCACAAAGCCTATAAGATCGAGACTGAGGTACACTTAGGATTATATAGAGCCAACCAATCTTGTCTAAAGATGAAAGCCAAGATCAAGTGATTAAGATACTACTGGCTATCGATGATCAAAGATAACATGGATTCATGGCTACCAATGTCAAATACATAGAGTGGTCCTACACGAACAACCCAACATTCTACATCCTACATTGGCCTTATGACCATTCGAGTGTTGAGGTACCGACGTAGTGTATCTGATTGATCCTCCTTCTTCCAAGGGTTATCAGTTCATCTTAGCTATTACTGACTACTTTTCCAAATGTAGAAGGCAATTCTGCAAAGAGGTCACAGCTCATGCGCTCTAGTTTTTAAGGAACCATATCACATATAGGTTCGGAGATCCTCGATGAATTATATTTGATAATGGTACTGCATTTATGAGCATTGAGATCAACAACATTGTTAGGAGACACAATAAAGATTGGAGATATTCTACCATCAACTACCCGAGGGCAAATGACTTAGCATAAGCCTTCAACAAAACACTCATTTAAATATTAAAGAAGCACTTGACAATAATTAGTGACAGTGGCATGTGTAATTAGTTGAAGCCTTATGGGCCTACCGCACCACATATAAAATTCCAACTCAGTCTACTCTTTTCTCCTTAGTGTATGGGTCTGAAGACATTCTATCATAGGAAGTCCAACTCCCATCACAAGGATAGGTAACAAGATAACAGAGCAATGCCAAGTTATTGTTAGAAGAGCTCAAAGGTTTGGAGGAGAGACGCCTACAAGCATACCAAAACCTCAAGTTGTACAAAGCTAAAATGATTCAAGCTCACATAAATGTGGTTCTTCCTAGAACCTTTCAAGTAAAAGAGCTTATTTTAGTTCTAAGGAGACCGATTGTAGTTTGTCGTAAGATGGGAGGCAAGTTTGAACCCACATGGGAAGGCCCTTTTAACATAAAGAAGGCCTACCAAGGAGGATCTTATCAGCTTTTTAATCATAAGGGAGAGTGCCCAATACTTCCAATCAATGAGCTCTACTTAAAAAAATTATAAATCATGTTTGAAAATAATTGTCATCAATGAAATTTCCATTTCAAATTCAATCTCTTCCAAGTTGAAAGTATTCTTGTTTACGAATCCACCACGATGTGTTTAGGGTAGGTGTAAAGAACCCGATCAGCATCCTATCCTTCATCGACACAACACAAATGCAAACTACACACAAACATATAAAACAAACATATATCATTTATCTTGGGTTACTCTGAGTTGAGATAATGCCCCTAACATTACTCACTCAGTAGCTACTCTAGGTCAGGCTGACGTGCTACCTTACTAGTGTGTCACCCCAGTGGTATTCTTATGTTGGAGGATGTAAGTTGCTATGCTTTCCTTCCTAACTTGGTCATTGCACACCGAGGGCCTTGTTAGTTTGGTGGGCCTTACTGCATGGCAGGTAAGCTACCACATGTTGGCTTCATTTAAGAGGATGTGAGTCTACCATGCTTTCTTCTTTGATTAGCCTTCATGCACTAAATGGGTTGAGTATATTTGAGCTTTAAGATAAGTCGCTTAGTGGATCCTTCCCTCCATTGCTTTGGAGTCCTTCTTCCTGGGCTCCCTTAGTAGTCACTCTAGGTTAGATAGCATCTATCTCGATGATCAATTCCACTTGGAAAGTTATAGGCCTACATGCTTTCTTTCCAAATTGATCATTGCACAATGACGAGCACCTTAAGTTGGTTGGTTCTCACTATGCTGATGTATACACCACTCATATTGATGGATATAACTTAGGTTGGTTGGTTCTTACACCTTAGGATACACCACTCATGGTAGATGTAAGTCTGCTATGCTTTCTCATTAAGTTGGCAGCCGTACATCTATAGGCTTTCTCTTTCATGGCTCAGGATAATGCCCCTAGTAGCACCTCCCTTATGGGTACAATATTTGGATTACATTGTTTGTGACCCCTTTTAGACACTACCCAAGTTACTATCAGACAATTTCATATAAGAACCACCATTGGGAGAATATCAGATGTGCAGATTCTCCTTTAATCCAGTAAATCTAAGATAGGTCAAGGCCTTCATAGCCCCTTCTTAATGTGGTCCCTCGCACACCAACAGGGTCCATGCAAACATATAAACAAAATATATATTCATTTATGGATTAGGAGGACACCCCTAGTGGTACCTTTTCCCAAGCAGGCATCCTGTCAGCAAAGGTCCCTATAGGAATTGCCTGATTACTCTTAAGTTGATATAAGTCCCCAGCAGCATTCACTCAGTAGTCACCCTTAAGTCTACTACACCATCTTTCTGGCATAGCCATTGCACACCGAAAGGAAACCCCTTAGGTTAGCTAGCACTACCCCATAGCCAGTAGACAATCCTTTTGGATTTATAAATCTGAGATAGGATAAGTCTGATATAGCCCCTTCTCTGTGGGTCCATCACACACCAACATGGTCCTTAAGTTAAATCTATCAAATTTGATCTAGCTCACATCCCAGTGGATATACCGTCAATTTAAAATCAAACTAAACCAAACAAACCATATAAAATCATAGGAAATTAAGATAAAACTAATCCTGCTACTTTTAAGTTGACAAAAGTCCTCAGTGACATTCACTTAATAGTCACCCTAGGTCAGGTTTGATTTGTTGTGCACCCAATAGGTCACCTTAGTTATTATTTCTCGCTTTGGAAGATGTAAGTCTGTTACACCTTCTTCCTAGCACAATCGTTGCACATTAAAAGGCAACCCCTTAGGTTGGCTAGTTCTACCCCATAGCCTGTAGACTATCCCTTTAGATTTGCAAACCTGAGGTTGGTCAAGGCTGATATGGCCCCTTCTTAGTGGGTCCATTGCACACTAATAGGGTCCATACATTAACTCAGATTAAATTAAACCCAATCTGATTTTCCCTAGTAGAGTTAAATCACACCCTTCTCCATAGTGGAGCCCTAAGTCATATATAAACAAATCAAGCAAATAAATCAAATTCAGAACCAACCTCCCTAGTGGAGAAAAATTAAACCAACTCTCCAGTAGGGTCTAAATCAAAGAAATCCAACCAAACTCTTATTCTCAGTGGATAAATCCCCAAACAAATCTATGAAATCAAACTCAAATCCTAATCCACAACGGATTGCCCAAACATGCTTCCCTAGTGGAAGGTTTATGTATCTGATCCCCAGCGGACTCGAGCCCATATCTCTAGTAGATGTGCCTCCACATCAATTAAATTAAAATAATTAAAGTCATTTCGATCTTAATCCTTAGTGGATTATAGATTCTTATCCTAGCAGATCTTCTTTCCACAGATCATATAATCAAATCAAATTCAAACCTTATCCCCAACAGAATTTCTTCTTCTATGCCCTTGACATAAACCCCTCACATGTCATGTCCAATGCATGTGTAATCCACTAGAGGATCTCCCTCCATGTCCTTGACATGGAATTCTCATCAAATCTCATTTCTTCTCTTATGCACACCCTTAATACTTCAACCAAAACCCTAACAATGTATTCATTCAAATTACATCATCTTAACATCATAATCAACATTTTATGATTTGAAAGGGTGCAAGCTCAAACTAACTATACAATACATGCTTAAAATATTATAGTATGAATTATCACACTATATTATATTATAATATATGATGTTATATTATAATTTTCGATAATATAATATATTATCTAACATTACACCTCATTATAATCAATTAAATGGAACAAATAACAAAATTTTCTCAAGATATGAATAATGTTCATTTTGGATGTAAAATTATTATTATTCTATTAGAATTGGTACAAAATATCATGATTTTGGTGTTGCTTCTTGGTGTGTGCCATGAATTTGGTCAAATTCTTCCATCTCAATCATCAAAGTAACATTTTTGTGAGTTTGGACCCAATGTATTATTACAAAAGTAAAACACACTAAAATGTACAATAACATTTAGTAACACACCACCACATTCATATATATGTGAAGTTATATTGTAATGTACATTTAATTTTAGTATTCTTTCATATAATATATTATCTTACATTACACCTTAAAATGAATCACTTTAAGCAAAAAAATTATAAAATTTGGTTGAAAAAGAAACATTTATTTTGGATGCAAAATTCCATTATTTTGATTAAATGACACACCATAGCACACCACCAATGATGTTCCCTAAAGCTTACCTTAAATTTGGCCAAATCCCATCATCTCAGCCTATAAATCAATATTTTTATGAATTATACTAGTACAAACTCTACATCTTACTATAGCATACTAAAATATGCTAAACAATAAGTAGTAATACACAATAGTATGCTATAATGCATGATGCTACACTATGTTATAGAATATTATATTATAATACACTATAACATATTATATTATATTGCATTTCACATCATAAGGGATTGCTTAAGATAAAAAATCATAAAATTACTCAAAATAATAAAAAGTTATATATTTTAGTCGTATCACTTACATATATTAAATTGAAATAATATATTATAATGTCATGCTCTACCTGTTATGAATTTGGCTAAATTCCACAATTTTAAAGTCTAAATCAACATTTTTATAAATAATGCTAGTGTAGGGTCATCTGTGTGATTGTAAAATACTAAAAGAATTTAAAATGCGCAGAATAAAATATTATGATATATGATGTTATACTATGCTACAACATATAATATTTATTTTGAACATAAAATCTTACTTTTCAGACTACAAGTAGCGTAGCACACCTTTGTTACTACAACATAATTCGCACTTTAAATTGAACAAATTTCATCATTTGATTTAATAAATTAATATTTTTATGATTTATATTAATATAGACTATAGGACACAATACCATAATATACTAAAACATTTCAAAACATCATATAACATCCAAAAACACATCATTACATGGTCAGATATATCATGCTACATTATACTATAATATATGGTAATAAAATATGATTTAGGGTTAGGGTCTAGGGTATTCAAATCTCTAATAGTCAAGGGAAAGTCTCTTGAAGACATTTTCCTTAGCTACTAGAACTATGTTAGGATTAGGTCATTCTTTTGTTCTACTCATAATGAAATCTTTATTCAAGGTTTAGGGTTTAGGTTTAGGGTTTAGGGTTAGTTTAGGGTTTAGGGTTTAGGGTTAGTTTAGGGCTTAGGGTTTACGATTTATGGTTTAAGGTTTAGGGTTTCAGTTTTAGGGTTTATGGTTATAGGTTTTAGGGTTTGGGGTTATTGGTTTTAGAGTTTAGGGTTTAGGGTTTAAGGTTTAAGGTTTAGGTTTTTAGGATTTAGGGTTGGGTTTAGGGTTTAGGCTTAGGGTTTAGAGTTTAGGGTTTTGAGTTTAGGGTTTAGGGTTTAGGGTTTAGGGTTTATGTTTTAAGTTTAGGGTTTAAGTTTTAGTTTAGGATTTAGGGTTTAGGGTTTAGGGTTTATGGTTTTTTTAATAGAGAATAAATTTAGATTCAACATTTCTTCCATTTGATTTGATCAGCCGAGTAGCACCCCAAGTTTTCTAAGAAACAAGCGATGACATAGATAAAAAATGAGCACCCATAGAGCAAATAAAAATAACTAGATAAGTAGAATCGTCTATACTGTAAAGGCATAGTTCTAGAAGTAGATCTGATCAATTGTTCTTCAATTTCTCTAGTTCCTATCAGAACCACCCTGCCTCTCGAGTAGCATGATCCGCCTTCATATCCCTGATCTCTCCCTCTACCACCATGATGGCTATAACCTCCATCCCTCGTCCCACCTCCATAACCACCACTGCTCTGTTCACCACCTCCTTATCCACTAGCACCTCTAGATTCCCCACCACCACTATGATAACTACCACCTTCGGCTTCTCTTCCACTGCCCGATCTAGACTATGCCAAGTTGATGGTGATGTTCCTGCCCTCAAGGTTCTTTCCATTCTTAGGGTTTAGGGTTAGTATAGGGTTTATGGTTTAGCATTAAGTGTTTGGGCTTTAGGGTTTAGGGTTGCAGGTTTTAAGGTTTAGGGATTAGGGTTGCAAGTTTTAGGGTTTAGGATTTATGCTTTTAAGGTTTAAGGGGCAGGGTTTATGGTTTTAGGCTTTAGGGTTTAAGGTTAATGGTTTTAGGGTTTAGGGTTTAGGGTTGTAAGTTTAGGGTTTAGGATTTAGGGTTAATTTTAGGGTTTAAGGTTTACGATTTAGGGTTTAGGGTATTTTTTTAAAATAAGTAAACTGATAGATTTTGGTTTATTTATTTTGTTTATTATTTATTTGAGTTTATTTTATTTTTTATTTATATTTAAGTTTATTTTTCATTTAGTTTGGTTTATTTATTTTAGGTTTATTTATTTTATTTTAGTTTATTTTTTAGGCTTAAGTTTTTTTTTTGTTGAGTTTTATTTTTATTTTATTCTATAGGTTTAGGTTTCAATTTTTATTTTTAGGTTTAAGTTGAGGTTATTATTTTATTTTTTTAGGACTAGGTTTTAGGTTTTTATTTTAAGTTTATTTATAGGTTTTATTTTTTAGTTTAGGTTTAGGTTTATTTTTAGTTTATTTTATTTCTATTTTGTTTAGGTTTAGGTTTAGGTTTAGTTTATTTTTGCTTAAGGTTTATGTTTTATTTATTTTAGTTTAGTTTATTTTAGTGTTGTTTAGGTTTTATTTTGCTTATATTATTTTTATTTTAGGTTTAGGTTCTTTTTTAGTTAAGGGTTTAGGTTTTTTTTTTACTTTTTTTTAGGTTTATTTATTAGGTTCCAAATCCACTAGCACCTCCAGAACCTCCACAACCACTGCGATAATTGCCGCCTCAACCATCGCCTCCACCACTAGATCTAGACTGAGCCTAGTTGACGGTGATGTTCCTGCCATCAAGGTTCTATCGATCCTAATAGTTTAGGGTTAGTTTAGGGTTTAGGGTTTAAGGTTTAACTTATATGGTTTAGGGTTGTAGGTTTTAGGGTTTAGGGTTTAGAGTTTAGGGTTTAAAGTTTTAGGGTTTAGGGTTTAGGTCCTAGGGTTTAGGATTTTAGGGCTTAGGGTTTTTGGTTTCTGGGTTAGGCTTTTCGGTTTAGGTTTTTAGGGTTTAGGGCATAGGGTTTAGGGTTGTAGGTTTAGGGTTGTGGGTTTAATGTTTAGGGTTAAGTGTTAGTTTTAGGATTTAGGGTTTAGGGTTTAGGATTTAGGGGTTCTTTTAAAAAAAATTAAGTAAATAGGTAGGTTTAGTTTATTTAGTGTATTTAGTTCATTTTTTATTTATTTTAGTTTATTTTATTTTTTATTTTTATTTAGGATTATTTTTTATTTTTCTTTAGTTTAGTTTATTTATTTTAGGTTAATTTATTTCAATTTAGGTTTTTTTATTTTAGTTTATTTTTTAGGTTTAGGGCTTTTTTTAGTTGAGTTTTACTTTTATTTTATTTTTAAGGTTTAGGTTTTATTTTTTATTTTTATGTTTAGGTTTAGAATTTTATTTTATTTTCTTAAGCTTTGGTTTTACGTTTTTTAGGTTAATTTTTAGGTTTTATTTTTTTAGTTTAGCTTTAGGTTTATTTTTAGTTTATTTTATTTTATTTAGTTTAGGTTTAGGTTTAGTTTATTTTAAGTTTAAGTTTAAGTTTTCTTTATTTTAGTTTAGTTTATTTTAGTTTTGATTTAAAGTTTATTTTATTTTGTTTATTTTACTTTTATTTTAGGTTTAGGTTTTTTCTTTTAGTTTAGGGTTTAGGTTTTATTTTATATCTATTTTATATTTTATTTTTAGGTTTATTTTTTAGGTTTAGGTTTTTATTTAGTTTTTATTTTATTTTATTTTAGTTTTATTTAATTTTTTTTATGTTTAGTTTTTATTTTATTTAGGTTTTTTATTCTTATGTTTATTTTATTTTATTTTAGTTTAGTTTGGGTTTTTATTTATTTTATTTTTGTTTCTTTTTATTTTATATTTCATTTTATTTTTTAGTTTAGGTTTAGGTTTTAATTTATTTTTTTTATTTAGGTTTATGATTTTTTATTTATTTGATTATTAAGTTTTATTTAGTTTAGGTCTAGCTTTTAAGGGTTTAAGGGTTTAGGGTTTAGAGTTTAAGGTTTATGGTTTTAGGGTTTATGATTTTATAGTTTAGGGTTAGGGTTAGGTTTTGGGGTTTAGGGTTTAGTGTTTAGGGTTTAGGCTTTAGGGTTTAAGATTTTAAGAATTTAGGGTTTAGGGTTTAGGGTTTAGGTTTTAGAGTTTAATGTTAAGGGTTAGCTTAGGGTTTAGGGTTAGTTTGGGGTTATGGTTAGGGTTTAGGGTTTAGATTTTAGGGTTTATGTTTTAGGGTTAATTTAGGGTCTAGTGTTTTTTATGGTTAAGGGTAAAGTGTTTAGTGCTTAGGGTTTGGGGTTGTAGGTTTAGGTCTTAGGGTTAGTTTTAGGGTTTAGGGTTTAGGGTTTACGATTTAGTGTTTACGGTTTAGGGATTAGGGTTTTTTTAAAAAAATTAAGTAAACTAGTAGGTTTAGGTTTATTTAGTTTATTTTTTATTTTATTTTTTTATTAATTTTCTTTTTTTATTTTTATTTAGGTTTATTTTTTATTTTTATTTAGTTTAGTTTATTTATTTTTGTTTAAGTTTTTGATTTTAGTTTATTTTTTAGGTTTAGGTTTAAGTTTATGCTTAATTTTCAATTTTATTTTATTTTTTAGGTTTAGGTTTTTTACTTTATTTTTTTAGGTTTAGGTTTCATGTTTTTATTTTAGGTTTATTTTAAGATTTTATTTTTTTATTTAGGTTTATGTTTACTTTAAGTTTTTTTATTTAATTTAGTTTAGGGTCTAGGTATGGTTTATTTTAGGTTCAGGTTTTATTTATTTTAGTTTCATTTATCTTAGTTTAGGTTTAAACATATTTTATTTTATTTATTTTTGGTTTAGGTTTTTTTAACTAGTTTAGGGTTTAGGGTTTAGGGTTTTAGGATTTAGGGTTTAGGTTTTTAGGGTTTAGGGTTTAGGGATTAGAGTTTTAATGTTTAGGGTTTAGGGTTTAAGGTTATAGTTTTAGGGTTAGTGTTAGGGTTTAAGGTTTAGGGCTTAGGGTTTAGAGTTTTAGCATTAGGTTTGGTTTAGTTATTTTCTTTAGAGTTTAGGGTTTAGGTTTATTTAGTTTAATTTTTATTTATTTTAGCTTATTTTACTTTTTATTTTTATTTTGGTTTATTTTTTATTTTTATTAAGTTTAGTTTGTTTATTCTAGGTCTATTTATTTTACTTTATTTTTTAGGAATAGGTTTAAGTTTCAGTTTATTTTTTAGTAGAATTTATTTTTATTTTATTTTTTAGGTTTAGGTTTTATTTTTTATCTTTTTAGGTTTAGGTTTATGTGTTTTATTTTTAATTTTTTGGTTTTTATTTTAGGTTCATTTCTAGGTTTTATTTATTAGTTTAGGTTTAGGTTTATTTTTAGTTTATTTTATTTTGTTTAGTTTAGGTTTAGGATTTGGTTTAGTTTATTTTCGGTTTAAGTTTAGGTTTTATTTATTTTAGTTTAGGTTTAGGTTTATTTTATTTATTTTATTTTATTTTTATTTTAGGTTTAGGTTTTTTTTAGTTTAGGGATTAGGTTTTATTTTTAGTTTATTTTTAAGTTTAATTTTTTAGGTTTACATTTTTATTTATTTTTTATTTTAGATTTTTATTTTAATTTTCGTTTGGTTTTTTATTTTTTCTAGGTTTTTATTCTTAGGTTTATTTTTTTTTTAGTTTAGGTTTTTATTTATTTTATTTTAGTTTATTTTTTATTTTTTATTTTTTATTTTTCATTTTATTTTTAGGTTTAGGTTTAGGTTTTAGTTTAGTTTTTATTTTATTTTATTTAGCTTTAGGTTTTTTTTTTTATTTTATTACTAAGTTTATTTAATTTATTTTAAGTTTTTTTAGGGTTTAGGGATTGGGTTAGTGACAAAGTTTAGGGTTTGAGGGCCTAGGGTTTATTAGGTTGGCCTAGGGTTAGTTTAGTGTTTAGGGTTTGGGTTTTTAGGGTTTAGGGTTTAGGGTTTGGTTTAGTTTAGGGTTTGGGGTTTAGGTTTAAGGTTAGTTTGTGGCCTAAGGGTTTTGAGTTTAAGATTTTGTTTTTATTGTTTAGGGTTAGGGTTTAGGTTTTTTTTTTAAATTAAGTGAACTGGTGGGTTTAAGTTTATTTAGTTTATTTTTTAATTTTTTATTTATTTTATTTTTTATTATTATTTAGGTTTACATTTGATTTTTATTTAGTTTAGTTTATTTATTTTGGTATAGGTTTTTTAATTTAGTTTTTTTTAGGTTTAGGGTTAGGTTTATGTTTATGCATATTTTTTAGTTTAGTTTTATTTCTATTTTATTTTTAGGCAGGTTATTTTTTATTTTCAGGTTTAGGTTTTTATTTTATTTTTTTAGGTTTAGGTTTGAGGTTTTTATTTTAAGTTTATTTCTAAGTTTTAGTTTTTAATTTAGGTTTAGGTTTATTTTTAGTTTATTTTATTTTATATAATTTATGGTTTAGTTTTAGGTTTAGGATTTTTTTATTATAGTTTAGTTTTTTTTAGTTTAGGTATAGGCTTATTTTATTTTATTTATTTTAGGTTTAGTTTTTTATTTAGTTTAGGGTTTAGGGTTTAGGGTTTTAGGGTTTAGGGTTTAGGGTTTAGGGTTTAGGTTGTAGGTCTAGGGTACACATTTTAATTTAGGATTAAGGGTTTTTTATTTTTTTTAATAGATAACATATTCATATTCGACATTTCTTCTTTTCGATTTCATCAACCAAGTAACACACCAAGTTTTCTAAGACACAAGCAACGACATAGATAAAAAAATAAGCATGTATAAAGCAAATCAAAAAATCTAGATAACTTGAATTATCGCTATTATAAAGACACAGTTCCATAAGCAGCAGATCGCATCCATCGTTCTTCTATTTCTCTAGTTCCCATCAGAACCACCCCGGCCTCTTGGTAGCGAGATCCACCATCATATTTCAAATCTCTCCCTTCGCCACGACCACGATTGTAACCTCGGTCACTCCTCCCGCCGCCATAACCACCACTACCCTGACCACCACCTCCATATCCACCAGCACCTACAGTTCCCCAATCACCAGAGCGATAACTGTTGCCTCCGTCTTCACCTCAGCCTTCGCCTCCACCACTAGATCTAGACTGAGCCTGGTTGATGGTGATGTTTCTACAATCAAGGTTCTACTCATTCTTAGGGTTTAGGTTTATTAGGTTTTAGGGTTCAAGTTTATTTTTTTAATTTATTTAGTTACTTTAAGTTTAGGTTTATGGTTTGGGGTTTAGGGTTAGGGTTTAGGGTTTAGGGTTTAGGGTTTAGAGTTTAGGGTTTTAGGGTTTATTCTTTCAAGCTTTAGGGTTTAGGGTTGAGGGTTTTAGGGTTTAGGATTTTAGGATTTAGGGTTTAGGGTTTAGGGTTTAGGATTTAGTGTTTAGGCATTATGGTTTGTGGTTGAGGGTAGGTTAGTTTAGGGCTTATGGATCAGGCTTTAGGGTTTATGGTTCCGTTTAGGGTTTAGGGAGTTGAGTGGGTTTAATGTCAGTGGTAGGGTTTAGGAGGGAGGGTTTAGGTTTATGTTAGGTAGGTTTCATGATTTTAGGTTTTAAGGTTTAGCATTTAGGGTTTTATTTTAGGGTTTTAAAAAAATTAATTAAACCATAGGTTCATTATTTATTATTTAATTTAGCATATTTATTTTAGGTTTATTTATTTTAGTTTATGTTTTTTATTTTATTTTATTTTTTAGGTTTAGGTTTAGGTTTAGGTTTATGCTTAATTTTTAGTTTCATTTTATTTTTATTTTATTTTTTTAAGTTTAGGTTTTATTTATTATTTTTAGGTCTAGGATTATGTTTTTATTTTAATTTTTTAAGTTTAAGTTTTAGGTTAATTTTTAGGTTTTATTTTTTAATTTACATTTAGGTTTACATTTAGTTTATTTTATTTTATTTAGTTTAGGGTTTAGGATTAGTTTATTTTAGTTTTAGGTTTAGATTTTATTTATTTTAGTTTATTTTATTTTAGTTTAGGTTTAGGCTTATTATATTTTTTTTATTTTAGGTTTAAGTTTTTTTTTTAGTTCAGGGCTTAGGGTTTAGTGAGGGTTTGGTGTTTTAGGGTTTAGGGTTTAGGGTTTTAGGGTTTAGGGTTTAGTATTTAGGGTTTAGGGTTTAGGGTTTAAGTTTTAGGTTGAAGGTCTAAGGTTCATGTTTTAGTTTAGGGTTAAAGGTTTTTGGTTTTTTTAACAGAGAACAAATTCAGATTCAACATTTCTTCTTTTTGATTTCATCAACCATGTAACACACCAAGTTTTCTAAGTCACAAGCTACAACATAGTAAAAAATGAGCATGCATAGAGAAATTTAAAAACCCTAAATAATTAGAAACATCTCTACTATAAAGATAGAGTTTCATAAGTAGCAGATCAGATCGACCATTCTTCTATTTATCCAGTTCCCATCAGAACCATCCCGACCTCTTGAGTAGCGGGATCCACCATCATATCAACGATCTCTCCTTCCGTGACTACCATGGTTGTAATCTCTGTCGCTCTTCCCGCCTCTAAAACCACCACTGCTCCAACCACCACCTTCATATGCACCAGCACCTACAGATCCACAACCACCACTATAATAACCACCTGCTTTTGCCTCCACCACTAGATTTAGATTAAGCTTAGTTTACAGTGATGTTCCTGTCGTCATGGTTCTACCCATTCTTAGGGTTTAAGTTTATTAGGTTTTAGGGTTTAAGTTTATTTTTTAATCTATTTAATTACTTCAGGTTTATGTTTAGGGTTTGGGGTTTAAAGTTGGGGTTTACGATTTAAGGTTTAGTGTTTAGAGTTTAGGGTTTTAAGGTTTATGCTTTTAGGGTTCAGGGTTTACGGTTAGGGTTTAGGGTTTAAGGTTTAGGGTTTTTAGGGTTTAGGATTTTAGGGTTTAGGGTTTAGGATGTGGTAGGGTTTAGAGTGTTAGGGTTTAGGTTTTCTGAGAGTTGTTTAGTTTAGAGTAGGGTTTGGCTTTAGTGGTAGGTTTTAGGGTCAGAGTTAGTTCTGACAATTGTGGCTCAGGGTGGGTTTGGCTCAGTAGGGTTTAGGGTTTATGGTTTAGTTTTAGGGTCATGGCTAGTGGCCTAGGGTGTTTTAGTGTTGATTTTTAATTAAGCAAACCGACAGGTTTATGTTATTTTAGTTAATTTTTATTCAATTTAGTTTATTTATTTTAGGTTTATTTATTTTAGTTTATGTTTTTTATTTTAGTTTATTTTTTAGGTTTAGGATTTATTTTCAATTTTTAGGATTAGGTCTAAGCTTTTATTTTATTTTTGTAGGTTTAGGTTTTTATTTTAGGTTTTATATTTTTAGTTTAGGTTTAGGTTTACTTTTAGTTTATTATATTTTATTTAGTTTAGGATTGAGGTTTAGTTTATTTCAGGTTTAAGTTTTATTTATTTTAGTTTAGGTTTAGATTTATTTTATTTTGTTTATTTTAGGTTTAGGTTTTTCTTAGTTTAGGGTTTAGGTTTTATTATTTATTTATTTTTAGGTTTTATTTTTAGGCTTATTTTGGTTTAGGTTTTATTTAGTTTTATTTTATTTTATTTTGGTTTATTTTATTTAATTTACATTTAGTTTTTATTTTATTTAGGTTTTTTATTTTTAGGTTTATTTTATTTTTTTAGTTTAGTTTAGGTTTTTATTTATTTTATTTTAGTTTAGTTTATATTTTTTATTTTATTTTATTTTTTACATTTAGATTTAGGTTTAAGTTTTAGTTTATGTTTTATTTAATTTAATTTTTCATTTTATTCAGTCTTTTATATTTATTTTATTTTCAGGTTTTATTTAATTTAGGTTTACATTTTTAGGATTTTAGGGTTTAGGGTTTACGATTTAGGGTTTGGGGTTTAGGGTTTAGGGTTTAGGGTTGTAAGTTTTAGGGTTTAAGGTTTAGGTTTTAGGGTTTAAGGTTTAGGGTCTAGGGTTAGTTTTAGTATTTATGGTTTAGGGTTAAGATTTTATTTATTTATTATTTGTTTTCAAATTAAGTAAACTCGTAGGTTTAGGTTTATTTAGTTTATTTTCTTATTTACTTTAGTTTATTTTATATTATATTTTTATTTAGGTTTATTTTTATTTTATTTAGTTTAGTTTATTTATTTTAAGTTTATTTATTTTAGTTTAGGTTTTTTCTTTTAGTTTTTTTTTTAGGTTTAAGTTTAGGTTTAGGTTTATTTCTTAGTTTAGTTTTATTTTTATTTAGTTTTTTTAGGTTTAGGTTTTATTTCTAATTTTTAGGTTTATGTTTAGGTTTTAATTATATTTTTTTAGGTTTAGGTTTTAGATTTTTATTTTTGATTTATTTTTTAGTTAATGTTTAAGTTAATTTTTAGTTTATTTTATTTTATTTATGGTTTAAGTTTTGGTTTAGGTTTAGTTTATTTTAGGTTTAAGTTTAGGTTTTATTTATTTTAGTTTAGGTTTAGGCTTATTTTATTTTTATTTTAGGTTTAGGTTTTTTTTTTTAGGGTTTAGGTTTTATTTTTATTTATTTTTAGGTTTTATTTTTAGGTTTTAATTTTAGGTTTATTTTTTAGGTTGAAGTTTTTATTTAGTTTTTATTTTATTTTATTTTAGGTTTATTTTATTTTTATTTTAGGTTTAGTTTTAATTTTATTTATGCAAAACTTGTCGAATTAATAATGACATGAATCCTTTAAAATAGTGTTAATGCTAGTGTCCCGGAAGCAACATGTCAGATGGACAATGAAAAAAGTGCAAGGGTCGCAGAACGACTCAGCAGTGTTAAAGGCAAGGGTTCCCACATTATGGACGTATGTGGGCAAAGAAGTTAGTCCATGAAACTAGAATTCGGTTAAGATCTTGGAATATAGGTACTCTTAAAGGTAAATTAATGGAATTAATAGAAATTATGGTTCAAAAGAAAATAAATATTTTATGTGTTCAAGAAACTAAATGGGTTGGGGAGAAAGCAAAGGAGATTGATAGTTTTGGTTTTAAATTTTGGTATTCAGGTAGAAGTCAAATTAGAAATGACGTAAGTGTGATTATAGATAAAAGTTTGAAGGATAATGTTATAAATATTAATAGATGCGGAGAAAAAATTATAGCTTTAAAGATTATTGTTGATACTAAGCTTATCAATGTTATAAGTTTTTATGCTCCTCAAGTAGGTTTGGATGTAGGCTCAAAAGAAAAATTTTGGAATGAATTAGAGGGATTAATACAAAAGATACCTCTTGAAGAAAAAGTATTTATTAGAGGAGAATTAAATGGTCATGTTGGTAGAGTGGTAGAAGATTTTAAAAGTATTCATGGTGGTTATGGATTTGGAGTGCCTAATAAGTAGGTAAGAATATATTAGATTTTGATTTAGCCTATGATTTTGTAGTTGCTAATACTTTATTTAAGAAAAGAGATAAGCATATTATTACTTATAAAAATAAATATAGTAAAACACAAATTGATTATTTTCTGATAAGAAAATTAGATCGTTTAGATTGTAAAGATTGTAAGGTCATTCCAAGTGAAAGTTTAAATACCCAACATCGATTATTACTGTTAGATTTTAAGATGAAAGATTGGAAGATGAAAAATAAATCAAATTATTATCCTAGGATTAGATGGGGGCACTTACAAATCACTAGTAAAAATATTTTTAAGAGCAAGCTACAAGAGCTTAGAATTTAAAATATCCATAAAGAAGCTAATGTTATGTTGGAAAAAGTAGTAAGTGAAATTAAGCAAGTTGCTGAAAATGTGCTTGGAGAATTTAAAAGAAAAGCTTCTTTTAATATAAATAGTTGGTAGTGGAGTCAAAATGTGTAAGAAAAGATAAAAAACAAGAACTATTGTTATAAAACTTGGTTTAGATGTAAAAACTCAAAGAATTGGGAAAAATATAAAACGTCATGTAGAGATTCAAAGAAAGCAATATATGATGCAAAAAATTTAGCTTTTAGTGATTTATGCAATAGATTAGACACCAAAGAAGGTGAACGATGTATGTATATGTTAGCTAACCAAATAGATAGGAGAAGTAAAGATCTAGCTCAACTGAGGTGTATTAAGGATGAAAATTATAAAGTGCTTTTTTTAGAAAAGGATATTGAAATTAGGTGTATGAGGTATTTTGATAAACTTTTCAATGAAGGATCTGAAAAAATCATTGATTTTAAAAACCTTAATACCTTAAATAGAAATAAAGAATTTTGTTTTTAACATCATATTAGTAAATTTGAAGTTAGAGAAGCTTTAAAAAAATGAAATGTGAAAAAATAGTAGGACCTGATGATATTCCAATAGAAGTGTGGAAATGTTTAGGAGATCAAGGAACTTCTTCGCCTAGAAATATTTTTAATCTTATTTTAAAACTAAAAAAATGCTAGATTAGTGGAGAAGGAGTTTGTTGATTCCTAAATTTAAGAATAAAGGTGATGCACAAGAGTGTGCAAATTATAGAAGAATTAAGTTAATGTGTCACACATTAAAATTATGGGAGAGAGTAATTTAGCATAGTTATGTGATACAAAAGTTTCTCACAATCAGTTTGGTTTCATGCCAGGTAGATCTACTATGGATGTTATACATTTGTTAAGAGGTTTAATGGAGAAGTATAGAGAAAGCAAGGTGGATCTACATATGATATTTATTGATTTAGAGAAAGTTTATGATAAAGTTTGAAGAGTTGTTCTTTAGAGAGTTCTAAAAAATAAAGGAGTTAATATTGGTTACATTCAAGTCATTAAGGATATGTATACTAGAGCTATTACTTGTGTCCAAACACAAGGAGGATTCACCAAATAATTTTCTATTTCAGCTAGATTACATCAAGGATTAGCTTTAAGCCCTTATCCCTTCACTTTAGTTATGGATGTTCTTGCTAGGCATTTACAGGAAGATGTATCTTGGTGTATGCTTTTTGGTGATGACATTCTTCTTATTGATAAGACTAGAGAAGGAGTCCAAGAGAAACTTGAATTATGGAGGTTAACCTTAGATTTTAATGATTTTTGTTTAAGTAGATCTAAAACTAAATATGTGGAGTGTAATTTTAGTTGTAGAAGTTATAGTGAGGTTTTGGGTTTTGGGTTTTCGATTTAGGGTTTAGGGTTGTAGGTTTTAGGGTTTAGAGTTTAGGTTTTTATGGTTTAAGGTTTATGGTTTAGGGTTTAGGGTTTTAGGTCTATGGTTTATGGTTTAGGGTTTAGGGTTTAGGATTATTGTGTTTTTTATTTATTTTTATTCTATTTCTATTTATCATTTAAGGTTTATAGTTTAGGGTTTAGGGTTAGTTTCAAGGTTTAGGGTTTAGCATTAGTTTCATGGTTTAGGGTTTAGGGTTTAAAGTTTAAGATGTGAGGTTTAGGGTTTAGTGTTTAGTGTTTTGGGTTCTAGGTTTTTTTAAAAATTAAGTAAACTGTTAGGTTCAGGTTTATTTAGTTTATTTTTGATTTATTTTCAATTATTTTATTTTTAATTTTTATTTAAGTTTATTTTTTATTTTATTTTGTTTAGGTTATTTATTTTAGGTTTATTTATTTTTTCTTACATTTTTTATGTTAGTTTATTTTTTAGGTTTAAGTCTAGTTTATGCTTATTTTTTAGTTTAATTTAATTTTATTATATTTTTTAGTTTTTGGTTTTATTTTTTATTTTTAGGTTTCGATTTAGGTTTTTATTTTATTTTTAGGCTGGGTAGGTTTTATTTTAGGCTTATTTTAGGTTTTATTTTAGTTTAGGTTTAGGTTTATTTTATTTATTTTATTTTATTTAGTTTAGCTAAGTTTAGTATATTAAGTTTAGGTTTAATATATTTTAGGTTTAGGTTTAGGTTATTTAGTTTAGGTTTAGGTTTTAGGTTATGGTAGGGTTTAGGGCCAGGGTTTAGGGCCTGGCTAAGTGTTTAGGGTTGTAAGATATGGGTTTAGTGTTTAGGAGCAGGGTTTAGGGTTAGGGTTTGGTGGGTTTAGGTAGTTGGGTTTAGGTTTAGGGCTTAGGGTTTATGGTTGAGGGTTAGAGCTTTTTTTTATTTAAATTAGGTAAACTATTAGATTTAGGTTTATTTAGTCTATTTAGTTTATTTTTTTTATTTTTTTATTTATTTTATTTATAATTTTTATTTAGGTTTATTTTTATTTTTATTTAGTTTAGTTTATTTATTTTAGTTTAGGTTTTTTCTTTTTGCTTTTTTTAGGTTTAGGTTTAGATTTAGGTTTATTTTTTAGTTTAGTTTTATTTTTATTTTATTTTTTTTGATTTAGTTATTAGTTTTTTATTTTTAGGTTTAGGTTTAGGTTTTTATTTTTTTTTAGGTTTAGGTTTTAGGTTTTTATTTTAGGTTTATTTTTAAGTTTTGTGTATTAGTTTAGGTTTAGGTTTTGGTTTAGTTAATTTTAGGTTTAGGTTCAGGTTTTACTTATTTTAGTTTAGTTTATTTTATTGTAGGTTTAGTTTTTTTATTATTATTATTTTAGGTTTAGCTTCTTTTTTTAGTTTTGGGTTTAGGTTTTATTTTTATTTATTTTCAGGTTCTATATTGTGTTTTATGTTTTAGATTTAGGTTTATATTTTGTTTTTATTTTATTTTATTTTTGGTTTATTTTTTTTTTGTTTTAAGTTTAGTTTTAATAGATAAAAAATGAGCATGCATTGAGCAAATCAAAAACCTTAGATAACTAGAACTGTCTCTACTATAAAGACATAGTTCCATAAGCAGATCAGAGTGACCATTCTTTAGTTTCTCCAGTTCCACCATCATATCCCTGATCTCACCCTCAGCCACTACCAGGGCTAAAACCATCATCATTCCTCCTACCTCCATAACCACCACTGCTCCAACCATCACCTCCATATCCACCAGCACCTCTAGGTCCCCCACCACCACTGCGATAACTGCCTCCTCCAGCCTTTGCCTCCACCATCAGATCTAGACTGAGCATGGTTGATGATGATGTTCCTGCCATCAAGGTTCTACCCACTCTTAGGGTTTAGGTTTTTATGTTTATTAGGTTTTAGGGTTTAGGTTTATTTTTTAATTAATTTATTTACTTTAGGTTCAAGTTTAGGGTTTGGGGTTTAGGTTTTATGGTTTATGGTTAGGGTTTAGGGTATAGGGTTTACATTTTAAAGATTATGGTTTTAGGGTTTACGCTTTTAGGGTTTAGGGTTTAGAGTTTTTTAAGGTATAATGTTTAGAGTTTATGGCTTAGGGTTTAAGGTTTAGGGTTTAGGGTTTAAAGTTTATGTTTTAGGGTTTAGGTTTTAGGGTTTAAGGTTTTAGGGCTTATGATTTAGGGTTTATGGTTTAAGTATTTTATGGTTTAGAGTTTAGGGTGTAGGGTTTATTTTGTAGGTTTAGGGTTCAGGTTTTAGTTTAGGGTTTATAGTTTTTGGTTTTCTTTAATAGAGAACAAATTCAGATTCAACATTTCTTCTTCTCGATTTCATCAACCAAGTAACACACCAAGTTTTCTAAGCACGAGTGACAACATAGATAAAATATTAGTATGCATAGAGCAAATCAAAAATCCTAGATAATTAGAACTATCTCTACTATAAAGACACTGTTTCATAAGCACTAGATTGGATCAGCCATTCTTCAATTTTTCTAGTTCCCATTTGAACCACCTTGGCCTCTTGAGTAGCGGGATCCACCATCATATCCTGATCACTCCCTCTACCACCACCACGACTATAACCTCATCGTCGCTCCTCCCACCTCAATAACCACCACTTCTCCAACCACTAGCTCCATATCCTCTAGGACCTCCAAATCCCCCACCACCACTGTGATAACTGCCGCCTCCTTAGCCTCCGATCTAGACCCAGCTTGGATGTGATTTTCCTCTCAATGTTCTGCTCATACTTAGGGTTTAGGTTTAGGTTTATTTTTTAATTTTTGTAGTTACTTTAGGTTTAGGCTTAGGGTTTGGGGTTTAGGTTTAGGGTTTTAGTCTTTATTCTTTTAGGGTTTAGGGTTGAGGATTAGGGTTTATCATTTAGGGTTTAGAGCTTTTTAGGGTTTAGGGTTTAGAGATTACGGTTGTAGGTTTAGAGTTTAGGATTTAAGATTTAGGGTTTAAGTTTTTTTAAATTAAGTAAACTGGTAGGTTTAGATTTATTTAGTTTATCTAGTTTATTTTTTATTTATTTTCATTAATTTTATAATTTATTCTTATTTAGGTTTATTATTTATTTTTATTTAGTTTAGTTTATTTATTTTTAGTTTAGGGTTTTCATTTTAGTTTTTTTTTTTAAGTTTAGGTTTATTTTTTAGTTGAGTTTTATTTTTATTTTATTTTTTAGGTTTAAGTTCTATTTTTTATTTTAGTTTTTTAGGTTTTATTTTTTTATTTTTATGTTTGTTTCTTTTAGGTTTTATTTTAGGTTTTATTTTTAGTTTAGGTTTAGGTTTATTTTTTTAGTTTATTTATTATATTTAGTTTAGGTTTAGGTTTAGGTTTAGTTTATTTTAGTTTAAGTTTAGGTTTTATTTATTTTAGTTTAGTTTATTTTAGTTTAGGTTTAGTTTATTTTATGTTCATTTTATTTTATTTTAGGTTTACTTTTTTTTTTAGTTTAGGTTTAGGTTTTATTTTTATTTATTTTAGGTTTATTTTAGGTTTTATTTATAGTTTTTATTTTATTTTATTTTAGGTTTATTTGTTTTATTTTTTACATTTAGTTTTTTATTTTATTTATTTTTTTTATTTAGTTTATTTTATTTTATTTTTTTTAGTTTAGGTTTTCAATTATTTTATTTTATTTATTTTTAATTTTAATTTTTTTATTTTTAAGTTTAGGTTTTATTTAGATTTTATTTATTTTAACATTATTTTAGATTATATTTATTTATTAGGTTTTTGGAAGTTTATATGATAGGTTTAGGGTCAGGGTAGAAGATCAGTTTAGGTTGAGAGGCCAGGTTTAGGTAAGGAGTTGGTTCAGAGTTATAGTTAGGTTTAGGGTGGGTTTAGAGGTTGGTAGGAGTTTAGAGCCCAGGTTGGAGAGAAGGTTTAAGGGTTAGTTTAGAGCCCAGTTAGGGTCAGTATTAGAGGTTTAAGGTGGTAGTTTAGTGGTAGGTTTTAGGTAGGTTAGAGTTGGCCCAGGTTTATAGGGTGGGGAGTTGGGTTAGTTTAGGGCTCAGGGTTTGGGGTTTAGGCATAGTTAGTTTAGGTTTGCTTTTAGGGTTTTGGTTGGGTTGGGGTTAGGGTTAAGAAGTGTTTAGGTTTAAGTTTAGGTTTAGGGTTTAGTTTTAGTTTAAGGTTTTAGGTTTTAGATTTAAGTTTTGGGGGGTTTGTGGTTTTGCTTTAGGTTTAAAGTTTAGGTTTAGGTTTAGTAGGGTTAAGGTTTTAGGTTTAAGGTTCAAGTTTTAGTTTAGAGTTTAGAGTTTTTGGTTTTTTTTAATAGAGAACAAATTCAGACTCAATATTTCATATTTTGATTTCATCAACCAAGTAACACACCAAGTTTTCTAAGACACAAGTGACGACATAGATTAAAAATGAGCACGCATAGAGTAAAAAAAATCATAGATAACTAGAATTGTCTCTACTATAAAGTCACAATTCCATAAGCAGCAGATCAGATCAATCGTTCTTCAATTTCTCCAATTACCATTAAAACCACGTCGACCTCCCGAGTAGTGTTATCCACCATCAAATCCCCGATCTCTCGCTCCCCCACCACCGTGGCTATAACCTCCATTGCTCCTCCCTCTTCCATAACCACTAGTGCTCTGACAACCATGTCCATATCTACCAGCACCTCCAGATCCTCTACCACCACTATGATAACTGCCACCTCTGACTTCCCCTCCACCTCTAGATCTAGACTAAGGCTGGTTGGCGGTGATGTTCCTACCATCAAGGTTCTGCCAATTCTTACGGATTAGGTTTAGGTTTAAGTTTATTAGGTTTTAGGGTTTAGGTTTATTTTATAATTTATTTGGTTATTTTTGGTTTAGGTTTAGGGTTTGGGGTTTAGGATTTAGGGTTTAAGGTTAGGGTTTAGGCTTTAGGGTTTAGGGTTTAGGGTTTAGGGTTTGAAGTTTAGGGTTAGGTTATGCTTTAGGGTTTTGGGTTTAGGTTTAGGGTTGTAGGCTAGGGTTGTAACTTAAGGGTTTAGGGTTTAGGCTTAGGTGGGTTTAGGATTTAGGTTTAAGGTATATTTTTTTAAATTAAGTAAACTGGTAGGTTTAGGTTATTTTATTTGGATTTATTTTTTTTATTTAGTTTATTTTAGGTATCTTATTTTAGTTTATTTTTTAGGTTTAGGTTTAAGTTTAGGTTTTACTTTATATTTTTAGGTTTAGGTTTAGGTTTTTATTTTATTTTTTTAGGTTTAGCTTTTTATTTTAGGTTTATTTTAGGTTTTATTTTTTTAGATTAGGTTTAAGTTTATTTTTAGTTTAGTTTATTTTATTTTATAGTTTAGGTTTAGGTTTAAGTTTAGTTTATTTTAGGTTTAGGTTTAGATTTGATTTATTTTAGTTTATGTTTATGTATATTTTATTTTGCTTATTTTATTTTAATTTTAAGTTTAGGTTTTTTTTAGTTTAGTGTTTAAATATTATTTTTTATTTATTTTTATGATTATTTTTTACATTTAGGATTTTATTTAGTTTTTATTTTATTTTATTTTATTTTAGGTTTATTTTATTTTTACTTTACACTTAGTTTTTATTTTATTTAGGCTTTTTATTCTTAGGTTCATTTTATTTTATAATTTAGTTTAAGTTTTTATTTATTTTATTTTAGTTGATTTTTATTATTTTATTTTATTTTATTTTTAAGTTTAGGTTTAAGTTTTATTTTGGGTTTTCATAATTATTTTTATTTTATTTTGGTTTAGGTTTTTTTTGTTTATTTTATTTTTATGTTTTAGTTAGTTTAGGATTAGGTTTTTTGGTTTTTAAGGTTTGGGGTTTAGGGTTTAGGGTTTTAGGTTTTAGGGTTTAGGGTTAGGGTTTGGGTTTAGGTTTAGTGTTTTAGGGTATAGGGTTTTATGGTTTAGGGTATAGGGTTTTATGGTTTAGGGTTTAGGGTTAGGGTTTTGATTTAGGGTTTAGGGTTTACTGTTTAGGGTTTACTGTTTAGGATTTAGGGTTTAAGGTTTAAGGTTTGCTATTAGCTGAGGGTTTTAGCTTTAGGCTTTAGGCTTTAGGGTTTAAGATTTTTAAGGTTTAGGGTTTATGGTTTAGGATTAGGGATAGGGTTTAAGGTTTAGTGTTTAGGGTTTACGGTTTAGGTTTTAAGGTTAGTTTAAGGTTTAGGGTTTAGAGTTTAGGGATTAAGGTTTAGGGTTTAGCGCTTTATAGTGTTAAGGGTTTAGGGTTTATGATTTTTTAGTGTATAGGGTTTAGGGTTAGTTTTAGGGTTTAAGGGTTTAGGATTTAGTGTTTACGGTTAAGGGTTTTTTTTAAAAAAAAAAAACAAAATTAAGTAAACTGGAAGGTTTAGGTTTATTTAGTTTATTTCATATTTTTATTTAGGTTTATTTTTTATTTTTATTTATTTTAGTTTATTTATTTTAGGTTTATTTATTTTAGTTTAGGTTTTTTATTTTAGTTTATTTTTTAGGTTTAGGTTTTATTTTATGTTTCTTTTTTAGTTTAGTTTTATTTTTATTTTATTTTTTAGGTTTAAGTTTTATTTTTTATTTTTATGTTTATGTTTAGGTTTTTATTTTATTATTTTAGGTTTAGATTTTAGGTTTTTTTTTAGGTTTATTTTTAGGTTGTATTTTTTTGTTTAGGTTTAAGTTTATTTTATTTTATTTAGGTTAGGATTTAGGTTCAGTTTATTTTAGGTTTAGGCTTAGGTTTTATTTATTTTAGTTTAGGTTTATTTTTATCTTATTTTGTTTATTTTATTTTTATTTTAGGTTTAGTTTTTTTTTTTTAGTTTAGGGTTTAGGTTTTATTTTTTATTTATTTTTATGTTTTATTTTTAGGTTTATTTTTTAGGTTTAGGTTTTTATTTAATTACATTCTGATAAAACTTACTCTAGGGACAAGCGAAACACACACCTTTTTTACATTACAATGGATGTTGACAGATACAGGCCATCCAGAGTTTTGGTTGACCCAGGTGTATCTGTCAATATTATTAGTCTAAGAACCCTTGCTTACTTGAGGATCGACATCTCCGAACTCCATAAAGAAAGGATGATGTTGAGAGGCAATGAACAAGGCGAGAGGGCCTTGTGGTGTTTATTTTTGAATGTATGGGTGGGGGGTACTTTTTGAGGTGATCTAGTACAATATTAAGGTATGATGTACTATCTCGAAAGATAGAGGCATCACCCTGTAATGGACCTAATCATGTAATTAGGACTCCTAAGGCATGATGGGTCTTCGAATGTACCTGAGATTTTTCCCCTACATTACATGGATGAATAATGTAAGATTTATATTAAACCAGGTTCTTAAGTTCCCTTTGGAGGTAAGCCTCTATTGTTCATTAGATCTTATGAAATTAAATTTTCTAAGAATACTCTCGATTAAAGTAGACAATTACCATCTCCAAATATTTCAAGGTTAGAGAATCAAAGGATTTGTTGTATTTGGAAAATCAATTGGGAAAGCTCAAAGAGAAGACTTATTTTTGGAATCCAAATGAAATAAGTTGAAATGCTCATGATACTAGGAAGCCTATTGAGTATTCTAATATATGATATGGTTGAGCTTTATAATTTTGAAGTTGAGGAGATTTATATGTTTTGAGTTGAAATTTAATTAGATTACTAAGGCTTATAATATACTAACACAAGGTTGTGAGAATGCTAGAGGTGAGGATTTATGCTCGTGGCAAAGAATAGCTACCTGATCTTAAATCTAAGGAGCTTTAGTAAAAAGCTGACCTAAATCTAAGCTATGGACATAAGGGTTTACCTCCACAAAAGAAAATAAATTGTCTTTAGACTTATAACGACTAGAGTGGTCTGTAACTCCTCCTATAATTTTAAAAACATGTAGTTTGATATTATGAATTGAAAGATAGCTAGGATAGTTATTTAATTAGAAAGAGGCTAAAGTCTTAAACACACTCCCTATAAGACTAAAGCATGAGTGGTATGAGCATATGACTTAATTTATAGATGCAAAATCTTTTCAAATTTTATTTCATTTTAGACACATTATTTTGACAGAGGATTTAGGATTTGTTATGCCTAAATGCATGATGAAATAGGTTATGGATCAAATCAGCTAGAAGAAGGTGTTCTCACCACAAGGAATGCCCTCACAGTTCAAGCATTCCCTTATCATGCAAGGATGGAGATCTTTCATGTTCAAGAGAAAAATAATATGCATGCATGATGTGAAACATACAACCATACAAGTAAGGGGTTGTTAAATTTTTTAATTATCTTATTTATGTATTAGGCTTTATGATGAGGTTAATTAAGTTTTGAGTGATTAGTTGGGTAGAAAAGTTATTTTTATCTTAAGAGCCTAATCATATCTAAGCCACACACTAAAGCATCAATCATTTAAGAAACTATGAAACACATGCCATCCTAATGCACAATGTAAACATAACATCAAATAATTATATAAGCTATCATAAAAGAATAAAAGGCAAGTGTGGTCGGGTACCACCATACAACCCAAAGTAAGAAAAGATAGGTAGCCAAACTCTACCCTTATACAACCTGGAATATGAAAGAATAATTATAATTGTATTAAATGTTATGGGGGTCTTCTTTCTTCATATCTCCATTTTTGATTTGGTTCCTTCTTTCATTTGGATGGTGTTTTGCTTCAAAGGCATCATAGGGCACCCTAAGACAAAGCCTTCTGGCCACTGCTCATCCTAATCTCCCATAGATGTAATCCTAATTCATATTGATAAAATTACATTTATGTGGGAAAAGTAAATCTAACTAAACTTGCAAAATAGAGGTTAGCTAAATATACATATAATCCCAAGAAGTTATATTTATAATTTGGACTTAGCACCCTACATAGGGTAACTATGCCCACCTGTCCTAACTTGGATTGTGCTTAAGGATTTAAGAAACCTGCAAAAAGAGCAATCACATTTATTTTTAAGCATCCCTAACTTAGAGCTACAAGTGGTGACTTAATTCTAATATGTGTATTATGGCTTCTATGGTAAGTCCTGTGAGGCATTACTGTTATATTTTCTAAGTGTAGAAGAATTCAATTTAACATGAAAGATTGATTTCACTTGAAGTAGTTTAATTGATTTGAGAATTTTAGTTTGTGTTTTCTTTTGTTTCATTTGATTACACTTAGCAATTAAGTGTTATAAAGAGAAGAAAGAGGATTGCTCTCTTTCATCTCTACCTTAAGTCACTTTCTAAAGTATGTTAATTTGATTTAATTCTCTTTAGTGAATGAATTATTAAATATTTTAGTTAATCCTAAGTTTAGGTTCACTCTAAATAGTTCTATTCAATGTGAAAGACATCTTAAGATTAATATAATTGGATTACTATCACATGACACATGTTAAATCATTCTTTTCCATCACATGTAACATATATATGATTTAATCTTAAGTGTATCTATACATGCAACATATTTTAGCACACTTAAATGATGAATGTTATGTTTAGAATTTCTATTTTATTTGATTGAATTTTTTAAACATATTAATTTAAAACTTTATCCAAATTCTTATATAAAAAGGATATAAGAATTAAATTAAATAGGCATGTGCCTTTGTTAAACTAGGAAAGTGAGGTAATCAAATGACCTCCTTGGAGCTATCTAAAGCCTCGTATTCCTAGGATGTCTAGACTATACCCATTTTCATTCAAACATATGTAAATTCATATACATGAACTTAGGAAGTAAGCTCCAAATCATATGGCTAATTAATTCAACCACTTAATCAATTATGAATGCATGTAATTTTAATGTAAAATGAGATTTTCATTCACTAATCACATATGCATATACATGTACAAAGATATAGACAAGTACATGTCGTTGTTAAACTAGGGAAGTGGGGTAATCAAATGACCTCCTTGGGGCTAACTAAAGCCTCATTATTCTGATGTCCATATATATACTTGCTTTTCTTAGACACACATGGATGTATACATAAATGAGGGAAAGAAAACCATGCAAAGATTGTATATTTTTTTATTGAATCAATTATATATATGAATTAAAGCTTTATACAAATTCTAATATTGAAATACATAAGAATTAAATCAAATGGGTACGTGCTGTTATTAAACTAGGGAAGTGAGGTAATCAAATGACCTCCTGGGGCAAGCTAAAGCCTCATATTCCCAAGATGTTCAGACTATATAACAATTACCATTCAATCTTATATAAATCAACACATGAATAGAAGAAAGAGAACTCAACATTCATACACTTAAGCTATAAGCACATGCTTTTCTTATGTATTTATAACTAGCATCATAACACATATTATTATTCATTTATAAGTTTAGAAAAATGCATTTGTATTTAATAATGATAATAGCCACGCATATATTAAATTAAATCAGCACATGAAAGCTTACATAAAGGAAATCCATTTTATTTCACTTTATTTTGAAAATATGGACTCATGGATTCAAAAGACATACCAAATTTAACATGATTGGAAAGAGGACAATCAAATATTAGCATGTGATTCATTCAACCAAACTAGTTCTTAAGGATAATCAAATCAAATAAGATTATTTAAAAGCAAACCAAAGCTTCTTTATTAATTAAGTTTTGGATTTGAATTAATTTAAAGAGGAAAAAGAAATCATCTCTTATTGTTTTAATTTCATTCCCACATTAGTGATTTGATTTAATTTAAGGAAATGTAATTTAGTTTATTTTATGAGTTAATTAAGTTGAACCCTTAATTTGATGAATTAATTACCCTTACCTATGTTAACTTTTTAGTAATTAACTAAATAATTATGAACCAACATGATATGCATGGAAAATAAACTTGTAAAGATCCAAGGAAATAAAAGGGGCCTAATGCAAATGGCTTATGATTAATGGTTAATTATATTAAGGGACATAATTAATTACTCTTATGGTTTTCCACACATGTGGACTAACCATAATTTCACTAAACTCCTTTAGGTTATTAAACACTTAAAGATCTACACCATGATATAATTAATTAAGGTCTGATGTGATTATGATTTTAATTTGATTAAGTGATTTAATTAATTAGTTAAATCTAAATTAATTTCATTTTAAAAAGGGTGAAATGAACTTAGGGAAAGGGGTCCCAACCCTATTCCTTTGGTCATATACTATTGAAGAATGATTAATAAACTTAATTAGCCAATTTGTTACTACCAATGGGATTAATTAATCATTAATTAACTTAGAAGAGTAGTTAAGATTTAATTAGTCAATTTTCCAACTTAAGTGAGCAATAAATCCCAAGAAAGCCAAGGGAGCAGAGGTCATCCAATTAAATTAACCAACAAAATTTGGGATTAATTGCTCAAGTAATTAAGGAGAAATTAAGTTAATAAATTTTATAATAAAACCTTAATTAAACCTTACTATTCAAAATTAGTTAAGATCATTTTAATTAATTCTACTTTGAAATACATTTAAAATGAGTATTTATTTTTTTTATTTCTCCATGATTTTTATGATTTTTAGAAGTTGCCATTAAAATGATTAATTAAACCTAATTAAAGCATAATCTATTGGCCATAACGACATGGCGTGCTTTCCACATGGCTCCGAGATTGGCTACTTAAAACTTTACTCGCTTACGTGGCGGATGTGCTTTCATCACTATCTGATCTTAGATCGAATGGCTATAATTAATCCCACACCTTAATAGGATTAAATCGATCAATCTAGCGATCTAATCATGATCATCTAATAATGAGTCACTCAAGCCTCCAACATCAAGGAAGGTTTCAAGTTGCCAACTCGGGGAAAGGGGAGCTCAGCGGCGGCGGCTAGCATGTGCCACAGGATAGACAAGTAGCAACCATCGCAGTCAGCCTCTAGTCTACCATTAGCTACCACATCCTAGAGTTCTCCTACTTTAGCTAGCTCTTCTTCTTCTACTAGTAGAACTCTTATATCGGTAGATAACGACACCAAATACCTTACCCCTCTTACTTTACTTGACTTTTACATTATACCTCCTATCAAATCTAATAAATTGAAGAATAAAGCTAGCTTGAATTACATCTGTGTCACTTTTGATGGGTTTTCTACTTCTATTCTTAATGATAACTCTTCAAGTCAAAATAACTATAACAATTCTGATCTCCCTCTTTTTGATTCAGAGTTGGACTTTCTTACTCTGAATACTATGGGTTTTCCTCTTGAGATAGACTTGGAATCATCCACTTCTGAGGATCCCATAAGAGAAGCTATAGGTGAGCCTGATGTGTAGGTAGAACCTTCCATCACCCTCCCATAAGAGATCATTGAAGTCAACCTCCGTAGTGGTAAGGTTCTACCTTCTAGGCCGGCAACTCAAGATAGAGGGAAACAAGCATTGGTACAGAGGATCGAAAAGCCCCTCCACAAGATGCTCCACTCTTGGATATGCTTGTGGAGGATCAGCTCAAGGTGGACTACAATGTCCTCTCTAATCTAAGAAAGTTATTATCTAAGTTAAGCATATACGATACCATTATCTTTTCTAGAGAGATGAGGGAATCGTTAAACAAGGATCTCCATGATCCTAAGATATGCTTAGCTCAACTGGTCGCTATTGGTGAGGAGGCACATTATGCAAAAGTATCTCAAGGAATTACTTTCACAGATGAAGATCTTCTTCTGGGGGACTTAGAGCACAACTATCCCTTCTGTATCATTGTTGACATGGGTAGATTTAGATTGACCAGAGTTTTGGTTGATCCAGGTGCATCAGTGAACATTATGAGACTAAAGAGTCTTGCCTATTTGAGGATCAACATTTCCACACTCTAAGGAGATCAGTTGATGTTGAGAGGATTCAATGAACAAGGCGAGAGGGCTTTAGGTTCCATAGTGCTACCCTTGGAGATAGGTGATTGGAAGATTGAAGCCAAGTTTTACATCATTGATTCCAATACTTCATTCACTGCTTTGCCCGATAGGCCTTTGATACATCAGAATAAGATAATTCCATCCTCCCTCCATCAATGCATCAAGTTCAGAAAGGATGAAATTGAATACGATGCCAATGGAGATGAAAAGCCATTTTAGTTAGAGAGGTTAAGATTTATGAGGATGCGAGCTACTATCTTCCTTAAAACACCCTTCATCATGAACATGGACAAAACTCAAACACAAAAGAAAAAGAAAATGAAGAAAAGGAAAGAGCAAAAGAAAAAGAAAAGAAAAATTAAAATCAAAGTGCACAAGAAAGGGGAATTGAAGAAGAAATAGAGCTACATATCACATTCCACCCACAATTCATTCCATCATATGGACATGTAGGTAGGATGAATCAAGCTCCACCAGGTAAAGGCAGAGGCAGAAATAGAGGCATTTCTAAAGGTGGAAGACCCCCTGGTTGGCCATCAGCCAATAGTGGTTATGTTCTAGTTCATAGGAGTACCCCTATTATTCACATAGACTTGGAATCCAGCTCGGAGGATGAGTCTAATGTGATTATTAATGCAACCAACCCCTCTCGGTAGGTTCCATTGGAGGTGACTTTTGATCCCAAATAGTGAAGACCAGGCCTCAGACAAAGCAAAGTATTCAATCAGTTTATGTGAGACTATTAGGCGTAGCGGGAACCTTAGTCTAACCTCACTTTCATCTCAAAAGTGAAGGTTTAGTAGTTAAGAAGCCCCTAAGTCTTCCATGGATGAAAAGCTGAAGAGATTTTTTGGGATCATCATCCTCAAGTCCTGAAGTTGATGTAGAACTTGAGGAAGATTCATTTAAAAAATTAATTGAATTATCGCTTGACTTTTACTCACCTTGTGTTCGTAATATTATATAGAAAGGTTTGGTTCCTCATACATGGTCCAGGCATAGGTCAAGCTATTTTGAGAAGCTGTGGAACAATACAGGTAGGGAAGCACAATCAAGAGTAGGACTATGATTTGGTACAATGGGTCCAGTCGATGACGTGATTACTATTTGGTTGTTACCAATCATTTTGAGTCTGATAGGTTCTTTTTGCACAACCCAACTCTTATGAGAATGTATGTTTAGAAACCTCAGATGATCCAAATGATCATCAGATCAAGTATGTACCTCCAAAATTCGAAGAGGAGATTCATTCAACAATTGACAAGCTCAAAAAAATCAACTTCGAGATAGAAGAAAATCCACGACCGACGTACATCAGTTTGTTATTGAATGAAGAAGAAACCAATGACTTAGGTATGCTATGGACTGAGTTTAAAGATTTCTTTGCATGGAGTTATAAAGAGATGCTTGGATTATCTCCTGACATAGTAGTCCATAATATAGCAATAGATCCTAACACTACTCCTATCAAGCAAGCTCCTAGACGCATGCTTGATAGAAATCGAACAACAGGTCATTTCGAAAGTCAAGAAACTAATCGATGATGGTTTCATCAGGGAAGAAAAATACCCTATCTAGTTAGCTAGTGTCATACAGTTAAGAAGAAGAATGGCCAAATTTTCATTTGCATCGATTTGAGGGATTTAAACAAGGCATGTCCTAAGGATGAGTTTCCTCTTTCTATACCAAAATTAATGGTGGACATCGCCTCATCTCATGTAGTGTTTTCTTTTATGGATGGATAATCAGGCTACAACCAAATCAAGATGTCTCTTGAAGATGAAAGAAACACCACTTTTCAAACCCCGATTAAAAACTTTTATTATAAGGTCATTCCTTTTGGTCTTAAAAATTTTGGTGCCACATACTATTGGGCCATGACTCAGATCGTCAATGAGTCATCCATCATTAGGTTGAGTACTATGTTGGTGATCTAGTAGTCAAGACCATAGAAAAAGGAAGACCACCTCTTTGACTTGAGAGTAGTTTTTGAACGGTTAAAAAAATATAATCTTAAAATGAATCCACTGAAGTGTGCATTTGGAGTAACTTCAGGGAAATTCCATTGGGTTTGTTGTCAGAAACCAAGGAATAGAGATAATTCCTAAAAAGATCAAAGTTATCTTAGAAATGCCGCATCCTAAAAGCTTAACACAACTCAGATCATTCCAATGATAGTAGGCAAATATGCAATGCTTTATCTCCAACCTACTAGGGAGATGCAAGCCATTTTCAGCACTTATCAAAAAGGATGCCAAGTTCAAGTGGGATGATAAGTGTTAGCATACCTTTGAAGACATCAAATAGTATTTGATGAAGCTGCTAGTTCTAGTAGCCCCTATCCTGGGTAGGCCACTCATCCTCTACACTGCTGCATTGGATGACTCTCTCAATGTTTTGTTGGCCCAAGCCAATGACGAAGGAAAAGAGAGCGCTCTCTACTACCTCAACCGTCATCTGATTCCTGCTGAAGTAAACTATCCACCTATTAAGAAACATTGCTAGCTTTAATCTTTGTCTACCAAAAGCTACGACACTATATGCTTTCTCATAAAGTGAACTTGATCTTCAGAACCTATCCACTATAGTACCTCATGATAAGGCCAAAGTTACTTGGAAGTTTGGCACGATGGTCCATGATCCTCTCATAGTTTGACATCACATTTGTACCCCTCGATAAAGGACAAGCTAGCGATTTCTTAGCGGCACACCACCTTTCTAGTGATAATCTCCCGATGAACAAATCATGAACTTAGAGGTAGGCAATCACCAATGGGAGATGTATTTTGATGGTGCGCTTCTTTTCATAAAGGGAAGCACCGATCTATTCTCCAAAGGCGGTATGAATAGTTCTAACCCCAAACTATGATGTGATGAGATTCTCATACTATCTTTCCAACCCTTGCAATAATGAAGTTGAGTATGAGGCTTTGATTGCTTTGGTCTAGAGTTAGCCATCAATTATGTCAGAGCATCAACATCTATGGGGATTCTCAATTGGTCATCAACCAGATTGTTGGGTCTTACAAGGTTCTCAAACCCAAGCTTCATCATTACCATGAGTATACCATGAAGCTGTTGGCCCAGATTCTTGAAGTCACCATCTACAATGTTCCCTAGAGAATGCAGATGCTTGGCCAAACTTGCCAAGGCGGCATGTCAGATGAGTCCATTTCAATAAGGGTCCAAAACAGACAAGTCATGTCCCTTATTGATGTTGAACTCATCAAGAGACTTTCTTTTGAAGGGGAGATTATCATTATTAAAAAGGATGAGGAGCTGGATTGGAGGCAACCGTTCATAGACTATTTGAATACTGGCAAGCTATCTCAAGAAAAGTCATAAGCCCATGAGGTGAAATAGAGAGCTCTCTCCTATGCTTTCATTGATGGCACCCTGTACCACCTATCCTTTGACCAAATTTGGTTACATTGTTTAGATAAACATGAAGCCTATGGCATTATAACTGAGGTACATTCAGGTCAATGTGGAGCACATCAATCTAGTATGAAGATGAAGATGAAGATCAAGAGACTTGGATACTATGGCCTTCGATGATTACAGACTGCATGGATGTAGCTAGGAGATGCCATCGGTCTCGGTACATAGTGTGGTCCACCAACCACCCAACATTCTACACCCTACATTGGTCATGGACAGTGTTGGGGTACCAACATTGTGGGTCCAATCGACCCTTCTTCTTTTAAGGGTCACTAGTTCATTATAACCGACTACTTTTCCAAGTGGGTGGAATCCATCCTGAGAGAGGTCACAACTCAACATGTGCTTCAATTTTTTGGAAATATATATAAGTTTGGTGCCTCGATGAATTATATCGATAATGATGCGCATTCAAAGTGCAAGATCAACTTCACAAGACATAGTATAGATCAGATATAATCTAGTATCTACTACCCCAGAGCAAATGTCTTAGTAGAAGCATTCAATAAAACTCTCATCCATATATTGAAGAAGACTCTTGATGATAAAAAATGATAGTGGCATGAGTAGTTGGTTGAAGCCTTGTGGGCCTAATACACATACAAAACTCTAACTCAGTCTACTCTATTTTCCTTAGTGTATGGGTCTAAATATGTTCTACCTATAGAAGTTCAAGTCCCATCACTAAGGATAGCATTGGGTAGCAAGATCACTTCAGAGCAGAATGCAAAGTTGTAATTAGATGAGCTTGAAGGTTTGGAGGAGAGTCGCCTATGGGCGTGCCAGAACCTCGAGTTTTACAAAGCCAAAATGATTTAAACTCACAACAAGCTAGTTCGACCTAGTCTTTCCAAGTTGGAGAACTTGTGTTAGTCCTAAGGAGACCAATTGTTGCTGTCGAAAGATGGGAGGCAAGTTTGAACCCACTTGGGAAGGCCCCCATGCTATAGAGAAGGCCTACCAAGGAGGATCGTATTAGCTCATTGATTGTAAAGGGGAACATTCGATGCTTCCAATTAATGGGCTCTACCTAAAGAAATATTACCCATGAAATAAATCATGTTTGAAAATAATTATTAATAAAAAGAATAAAAATCTGATTCCATTTCATCAAAATTTTCTCTTCTTTCGAAGTATTATTTGCTTGTCTTGAGAATCCCCCGTGACATATTTAAGGTTGGTGTAAGAGTTCCCCAGTGGCATCGTATCCCACTTTCACATCACAAGCACAACCTTCGAGCTCTATTAGAATAGGTGTGAGAGAACCCAAGTGGCATCCTATTTTGATTAGCACAATTAAGTTAGGTGTAAGAAAACTCAAGCGACATCCTTTCTTAGTGGAATTCCCGGCTGCCATCCATGGCACCACTCCATCAAACTCCCCAATGTGTTTAAGGTAGGTGTAAGAGTCCCCAGAGATATCCTATTCCTTTTAACACATGTTTAATAATAAATATAAATCTTTTGTCTCATGCTACTTTGATGTCGGAGCAAGCCCCCTATGGCACTCACTCATTAGCTGCTCTAGGTCGGATCTACATGCTACCTCGCTAGTATGTCACCCTAGTGGCCACTTGTTTGAGGATGTGAGTCCTCACGCTTTCTACCTAACTTGATTATTGCAAACCAATGAGCACCTTGTTAGTATGGTAGACTCTACTGCTCAGCTAGTAAGCTACCTCATGTTGACTTTGCTTAAGAAGATGTGAGTCCCCATGCTTTCTTCTTGAACTCGCCATCATGCACTAACTAGGTTGAGTATATTTGATGTTTAGGATAAGTTACCCAAAGGATCTTTTCCTCTTGACTATGTTTGAGTTAATATAAGTCCTCTAGTGGCATTCACTCAGTAGCCACCCTAGGTCGGATGGCACCTGTCGAGCCAAACTATCCCAACAATCAATTCCGCTATAAGAGGATGTGAGTCCTCGAGGTTTCATCCTAGGCTACTTATTGCAAAATAATGGGCACCTTAGGTTGGTTGATGTTCGCTATGAAGATAAAGAGTCACCTGGTGAGTACACCATTCTTGGCATATGTGAGTCTCCAAGCTTTCTCCTTGAGTTGGGCACCGAATACCTATTGGATATATGACTAGCCATGTTATTTTCTCCATGGTTTTGGATTAAGCCTTTAGCGGCCCCATCCCATATAGGAATTCTATTTGGATCACATCCTTTGCGCATTTAGACACTACCCAAGTTACTTTTGGATTGGACAGTCCCCCTTTCCTAGTAGCCACCCTTGTGGTTGGAGAATTTGTTCAGATGCAATTCACCATGGTTTTAAATCTCTGAGATAGGCTAGGTTGATATAAGCTCCTTCTCGGTTTGATCCCACAAAATGCAGTTCTACGATAAAACAAACTAAACCAAATAAAATATATGCTTGTGGATTAGGAATTCAAGCCCCCAAATGGCCCCTTTCCCAAGCAGACATCCTATCTTTAGGATAGTATCAGCAGAACTCCCTATAGAAATTTTTTGACTACATGAGTTGAGATAAATCAGTAGGTCGGTACTCACTCCATAATCGCCCTTAGGTCGGGTTCAATCTATTTTTTTACAAGCAGGTTACACCGGCTATCATTTTGCTTTGAAAGATGTAAGACTATGATGGATTTTTTTAGCATGACTATATGCGTGAAAGTCGTGTTGTTTGCACAAGCCTTTTATAGATATGTGATGTGAGCTTTCTTCCCTTGGATTGATCATTGCAGCACTTTTTGGTGATAGTTCTCCCATTGGGAAGCTTCTCTCATTGGTTCATAAATCTGATAAATTAGGCGATATGAGCTCCTTCTGATCCATCCATAACCAATGGAATCCATCAAACTAAATAAAAAAAATTAAATTAACCTTTGACTATCTTTGATCTGATTTAAGTACCTAGCGGCATTCACTCAATACTCAGCCCTAGGCTAGGTTCGATTTGATGCCCAAGTACCCGCGATAACTTGGTTTCTTATTTGGAAGATGTGAGTCACAGGCTTTCATCTTATACGATGCAGCACCTTGATTGGAATTCATGGTGTTCACTCAATTAAATTAAATGTCCCTAGGTTGGGTTCAATCTATTGCCTTGCCAATAGATTACCCCAGCAGCTAGTCCCTAATTTGGAGAATGTAAGTCCACTATACTTTCTTCCTAGTATAGTTGTTGCATACTAAAAGGCATCCCTTTAGTTGGCTAGTCCTAATATGTGTTTAGTAGACTACCCCTTTGGATTGGTAAATCTGACTTAAGTTTAATTCTCTTTGGCTCTTACTCAGTACGATCCATCGCAAACTAATAGGATCCATCTCAAAAATCTAAAATCTAAAAATATAAAATAAAATTCAACAAAACAAATTGAAAGAAATAAAGAAATAAAATAATCAATCAATCTAAATCAAATATTTTGCTTCTCCTTAGTGAGATGCAAGTCTTTCTAGTTCCTCAATGGATCTAGAATTTTAATCCCTCAACAAATTTCATAATCCCTCCCTTGTGGATGACTTGAACTTGCTTCCCTAGTGGAGAGTTCACTTCTCTATCCCTAGTGGAGCCTAAATAGCAAAAAATAAATTGAAACAAATTCAACCTCTTCCCTGGAAAAATTAAATTAAATAAATCAAGTTTCTCTTCCTAGTGAGACTCATATTAGATCAAACCTCTCATCCTCTTGTGGATGACTTGAACTTGCTTCCCTAGTGGAAGGTTCACCTACTCTATCCCTTAGTGGACTCTTCCCTCTCTCTTATGTCTTGGACATAAGTAGAGCCACATTGCACAAAGCTCTGGATTTATTCTACACCTTGGGTTAGGGGTAGATTGTTTCTATAAGTGCTTGTGATCTTTTGGTGTAGTTAATCATTTCAATCAACACCAATACATGCAGTATTCCTTATCAGTCACACCACACCTATTGGGTTCCCTTTGTTCACCTCATTTTAGGATGAGCTCTCAACCCCTCCCTCTTAGACATAGGACTTCTCTTAAACACTTTCTTAGTCTTAAGACACATCTAGTAATTAGGTGGACACTCAACCTAGCCCTAGAGACTTAGAAGGGTTAGCCATAGGAAAAGGTCATGCCTTATGGGTGTTAGGAAAATTTGTCTACCCTATATGGAACCACATTCCTCACTTCCTTCCTTCAAGACAAACTTCAAATCAATCCTAATTGATTTTCTCAAACACCAAATCAATCTTATTTGATTTTCTCCAAACTAAAATCAATTTGACATGATTGAAATCCATGATTGAAATTCCAAACTCCAAATCTTGCCAGTCCTGATTTCCCTTCATGGACTTAGCCTAAATCATATTCAAATCAATTCAAATTCATGAAATTTTCTCACAACTCATTTATATTCTCATTTATATTCACATATATAAATGAAATATAAATTCAAAATAATCAAACTAAATCCAAAATTCAAATCCAAAATTCCAAATCTTTCCTAAGAACTTTAATCCTCTCTTAAGGATTTAGCCTAAGTCATGTTCGAATCACTTCAAATCCATGAAATTTTTTCATTACCCATTTATATTCTAATTTATTAGTCATATATATAAATGAAATATAAATTCAAACAAACCAAAAAATCAAACTCAAATTCAATCAAAATCCAATAAGCCTTTCAAATCAAATTCTTGAGCTTAGCCAAATCAACTTCAAATCAGGCCAAACTCTTGAATTTTCTTCATGATTCAATCAATCCTTCAATCATGAATCCAAAAATAAATATAAACTTCAGTCACTTAACCAAAACTAAATTCAAAAATCAAGCAAAAATCCATTTCATGTTCACCCTTTGAACTTGAAATTATCAAATGAATCAAAACTCATTTGACTTAAAACCACTTGCAAATGGATTTGTATTTCAATCATAATTCCATATGTGAGTTAAATCAAACTCAAATCAAGCTTTGACCAAGCCATTTGACCCACTTAAGTTCACTTGACCTAAAGTGACCTAAAGTACCCTTATGAGCCAAATTCTAATCCTAACCAAATTAGATTGAATTAAGCCCACCTAAGCCTCTCATCATGATCAACAATCATCGTGAGATGATCAATCACTCAAATTGGGTCAAACTAGGTCAAACCTAAGGGTTGACCAAGTCAACACTTAGCCAAAATATAACCTAACATAGTAAAAACCTATCATAGGCCAAATTATTTGAAACCATTGATCAAAACTCATTCATGACCAATGTTTGAACTTGACCAAGTCAACATTTGAGCCTAACCTAGCCCAATTGGCCACTTAGCCCAAGTTGACCCAACTTGACCTAAAAGTCAAAATGTGTCAAAAAATGATCTAAGCTAAACTAATTAAAAAAAATGGATCAAGTTCATTCCAAAATAATCGTTGAGCTTGACCAAAGCCTCAATTGGCCAACTAGAGCTAACCTAGCCCAATTGTCCTTGAACCTAACCTGACTTAAAGAGTCAAATTGAGCCAAATTCAAACATAACCAAAATTGATTGGAAACAAAGATACCAATCCATCTCATATGACCAAACAAACATGAACATACCCATGAACTATCTCAAATAGGTCAAATGGGTCAATTTTGTCAACTTGACCCATTTGGCCTAAATGATATCATATGAACCAAATTCAAACCTAAACCAAATTGAATCAAATCAAAGCCACCAAAACATTTCAAATGGTCATATGAACTTGACCCAACCCCTGGTTTGACCCAATTTGGCCATTTGGTCAACTTGACCCAAGTTGACCCATTTTGACCTAAATGGGTCAACATGAGCCAAACCACATCAAACCAACTCCAAATCCAATGAAACTTGGCCAAACCTATTTTCTCATCATACCAAACATGACCAAACTCAAATCAATGTCAAATGACTATTTTACTTCTAGGCCACAGAATAAATTTTGGCCAATTGCACTTGGAATTTGGTCAAATCCTCTTCATACCCACTTGGCACTCTCTTAGTGGATCAAGTGAACAATAAGGAGAGTGGTGCACCCAACCCAATGGTTTTGGGTTAGCCCAACTTAGCCCAATGGCCAAACAAACCACAAATGGCCTCTTGTTCTGTTTGTGTTAGCTTTATAAATTGATTGATGATTTGTTTAGCTTGTGCATTAAGATGGCATCCTTTTCTTAGTTTCTTCCTTTTTTGATGTATGGCCTAGATGTGGATTAGGTTCTTAGGGAAAATAAATCTTCTATCAAATTTAATAATTCAAAATTAGAATAAAGAACTCATAACCTCACATAAAGCTTAGGCTAAAATCAAGATAAAAGAATTAGCAACCCCTTAGCTGGATGAGTATCTCTTTTATAATATCATGCAAAAATGCATATTATTTTCACTCTTGATTTGAGGGCTTCCACCTTTTGTAGAGAAACTTGGCTTGACCTTTCAGAGCCATGGTGGAAACACACATCCTCCCTTCTAGCTGATGTTGGTCAATAATCTTATTTCTCATGCATTAGACATATGAATCCTATAAGCCTGAGTCAAATGATTGTTCAAAAATGAAAATAAAATGTAATATGATTTGCATTAGATTTAGGTCATTTAAAGTATGTCCTTACATGATCTAGTCTCTTTAGGGAGTGAGTTTAAGTACTTAGTCTCTCTCTAAATAAATAACAGCCTAGTTATCTTGCATAAAGCATATGACTTGCCTACATGAATTTAAAATTATAGGAGGAGTTAGTTGGGGCCACCCCGGTAGTTGTAAGTCAAGCGTGGTGGTTTGTCCTCTCTTCTAGAGACAAACCAAAAACCCATTATCGCCTTAGATTTAGGTTGTGCTTACGGCCCTCACCAAAGCTCCATAGATTTAGGTTCTCGGGTTGCTTCTCCCTTCTATGGGCCATAAGAATAAATCCTCACCTCTTAGGAATTTCCATAATCTTGTGTTGTGGAATTATAATCCCTAAACTTCAAATAAAAAAACTCAAATGAATAATTCACTTTCTAAAATATAAAGACCAACCATAGATAGTTTGAGATGATAACTAGGTTTTCTAGCATTGTGAGCATCTCCTTATTATCTTTCATTGGATTTGATAATAACTCTCTCTCTTTGACCAATCCCATATGATCTTCCAAAATAAACTAATCGATTGATAGTCCTATCTATTGAAATTTTTGGAGATAATGATCATTTGCCTTAATCGAGAGTATTCCTAAGGGATCTCATTCCTTAGGATGTAATTAACTATGGGGGCTTGCCCCTATAGGAAACTTAACAAACCCAATTTAAAATTAACCTTACTTTACTTTTCCATATAAAGTAAGGGAAGAATCTTTGGTACACATGTAGACCCATTATTCTTAGGAGTCCTTATTGAGGTGATTATTCTATTGTAGGGTGGTGACTTCTTTCTTTAAAGATAGTACACCTCACCTCAATATCATACCCGATCACCCTCAATAAGAACATCTGCGGATCTACATGGTGTAAAAAATACATAAAAAGAAGAACTTCATTCTTATCTTCATTTTATTTTGCATAGAGTGAAGATGGAAGTATATTTATTCTTTAAAAATTAAAAATTTCACCACATGGATGGATGGGAATGGCATTTTCTAATCAAGGAATGATCTTGGAAGCTTAGGGAATGGCTCTAGCAACTTGTCTTAGGTAGCTAGGGCTTTGAGGAATGAATTTTGTGTGTATTTTAGTGGAAATGAGGAGGTGTATACCCCCTTCATCTTGATCTGATGATGGATCAAGTTTGGCTACTAGTGGTCATTCAGCCATCTCAGGGAGTCATGGGTGGCAGGGAGGAGGTGAGTTGTTTGGAGGTGGCTACTAAGGAGAAATCATGGGTGTCCTACGAGTTTCAGATGCTCCAATTGGGAGAGTGAAGTGATTCACCTCCCATGGGTCATGGCTGACCCAATCACCCTCTTGGGTTAAGATGGGCAATGTCCTGGGTGCCTAGGTGGACCATTAGGAGAGTACCAAGTGGCCAAGGAATGGAAATGACCACTTACATGGGTGATTTGTCTCATGTGATGCCCTTGACTCAAGTGTTGAATGATCATTTGGCATTGGATTTGATTTGTCCAGATTTGAAATGAGCAAAAAGTGGGTTATCCCAAATTTCAAGTCAATTGGAGTTGATTTGGTTAGGTTTGACTCATCTAGGTCACATTAGGTTATGCTGGGTCAAGTTGACCAATTAGTCAAATTGGGTAAAACCAAGGATTAGGTTAAGTTCATATGAACATTTGGGATGTTTTGGTTCAACTAGTTAAGTTTAGTTTAGCTTAGATTTTATTTTGTCTTGTTTAAATTTATTTGGGTCAGATGGATTAACTTGACCAATTTGACCAAATTGGCCAAATTATATTGGGTTGGGTGTTAGTTTGGATTTAGTTGACCGATTGAAGATGATTGTAGGCTTTGGTTTCAATTACTTTGGATTTGATTTTGATTTAGGCCAACTTGAACCTTTAGGTCAATTTGGGCTAAGTAGGTCAACTGTGTTCAATTGGGTCCAATCATGGCTTTGGTCAAGTTCAACAACCAATTTGGAATGAACTTGTGCCATTGATCGCAATCAATTTGGTTTATATTTTGATTTTATCTAATTTGGTCTTTTAGGTCAAATTAGGCCAATTGGGTTTGGTTTGACTCAATTGAAGGTCAAGTCATATTCAAATATTGATTTTGATTTGGTAAAAATCATTGGTTTCAAGGGATTTGGCTTAGGATGCAATTTGGCTAGTTTGGGTTCATATGGGTTAAGGGTTAAGCAAATGACCAAGTTGACTTGGTTTGACCTAATTTCTGACAATTGATCAACCTTGGGCGATCAAAAATCATGATGGAAGGTTTTGATGGGCTTGGTTCAATCCAATTTAGGTAGGATTAGAACTTGGCTAAAATAAGTCAAATTGGCCACTTTTGGTCAAGTGAA